>JAQJVK010000001.1:156319486-156731986 GCA_035578135.1 Flexamia atlantica
ATCGAAAGTATTTTGTAAAAAATACAAAATGGCGGATCTCTGGTAAACAAAGTGTTTTTGGGAAAAAAATTATTCTTGAGTTTCTCCTTATTTTGACTCATACAACCTTTTCCCGGAGTTTGACACTTTACTTATAGCACACCCTGTGTATTCCAACGAAATGTGTTTTTCTTGCTTCTGGGGGCCCCAAAACCAAAAGTTGGGCTTTGGGTCTTGGTCTTGGTCTTGGGACTTACTCTTGGTCCGTCATGGTCTTGGGCTTAGGTCTTACCATGAGACCTACGGTATCAGATTCTTCCTTGCGGGTGAAATTCGCTAAAAGGCAATTGTCTAATGTTATACTTACGGAAGATATTTAGAAACTGACATCTTCAATGTTTATTAACTGATTTTGATAACTCTTTATCAGTATTCAGTTGTAAATTTATTTTGTTTTATTTTAAGTTTTATGGTTTTAATTGCCTTTAAGGGGAGGCTGTTGTATACTTTTGGAGCTAAAAAAACTATCAGTCGTTGTGAAAAAAGGGACAGATTGGTCTTGATAAAATACACTCTTCTTTGTCATAAGAATATGGTGCAATGCCTATATTTTTTATATTTAAATGTAGGCCATGATAGTTCATTTCGATTCTTAGTTAATAGTGATTAATTAAATTGTTTTTTAATTACAATTAACTATGACTTTTACTTCCAAAATAAGTTCAGAATCTTGCCGATAGAACATACTACAGTCAAATCTTCTGTGTTCTTTAGTCAATCTTATTAACATAGATATTATTTATTCGAACCTCAAACTTGTATAACACGTAATATCATACATTTCACTCCAATTCATTAATGTTGCGTTGTTGGTAGTTGTTACAAAAACAGCAAGACAACAATTGTAAATGTAAGTGGCAAATTTCGTTTATATTAAAATTCGATTAGTTAAGCAAATTAACAATACACCTCAAAACAAATAAATTTATATTTTTTCAAGAATATTCGACCCTATTAGAAATAATAAACCACTGAATGTTATTATACAAAAAATGTCGTTTTTACATTTTTCACGCAATTCCCTCGCAACAATATTTCGTAACATGTGATACATTGATTTTTGGTTGTTGACATTAATTTATTTTTACGCTCGTTAAAATGAATAAAAGGTTTTATGTATTCTGAGTCATAGCGTCGGCCTGCGATATAGTGTGTCATTTCTCTTGGCGATTTTATCGTCAGGATTAGAAAGGTTCAAAGTATCATAGTCTGAGAAAGGCCTTGCGTATATTAAATAAACATGTAATCTTCATCGTATATTTGTAAATCGTTACTGTCCTCCTCTTTCTATTTGTAGAGAGGTTGGACGAACTGATTCAACCCAACGTATCGGAAAAAGGCTATAACGATTTTAATGAACTCTACATAATGAGAAAATTTGGTTTCCTCAAAATAATAGGCTAGGGACTAAAAGCTGCGTTCTTCGAAGTTTCTAGGCGCTGCTCTGCCTGTTGAGTGGTGCGTGTTATTTATTCATGATGGAAACGAATCAACATGCCGGCCAGACCAGAGCCACACTGCACGTTCTTGAGTATACGTTGGACTAGGATACCTGGTTGGTAAAATTATAGTTTAATATGCAGACCACAGTAATTTTCTGTAAATTTACGTTACGTAATGTATAAATATCACCAGAAGCCATAATAATTTATAGTTGGTATGATTTTTTGTATTCTCGGAAACGTATAGCAAAGCTTGATTAGGTTCTATCAAGTTATGAACATTTCTAACGATTTAAAATGTATTTTAACGATTCTTTATTTTTTAGATGGAGGGTGAAAATACTTATATTATATGTGAATATAATACAGGGTGAGATCCAAATATTACCCCTGAGTTTTTCCTAAATTTTTCCAAATATCCATCTCGAGTCTCGGCCCTGCGCCGCTGCCGCCACAGTTCCGAGGCCGAGCGCGCTACCAACTGAGCCACCGACTCACTCATTTAAAATGATGCACAGTATTTCTCAATATAACTCAAAATGAAACCAGATAATGACAATTTACATCCAGCAGTCATTGTTGAACCATTTCCACGTGATTTTTAGCAAATTTCTCCTAGGGAAGAAGCTATTACCGTAGGTCTCTTGAGCTAAGCCCAAGACCATGATAACTTATCGTTTTGGGGCCCCCAGAAGCAAAAAACACCTTTCGTTCAAATTTATATATATATATATCTGTGTGTGTGTGTGTGTGTGTGTGTGTGTGTGTGTGTGTGTGTGTGTGTGTGTGTGTGTGTAAGCACGATAGCGCTCGCAAAAATGGTCCGATCGAAATGAAATTTGGCACAGTCATATAAAGTAGTCATTATTCGGACGAGTTCGAAAACCAGCCCAATCGGACCACTGGAAGGGGGTAAAGGGGTATAAACCCCCCCAAAAACGGGTTTTTTGGGTTTTTCATCTAGAAAAATAAAAAGAATCAAATTTTGGTTAGCACCATTGAATTCAGCTCGTAAAAACAAACAATTTAGTATTTTGAATCATTACTCTATGTCGATTGGTTATCGAGGTATTGAAAGTGGTAAACGCAGAACGTTGTCCCTATGTTAACCTTATGGGAAATACGTAAAATTCTATATCTCGCTTATTTCTCAACATATCTTAATAAAACTTGGTTTGTGGCTGCATCTAGATGAGATGTAATGTATTTTAGTCTAAAATCCCCAAAATTTCCATTTTTGTGGCAGCAAACCTGCATACTCATTCCCCATGTTATTCTTATGGAGATTACACAAACATGTCATATCTCGCTGGGTTGGTTGAAATTTTTTTTGGCATTTGAAATTCGCTGAGTATGCAGGTCTGCTGCAACGGGGTATTTTTGATTTAAAATTTTCGGGTGCCACCTTGGATCCGCCATTTTGATATAATGACGAATGCTTCCTTCAACTATATAGAGGTGTTAGGACATAAAACAAATATTTCATGCTAATATTGATTTACTAATATTGATTAACTAATACTGATCGCCGTCATCCGCTTTGAACAGTCATTTTTATTTAGAATCTCAGAAATATCGTGAGATCTTAAAAACGTTGTGGGGGGGGGCTTTTAAAATGTACCCTATACAACAAGTGAGTCGGTAGTGCTGGACTTCGGAGGCACGGTAGAGTTATTGTCAGCTCCAAACCAAGGGCTATCAGTGACTTAAACGTTGCTGTTCATTTTTGAATAATAAATCAACTTACTCCTTGCTTGCTTGCTTGCTTGATAACATGCTAAACTCAGATAGTCTGCTTGGACATAGCGATTTAAAGATTAAAATCCAATCACTTTTTTGAAAAAAATGTATGATTTTAGTTTTACTAAATAATACCTAACAATAAAAAAATGTTATATTACTGTAAATGTTATAGTAATGTTATAGTATTATGTTTACAGTAAATTTTAAATATTACTAGGTTCATTAAAATTGTTTTCGCTTCATGATAATCCTGAAAGTAAGGGAACGAGAGGTTTGCAGGTATGCATAAATAAATTAGCCAAAGACTTCTTGTGACTTAATAAGGCCATTCAGTATTTCTTTAAAATTTGAATATTAATACTAAGGTTCCTCATTTCTCCCTCCTAATTGATCCTCCATATTAGTTGAAAGCTTATTTACTTTCAGAAAAGTTCCTTAGTAAAAACAAGCAATGAATGTAATTTGATTAGAATAAACTTAGTTGTCTTCATTAAAGCTATATAAATGTCTCTGACCACTCAAATACCTCTTCGGAGCGTTTTCTATCTTATTAATTACCGTACTTTGTTTTTGATATAATAGTTTTATAAACATATTTTTAATGAGCATCCAAAAAATTTTTTTTTTATATATATTTTGATAAATAAAAACTTTTTTTTACATTTAAATGTTTATTAAAAATTTATGTTTCGCGTTTGAAATTTGGCGTATTAAATACAAATATAAAAGTTAAGGAATCCGTGATAACTTGCTTGGATTTTATTCCTTTATTCTTAGTATTTCGTTCAATAAGGAATTCATGGAATAGCACAGTTTAGATGGACACTTCGGTAGTTTTTAAATACTTATACCTTCGGGGTAAAAAACGGACTTAGAAAATTTATCAAATTTTGTAAAATTTTAAAAATGATTCATAGTATCCAAAGATATCTTATTATAGGGCGCTCTATAAGAAAGCTAATATTCCAATATAATGGAAAATTTCCGATTCAGAAAAGAATGTATATTTTACCTCTAGGGATAATTCAACTTTCGGATCGGTTGTGTGATTTACAGTGTATAAATGTGTGACTGCTGTTTGAAGATGCTGTAATCGGCGAAAGCTATAGAACAAAATTTCATATGTTTGTATATTTACATTTGTAATTGTATCAGTTACCTATCTAACTATTAATAAATGTTTTGTACTTAGTATTCTGATTTAATTATAATCATCCTGAACATATTGTTCTTTCTTTGGTTTCTGGCGATTTTTAAGTAAATTTTTAAAAACGTGATTGAGTTTAAAATGAAAGGCTTATAGACCATCATGATGAAAAGGGGGTTTTTTGATGGGTTTCTGTTTCTTAGCTTTTTCTAAATACTATAACTGGCGCCAATTCTTGGGGCTCACGCCGCGCCGTCCTTAAGACTAATGTTAGTTTTAGCATTGGTCTTATGGACGGCGTGGGCCCCAAGAATTGGCGCCAGTTATAACTCAGCCTTGCAGTAAATACGACTCCTGGGGGGGGGGCATATCGGTAGTGGGGGTATAGCTGACTTGCATAGTACAGCAGATATTGGAAACCGCTTTTCGTGTACCTGCAAGTCTAGGTTGTCGATTTTGTTTGTTAAGTGAACAAATTTGATGCATGTTCAAATGATCATGAAGGATGGTGAGAACACTTCCATGTGATAAATTTACCTGAAATGCTATTTCATCGATTGTTAATTTGTTAATTTGTGGATTGTTAATTTCCGATTTTCACGCACAACTTGTACTCGCTCAATGTTTTTGTCAATGACTGATGTTGAAGGTCCACTATGAGGATCACCTTCAATGCTTTCACGGCCTTCACAGAACGGCTTGTGACACTCATAAATTTGACTTTTCTTCATCGCCTCTTCTCCATCAGCTTGAATTAACAAATCAAGAGTCTCACTAGGTGATTTTGAAGTAAAACACAGAACTTTATATTCACGTGCTGTTCATGAAATTCCATTTTTCAGAAATCGACGATGCAATCTTGCAGTAATGTGAAAAGCGCTTTCCATTGCTGCACTACGGCAAGTCAGCTGTACCCCAACTACCGATATGCCCTCCCTAGGAATCGTACCAACTACTGCAAGATGAATTTCCCGCTGGCGATCCCACTAAAAGTCAACAAAAATTCATCCCGGGAACTTTTGGCTGCACCTCGTATATCTGTAATTGATTAAATTGTCATTATGAAACCAAAATTCACCTCCCGCTTGTCATAAGGTAAATTTAAACTGAGGAGAAATATAAAAAATTATAATATATATATATATATATATATATATACATATAAACACATATATATATATATATATATATATATAATTATTAAAAACTTATAATTGTATAGGTTAAAATCTATTCAGAACTCAGGGGTGGGCCTACTTGTATTCCGTTGTGGCATTAACCCTTACTGTTGGCAGAAAGCCAGATACTCTGTTATATTTAAATACATCATCGAGGATAGTAGATCATATATAAGGAACAAACCTCACACTGGCATATTCTCTCATCTTTTTACTAACTTTTATAATATTACATGGTGATGGCGTTTCATATTCGTATAAATCATGAATGACTACTTACTCTGCGAAATGAATGCGAAATGTTCCTCATTCATTCTGCAACTGAAAATTAATTACAGTGATCCATTAACACGAAACGGCACTGTGAAAACCTGTTTTCATTTATCTCGTTTAATAAACTATTTTGCTACAATAACTCATAAGACTTGATGTAGATTTTGTTAATGTGTTTTTAACACTTTTCAAAGTATTTAAAAAAAACTGTATTTTATTTTGAGACAGGTATGTGTCATAATAACCGTTTCAACTATTTCATAGAATTATGATTATTTTATAGGAGTTCTTAGATCTCCATGCAGAAAAACATGTTTTCAAAACTGTGGAAATTGCTATAGAACTTATGAACAGTCCAGAGAATATTATCATTCATCCCTATTTTTTGTTACTCCTCATAACTTATCTTACCGTTCGAAGTTATTTTAAGATGCCATCATTTCTAAGAACTACAGTTTACCAACAATAAAAATGTCAACCTTGTAAATAAATTATTAGTGACGCAACACAAAGATAAATACCCCGTTGCAGCAGACCTGCATACTCAGCGAATTTCTAATGCAAAAGAGCACAATTCAATCCAACATAGCGAAATTTTGACATGTTTTTGTAATCTCCGCATAAGAATAACTTGGGGAATGAGTGTGCAGGTTTGCTGCAACAGGTATGTTAAACCTGGTTGGTTTTAATTCATTATTTAGTAGATATTAACTAGAAGAAGCCATATACCAAGTTTCATCAAGAAATGTTAAAAAATAAGGAAGATATAGCATTTTTTGATTTCCCATAAGGATAACATGGTGAATGAATATGCAGGTTTGCTGCCACAAAAATGGAAATTACGAGGACTTTAGACTAATATACATTAGATCTCATCTAGTTGAAGCCACAAACCAAGTTTTATCAAGGCATGTTGAGAAATAAGCGAGATATAGAATTTTACTTATTCTCCAAAAGGTTAACATTAGGACAACATAATGTGTTTACCACTTTCAATATCTTGGTAACCAATGGACATAGAGCAATGATTGAAAATACTAAATAATTTTTTTTTTTGAGCTGAATTCAATGGTGCTAACGAAAATTTGATTAATTTAATTTTTCTATGTAAAAAACTCAAAAACCCATTTTTGGGGGGTTTATCCCCCTTTACCCCCCCTTCCGATGGTCCGATCGGGCTGGCTTGCGAACTTGTCCAATTGATTACTACTTCACATGTCTGTACCAAATTTCATATATATATATATATATATATATATATATATATATATATTTATAAATTCGAACGAATGGTGTTTTTTGCTTCTGGTGGCACCAAAACGAAAAGTTATTATGGTCTCGGGTTTAGGTCTTACCATGAGACCTATGGTAATAGCTTCTTCCCTTTGGGGGAAATTCGCTAAAATTAACAGATTAACATTTTATTCATTTATTTACAATTCATTTAGGTTAAAATCGGATTGAATGTCCCTTTTAGGGTCACAAGCCCGAGATAAGGGCCTTAAGACGGTGACACACTATCATACATTTCATCATACAAGACATCACACCACACATCACACAGGGCAAAAGGGAGCATGCATAAGTGTGTCAGGGGTCCGCGCCTCATACAAGACATCAGTCCACACATCACACCACACATCGTCGCGAGCGCTCTGGAGGCGGTTTTTTAGCGAAAGATCAAAGAAAAGTCTGGTTCGGCGTCTTGTATGATGTGTGATAGTGTGTCAGGGTCTATTTTACCCCGAACGTCCGTCCGTATACCATCGCGAGGTCCGCCCCGCACGCGTTGACATTATTTTGCAATACCCCTTATTGATTGAATTAGCATTTTATGTTAGTGAGATATCGGAAGCTTATGCTGATAGGTTGTGTGGTGTAATTGTTTGATTAGTTAGGTTAGAGTTAAAAGTTTTTTACGAGTTTTGAGTACTTAATTATTGATACAAATATTAGTCAATCGCTACAACCAATGTAATACATTAATTTCTCTGCTTCTGAAGAAGTGTTCGAGTTTTTATCAACCTTTTCCCGCTCGATATATTTACAAATGAAAGCCAGTGATCCCTTGAGTAATTAAAGTTCATAATATTAAACTTATATTTTTAATAGAACTGTACATATTGAAGCTTGATTCAGGAAAAATCTTGGATAAACCAGAATTTCAGTTTTTTGGAGTCATAAAACTTGCCTTAGCCTCGTCCGATTTGTACCCCTTTTGCAATATAGGGCGCAAATATTTCACGGGCAAGAATCGTAATAATTTCATCTAATGGCTGTTAAAAATAAGTCGTTCAATAACGTTGTTTCCTGTCCATAAAACTTGATATGGTAAGTCTTAGATGAGTACCTATACATACTTATTCATTGTAACTATTAAAACATGTAATTATATTACATTAACTCGTAAATCATTATGGTATTGAGTTTTACCAAGTAGTGTGTAGGCTGACACCCCCAGCTGTAGTGAGATCTCGAGTGTAGGACTTATATTTGAAGGCGCTAGCCAGCAGCCCATGCTATCGATACGGGGGTGCTCTGCGGGTTGCATCAACTCAGTCCCACACTCTTGTACAGTTAGTTAATGCACAGTATGTTATTAGTGAGGTTGTGTCCAAGCCGTGATGCTAGTGAATCGGTTAATCAAAGCAAAATTAGTGCAAACGGGTATGAATGAAAATGAATTAACCATTAGCCTGATTTGTTGCTACCGACAAAATAGTATAACAATAAAAAATATGTTGTAATCTTTGATCCCATTGAGTTATTTAATTTAAAAAATATAGTATTTAGATCAATTGGTTGTTTGAAGGGGGCGCACATCTTAATCTCGCCAATTAGCTTCAGATATTTATTCCGTTCCCGGGAAATGTTGAATGCTGTAGGGTACCAAGAGTATTTGGTACCACTGCTTTTTGGTTCCCAGCGTGCTCCATTGGGTTGCTCCGTGCTATCATTAGGTCGTTGTTTAGTTTTTACCTTGATTTGTTTATCATGGAGTGGTCAGAGGAGATGACATTGCTCATTAACTGAGGAGTATAAGCGTCGTTCCATTTTGTTGGGACCTATCCCATCCGATGCACTATCACAAAATAAAGCGTTAAGGCAAATGGAATGAAATATCAGCTGAATTAGGCAGACCTACTGCAGTAAACTCCCATTTACCACACTCTGAGGTTTGTGTGATCCGATGTGTGATCCAATGTCTTGTTCGGGGAAATGTGTGGAGCACACTTTGCTGCTATTTCATCCCCCTGCGTGGAGGGATGTCTTTTGTGATGAAAAGTCTGATAGTGTGTCACCGCCTTTAATCTTACAGCTATAACTAAAAAAAAATTTTGTTATCGTTTTCAGACTGTATCACCATTGTTAATGACCAATTGACTTAGTTATTAACTATTTGTAAGTTGGCATACATAAATTATTTACACTTTACACTTGGCAAATAAACCTTAAAAATATAAACTGTATCAAACCATATAAGAAAATATTTATCGATTATTTTACCTTCGATGCCTTTTTTATATCATCCGTAAATTGGATAACCACAGTTTTAACAAAGAATAAAACTATTTTATTGATATAACGCTGTTAGGAATAAAATCCAGTGAAATTTAGCCATTCCCCGGAGGTACAATAGTGCTGACAAGCACTTCATCGTACTTAATTACAATCAGCATTATAAAGCAGAGTCTGAATTGAATGATACCATGTCACATTCGTTATATTTTAATTCGTTTTTTCACGGTTTGTGCTGATATGTAAGTCACTCTTTCTTTGAAATATTAGGGATCTACATATAGTCATAGATTCGAGAGCTACATTCGGGTATCGATGGTATACTATGGCGACGACATTAACTATTTATCTAACTATGGACTCAATAAGACCCCACGCACTTGTAAATTTCACTAATACTCAAGCAACTAAACTAAAGTCAGTGTTAGAGTCTCGTAAGTTTAAATATATGCATGTTATGACATGATTATGATGTTCTTATATCCTCAAATATTTCCTTTTCACCATTTCCTTGCAAAATATATTTTTTACTATTAACTAAAATAATTATTATTCAGATTCAGATTATTTATTTCCATTATTATAAAACACATACATTACAGAATTAAACATAATAATTGTGGAAATTTCCGTCCTCTGCACTGTCACTGTTCAATTACTGTAAACATCACTGGTGAGTAGATTCAAAAAAGGAAAAATAAAATTATTACTATAGAAATAAAAAAGAACATAAAATAAACTTGGAACATTTAATTGTCATAAGATAAACTAAAAACACCTGACTAAAAACACCAGAATGCACGAAATCACAAAATTAATGAGAAAAAAAAGAAGAAGAAAAAAGTAAGTAAAAGTAAATTTATACTCTGTACTGTGAGCGGATAAGAGCCTCCACAGTCCCATCCTCCAGGCCCTGCAACCACCGCGCCACCTCCCGTTTGACAGCAGTGACGCTTCTCACCTCGGGTTCTCTTATAGTAGGCGGTAGATTAGAATATAGGATATGAGCAACGTAAAATGGAATATTTTGCTGGACTGAACTATTTAGTTTAGGAATTTTAATGCCAATGTAAGTTTTGTTTCTGGTTGAATATGGATGTACAATTTCCAAAGAAATATTATTTTTATTAAATATTATAAACAAAATTACATTTTTTAGATAGAGTTTTCTTAGCTTAAAACAGGAAAATCTTGTAAAAGTTGTTTAGAAGGGTATCTTTGGTCTTTTCTTAGAATTGTTTTTATTATTGATCTTTGAGCGACCGCAAGAGGTTCAAGAGATGCAATGGACACGCTCCCCCCATAAATTTGAATGGGAATATTATATATATTGAATCAATATCAATATATTGAATGGGAATACCCCAATTGAATATTGTATATCTAACAATATTCAAAAATGCTAACATTTCTCAATCAGTACGTGAAGAGTAAAAAAAAACTTAAACTGTAAGATACGAATAGGTTTATTTTGTTTTAGTTATTATGTAACAGATCTTTTAGGTGTTACTTTTTTGTCAAAAATATCATGACGTCATTTGGCTAAGTGAACTTTTATAAGGGCCCATCAAGCCAAGTATAATAGTCTACTCTTAGTTTGAAAACGATACTAGAGTTTCTCAATATCATAACCAAAGCTACCTCTGGCATTCATTAGCTTGGATTAAGTATTTGCTTCGAAGGTTAATGATAGTGGTATGTTAGTGGAATAAAAATACCTGGAACACATGTGCGTACGCACAGCGGTGGTGCCTTGGGAAGACAAAATGGCTAAATAAATCCCTAACTTTTTTCCACATTTATAAAATATCAATCCAAGACTATTCCCAAATATATTGAGTAGCAAGAGAAGAGTAGTACTACTAAATGCAGGAACTAAACAGCACCTTGATATAGAATCCTTTGAAAAATAGGAAGAAAACTATAAGAGGAAATGGAAATAGACAGTGAATGTATTAAGTAAAAAGGAAGAAATACCTGACTCCCGTAAGTTTTTCAATCACATTGAAGAATAGATCACTCATTTTCAGCAGCTAGAGGCGAAACTGTATGATATAAAAGGTAAAATTTTCTTAGACTAACTTTCCTTTTCCCCCTTAAACCTTCCAAAAATTTTGAATTTCTAAAAATCCTCCCTTAGTGGGTATTTACTCCATAAATAAGACGTCTATGGAAAGTACACATTTTTAATATTCTATTTTAAGTAGTTATTCTTGTCCAATGATAAATATAAAATACCCCCGTTGCAGTAGACCTGCATACTCAGCGAATTTCAAATGCAAAAGAGCATATTTCAATAGCGAGATTTGACATGTTTTTGTAAGCTCCTTAAGAATAACATGAGAAATGAGTATGCAGGTTTGCTGCAACATATATGTTAAAACTGGGTGGTTTTAATTCAATATTCAATATTCTGCTTATACCAAGTTTTATTGAGATGTGTTGAGGAATAAGCAGTTATAGAATTTAGCTTATTTCCCATACGGATATCATTGCGACAACGTACTGTGTTTACCACTTTCAATATCTCGGTAACCAATGGACATAGAGCAGTGATTAAAAATACAAAATTGTTTTTTTTTCGAGCTGAATTCAATGGTGCTAACAAAAATCGGATTATTTTTATTTTTCGATGTAAAAAACTAAAAACCATTTTTGGGGGGTTTATCCCCCTTTACCCCCCCTTCCTGTGATCCAAATGGGCTGGTTTGTGAACTCGTCCGAATAATTACTACTTTACACGTCCATGCCAAATTTCATTAGGATCAGACCATTTTGCGCTTAAAGACACACACACACACACACACACACACACACACACACACACACACACATATATATATATATATATATATATATATATATGAAAATGAAAGATTGTTTTTTACTTCTGGAAGCCCCAAAACGAAGAGTTATCATGGTCTCGGGCTTAGGTCTTACCATGAATACTACGGTAACAGCTTCTTCCCTATGGGGGAAATTCGTTTAAGGTGGTAGTTGAAAAATATATAATCAAGTTTTCTTTTATACGTTTAGCCATTTGTCTTTGAGTGCATTTAATTTTGCTTTTTTTTGTCTCATCGCAATATGTAATAGGTCTACAATATTATATACAGAAAGCTAAACTTTAAAAACTGAATGGAACAGCTATTTAGAATTTTTATCCAACCTATTTTAGCTTTTAATAGAAATTTTTTGGTTTTGTTCTTTATTGGTAGCATCTAGAGATTACAATGAACAGACGCGCCCATTTCACAGTTAAAGGCTTTCAGGTTTATTAAATTGTGATCAGTTAGTCATTGCAGATGCTGACTGTATATTCACAGATTAAATGGCAATTAAATCGTGAAATTTAGTATATTCAAGAAAAATCTGTTGATTTAACAATGTTTCTATTACTAATACAGTTTCAAAGGTTTTTGAGCTTGAGCGATCCAGAAAACTGCGTGTCGCTGGGAAGTGTCTGAAATATTAACACTCTCAGATTTTAAGCATAGGTTAAGTCATACTGCAAGACGATTCTTCCTCCAAACTCCTGGGTCAATCTCAGAAACGATAATACGTGAGGCATGATTTATGGTCCTGAATAAAGTAACCATCGAAACCTCGTTTTATAAAAGTGAAGTCGTCGAGTTAAAAGATAAGTACAATTTGGTGATAACGCTCAACCTGGTTGAAATACTCGACCAGAAAGCAAGGTAAAGGAGTTGATGAACAGCATTACAAATACTGCTTTTGTTGTAAATGGAATATGTATACATAAAATTGGTCAGAGGTCTGAGCCCTTTCTGCATTGGTGAACTTGCATCTGATCAATTTATCATTGATCACTGGCAATTTCCTTTCTAGTTAGAAACAGAATGTGGTGGTCCCTTTACCTAAAATCCAAAATCCCTCTGTGGTTTCTGACTTTCAACATATTTCTATCCTTCCAGTCATGTCCAAGATTGTGGAGAAAGTTGTGTCTGAGCAGCTGGTTCCTACTTAGAATCCGAAGGATTACTTCCCGAAACCCAGTCGGGATTTAGGCAGGGCTGTAGTAGCCTACTTGCTCAGCCCTTCTCAATGTCATTGATGAATTGATATCCTCCAAAGACAGGGGCTGAAGAGTGAGATAACTTCTCTTGACTTCTTCCAGGCTTTTGACTCGGTAAATTTTGATTTGTTGTTGGAAAAGCTAAGATTTCATCAGTTTGGCGATGTCTCGGTTAGATGGCTTTCGTCTTTCTTGTCTGGGCGTACTCAGCGCTCAAAGGTAAACGGACAGTTATCATCAGTCCTTTCTAGATCTGTCGGTGTTCCTCAAGGCAGTTGAGGAACCAATTCTCTTCCTATTATACACCGCAGATTTGATTCTTACTTAGATGTCTCACAGCTATTATTTTCTACTATGTATTCCGAAACTGATGAAGCTATCCGTCTCGCACACGCGGGTTTGAAGAGGGTGAAGTGGTCAGACGATCATGGTCTTCTATTGAACCCTAATAATGTTCCGTCTTGCTTGTAGATAAACCATCTTCGATTCGAGCGGTCAATCTTTAAACAGCTGTCTAGACCGTAGTATATTTCTAAACGATAAGCCTTTGAGATCCTGTAATTCTCTTCAGATTCTTGGTGTTACCCTTGTCTCTTAACTTGAATTTCAAACCATGTGAAAAAATATTTGTAAAAAAGGTTGTTAGGTTGAAAATGCTCAGTAGATTGAGCACAGTTCTGCCAGAGTCCCCTAAGCTGGAAATTGTTCCTTCAACAATATTTCCTATCACAAACTATGCTCTTCCAGCTTTTGCTTGCTGCCTGGCACAGGAAAACTTGACCATTCTTGCCCGGTTGCAGAACAGGGCTCTAGGATTTGTAAACAATCTTAAAACATTCCATAAAATTCTTCAAACTGGTAATCCTGAATACCTTAGGAGAAAGCTGGTGTTTCGAGGTGAAGTCAGTGTGCGCAGTACTTGACAGGAGAGCCTTTTGCACCTGCCAAAGACAAAATTATTAGAAACAGGGAAAAAAGGTTTCACGGTTTCAGATATTTTGCCATCAAAAAATATATTGCTTTGACACCCACTATTAAAAATGTTATTTGTTCCGTTTTTGTATGCATTTTAGGTAAGGATAATTTATGCATTTTTTATAATTTTCTTGAGAAGAGTGGTCATGAAAACCAGAGTTTTGTACTTTTATGAACCCTTGCTGAATAAAAAAGTTATTTATTTATTGGGCTTCTTGATTTTCTAGATTCTTATTGGTAGTTATAGCACCCTTTTTAAACAAGTATAACTACAATTTTAATAAAATTTTAGGTTTATTAGAAACGTTTTACAAAATTTAACTAATAAAGGTGGTTTAGCTTGTTTACAAGTTAAGTCCTCAAGGAGCTTTATATTCTCCCTGAGAGATGGTGTGCGTTCTATTATTCATGTTGACAGAGAGCCTTCTACCTGATCCAAAGGTGATATCTTGTCGCTAGTTGATGTAAAGACCACTCGTGTAGCCCATCACAGATCATAATTTTTTTTAAATTGATGAATGTATAATGATGGAATTATTATTTGAACAAAGAATAATATCATGTGTTTAAAAATGCAAATAAAATTAATAACACATGAAATAAACAGACTGGAAGGAAAAAATTAACATTATATAAATAAAGAAAAATATATGGAATGGTATTGGGAAAATTTAAAAAAATATGATCTGTGATGGCTACAAACAACCAAACAGCTATTAAATGATATCTTGGGTTATTTATTCATTAAAAAGTCAAATTACAGGGAATGCAGTTCTCCTTTACCTGCGTATATCTGTAAGATAATGTTACGTGAAAGATAATGTCAAAATCAAAATACTACGTACTTTTATATTTAAGATTTTTTTGTAATATTAATACCAAAGTAACGTTTTCTAAAATTGCTATGGTAATCTATGACAATGGATAGCTCTATGGCCTTTTACACTTGACTTGTCATTAGGTTAAACAAAAGACGTTTCAAATTGTAGTTTAGCCTTTTTAAAATCCAGTACAATAATCTGAGTCCTTGCACGTTGGTTCTTTTTTCTAGAGGCATGTCAGTCAGTGCATGCGTATATCCAGTTACATTTCGTACTATTGGAAGGATTGGTGGACCATTCATGCGTCCTTAGCTACCTCTGTAAAGTCTCCAGGTAAAAACTGGTTACATTAAGAGCCAGAAATATTTCCATCTTTTAGAATGATAAGCGTGATCTTCAATTTTTAAAACAACTAGTAACTCCTTCCTTTTCGTCCTCTACAAACTTTAATACGAAATTATAATTATAATTCAGTTTATGTTCATGTATTTTTTTCTTTCTTATGACGTTTTAAAACACTAGGGGTCCCATGCGCAAATTGCGCATTTTAATATTGTGTTTGTTTGTGAGAAACTATAACCTAAAATTCGAAAAAATTATAACTGGCGCCAAATTTTAAGGCCCACGCCGTCCATAAGCCCAATGCTAAAATTAACATTAGTCTTAAGATTTGGCGCCAATTATAATTACCTTCCTAAAATTCACGATTATTAAAAATTTAATCAGTTCAAACTTGAAATTGAAATATTAAAGTTTTTAAGAAGCTTAGCTGAGAAAACATACACACATACTGTCCATCGTCCCAACACTATGTAAGCTTATTTGAATTTGATTTTCTTCTGGAAATAACTTCGCTCAACAGTAGGATACCGCCTGTGTTTTTCACGTTTGCACTTACATAATCTTTAAGTCGCTGGAAGTATATAGATGGTCAAATGTCTCTCTGCTGTTCAATCTTTAGTTGTCTATTAGCAGTTATCTGTTCTTGCCGAAGGTTACGCATGTTTTCCCTGATCTCTTAAACTATTTTCTATTTTCTCTATTTTCTATTTGAATTCTTTTTTTTCTATTTCAAGATTCATAAATCGTCTTCCAGCCTAATGAATAAAGTATTAATTTCCTTTTACAGTTATAAGTTTACTTCCTAGCTGGAAAAAACTAATATTCAAGAAAAACATCAATATATGAAAATAAAATGAAAATGTGAATGTTTGTTTAAAATTTTGTACACGAATAAAATTAATAATTTACAATATTTGAAACATGTCGATATACACATCAAAGAGTGATTTACCTAGTACCGAATCAATAAAAGTATCATATTTAAAAATTACTGTTCACTGTTCATAAATTGTTTTGTCTCTTATGTACATTTTCAGAATATCTATTTTTGTTTACAATGCCAGTGGTTGACAATTCGCCTGAAGGTAATCAGCTGTTAAATTACGATTTACATTTAGCAAGTTGGTCAGCACTGGAGCGTTGAAAGCGCCCCTTAGAAATAAATCAAAGCCTTGGGGGTCGAGGCCGTGAGATAAATGTCCATATTAACTGTCTGTAGAAGGTGCGCTACATTATAAGCTTTAAAATGACACCTCGATCATAAAAATCGGTTTCGTAGGACGGCTGAAAAAGGGATCTACCTCTAACAGAACAAAACCTTATTGCATTAAGTATATAGATCGTCTAGAAAAAGAACCTAGTTTGGTTCTTTTAAAAACTCACGGATCACATATAATGGCATATATGTGATGCATATATGGAGGTAAAGTACTATCTTCCTGGTTAAATAAAAGGGTTTTTAATGATCCAATTAACCATCAATGCTGAATAAAAGCCGTTCAGGTGGTTTCAGCCACCTTCTTTAGAGCCTGATATTATAATAAATTAAGCTTTACTCATACTGAGGTCTTCATCATATTAAACAATGAAAACAATGAATTAAACAATAACATACAAGCGGCGAACGTGAACGAAAGTATATTAATTCATACAAAATTAATATTAATGTAATTAATATTAACTGGGGGAGATCACAGGCCTGCAGTGCTCGGTTCACACGTTCAGAAAGCGATGGTAACAACTTATGTAATAGGAACCTTCATATTTGATAGGTGTCTTTGATTTTGTATAATTAATTGATTCCAATGTTAATTAATTAGGTATGTGAACTCTCAATAAGAGACCCACAATCATTATCGTGGGAGACATGTGACCAAAACCACTCACAGCCACTACATAATTTGCGTAAATCACAATTATGCCGAAAATGAGGCAATCCTCTGATACATTCAAAAATTTAACTGGAGCATAAGGCAGCTAACTTTAATCATGTATGTGATTTTAAGTCATATAACCGAATTATATAAGTAGAAAACCACGTTTTAGAATATAGTATTTTTTCCGTGTGGATACCAATCCTCACAATTATCATTCATTTTTAATACGGTGTAACTAGAAAGGAGAAATATATCTTTGATGCACTATGTTATAATGTAAATGATTGACACATGGACCTACGAATTCCACCAGACATTCGTGGTGTAAATCAGCTCATGCAAAGCTAAGGGACAGCTTCTATTGAACAAACTCAAAGACCTATGTAGTCACAACAAAGACCATAGTCGGTGGTAACTAATGCAACGGAAACTAATGGCTTCTACAATCTAATGTGTCTCAAGGCTGTGGTTACGCTTCATCAATTAGCCCAAACTACACAGTAATGCCTGAATATGCATCACACAATACTGTCTAACTTAACGACTTTCCTGAAAGCTAAAGGATAATAAGTACTTACGTACTAGATATAGTACAGAGGTATTCAGTCCCAAAAAAAGAATGAGATAAAACAGATTACTTTGCCGCACTTAGTCCTAAAATTATATTAAAAGAAAGATTATTTTGTTTAGCTTCATTTGATTAACTAATGACTATGCAAGCTTGGTAAAAAAATATCTTAATATTTTTCTTTTTTTTCAATAAATGGAATGAGGAGGAATTATTTAATACCGGGCGTTTCAAAATGAAAGAGCAGGTTTCATTTATGTATTACTTGAAACCCATTAATCGACGAAGTATGATTTATATGGCATTGGATAGAGCAAAGAATGAAGTTTTACTGTTGTATCAGCTGATAGCCTGTTATTATTTCCTAAAACAAAATGTTGTTTATCTTCATTACATTCTTGTAATTGAAAAAATGGCGACCCCTCAAGAAAAATTCCTCATTTTTCGACGTTGGCCTCCCAGATCGCCAGACCTCACTCCATGTGATTTTTATCTTTGGGGCTACATAAAAGACAGGGGTTGTGTCCCACCATCGCCTGCTTCGCTTCAAGAACTCAGAGTACGCATAACAGAAGCTGTTGAATCAATTACTCCAGACACTTTGGCCAATGTATGGCGAGAAATCGACTACCGATTTGGTGTATGTCGTGCTACACATGGGGCGCGATCGAATGCATTACACCTCAGAAAAATAAACTTAAAATGTCCCTCTGATTGTTTGTATTTTTACATGTACATAATTAAATAAAGATTGTCTGTTATTAGAATATGAAATCTGCTCTTTCATTTTGAAACGACCTGTACATTACCAACTATCCAACTTAATTATAAAAAGCGGTTACTTACGTTTAATTTGTTGCCCTTGCCAAATCGTCATTTGAAATTAACAAAAATTAAAATGTTTAAATAATTGTTAAGGCACTGTTGCAATGAAATCGTCATCGACATCGGTCTATTATATGTCACTCTGCGTCCATTTACACATTTCACTCTTACTTTTTATAGAAGCGCTTTTGTGGAAAGTGCAATTTTCAAAGCAAAAGCAGAGTGCACGAAATGCTTCTTTTGTCTTCGAGACAAAAACTTTTGTTTTATTGTTTTCTATATATCCTGAAGCTCTGTCACTGTACTTATATAGAAGTTAACTTTTCTAAGGCAGAGAGTAATGGAAAGACTACTCTTAACCTCAGTCGTAATAATTTCATTCTTAATTAACAAATGTAAAGTCTAATTGCAATCAATATAAGGTCTCAGAGGTTTCTAGTAAAACACTGTTCATGTATGATATATATCAATCAACCTATTTTTATTACGGTACTTTATTTTTTACCTTGTGAAAAATTTATTAAATCGCAAGGCTGACCAAGACCTCCTCGTTAGGTATTTCATTATATATGTCCAACCCATTTTGCTCTTAAAAATAACTGGACAGCTTTTGCATTAGTTTGGTTTTGCCTATATTTATATTTTTCGCTGTTCTTTGATTACCGATGTTAAACCCATATGGCCACTTGTTAAAAATCTGCATCTTTTAAACCAACAATATTACGGAAGAAGATTTTTAAGGGTGATTTGGCCTGCTTGGAACCCGTTGTTTTAACAAAAAATTAGTTGTATCCAGCATTTTAAGGGAAACCTCGTAGTCTTTTATGAGGTTATTGTAAAATCAATCAAGCATACATTGCTCATATCACAAATAGAATTATGAGAGTAGCTTTGGTATTTCATAGGTTATTATGAAAACGTTCTAGAAATTATAGCTCTTTATAAAAAATGATAACAGTATGGTTCTTTACACCATAACATTTAGCTTTTAAATAATAAATATTAAGTATTTCGATGTACGAATCAAGACACAGAAAGATTTTACGCTGAAATATTTTCAATGATTTCAGATAATTTAGCTGCAGACGTAGTGTATTCTACGTGAGATAAAATGCAACAAATAAAAAATATATTAAAATCCCATTCTGATCCAAAATCTGATCAATGATTCAGGATACCAAACGGTTTTTTCAATGTAAACTCAATAGTGTTAATTAAAATTTTATAATTCAGATTTTTCTATGTAAACAACTTAGAAAACCAATTTGTCGTTCATCCCTCTTGATCCCCAGTTTTCGGTGGTCCGATCGGGCTTGTTTTCGATCAAGTCCGAGTGATAAGCACTTTACCTGTAAGATCGGAATTTTACGGTCGCTGACGTGTTAAGATACATATGTAAATAAATTAGGATGAGTGTTGTTTTTTGCTCCTAAGAGCCTCAAAATGAAAAATTTTTATGGTGTTCACCTTAGGTCTTACCATGAGACCCACATAATAGCTTATTCCTTATAGAAGATATTAGCAAAAAGTGGATTTACATATAAAATATATCATTATTGTTTGAAAACATGGATACATTTTGATACTCTTGGTCTGTAATGTCTCGTAAAATTCATGACTTACAATAAAGAACCCTCTATTTGTTTTGTTTTAGCTCTTGTTGCCGGCTCCAATGACAGTAATTTTTGTTCGCATTATTAAAGTCCTTTGCATTAATTACTGGCTTCCAAGTTTATATTTTGTGCATATTTTTTATATTTACCTTTCAAGACAGCACGAAATAGGTATTCCTGTGTAAAGTTGATTTTTCTTGCTTTATACAAACAGTTAAGGCTTTGCGAGATAGATGCTTTATACCCAGGTTGCATAGAAAACTTTCCTTCACAACTTCAATTTTGAATTACTATAAAATAAATACAACCACAATTCCTCACGTTCATCACGGCTGATTGTGTCATTTACACTTTTTCGCTTATAAACAATTGATGGTCACTGGAATGAAAACTGAAATGGAAGGTATCAGCTGTAGTGCTTAGAGCAATAATGTAATCAGCTAGCGAGCGTCACAACATGTTTTCACTACCTGTGTGGACAAACAAATACACAATAAAATAGTCAGTCGTGCATCTAGGGTCTAAAGTTCAATTTTACCTGAGGGAGGAAAAGTAATTTAGACCGTTGATGCACAAAAAAGTTTTCCTCCACTCACACCAATAACAATAAATATAACAATATAATTAAACCTCAGTATGATCCTTTGCTCCAACAATCTGGATTAGAATCGCACATAAATAAATAACTAATTATATTTAGGCTATATATACAACCAACCATTTATCCACACTTTCACGCTATTTATTATAATATTTTTCTACTGCCTGAGAATAGAAAAATACCTTCCAGCGTTGCCAACTTAATTCATGCATAAAACTTATTTCCTGGATTTAAACTTACACTGTGACTATAAATATTAATTATCATTACTCCAGGACGCGGTCGTCAGCTAGCAATTTGTGAGGACATAATCTGGACGAGCTTATGAGGCAATGTTGATGATAGTCAGTGGATCAGTGTTTTACCATTTATGTCGTTTTCACATTTATATTTTACTACAAAATCAAAAATACACTGTAATTTTAACACAGACTTTATTGCGAATATGTTAATGAAAAAAGAGTGTTATGAGATGTCTTTAAAATATTCTAGTAAAACACGTTTTAATCTCTCGTACGGTTTTTAACGTACAATTCTGTAATTATTAAGGATAAACTATTGACCCAGATACAGTTAATGTTTATTGGTAGTAAAGTGAGGATTTAATGTGCCATGAAACTAATCCAGAGAAAATCCAGTTGTGTGCGCAGAGGCCATCAGTGAAGACCTTAAATCCTTATGTAATAAAGGTTTGTTGGTCATTTATTGCGTAACTAAAATATTAATACCACTTCATATTTCGTTGACTTGAAGCTTGTCACTGTCAATCTATTTAAATGCAAGGGTAATTTTTAGACTTTCCGGTCAAGAATCTGTTAATGTGACGGACGCCAAATAAAAAATGAAACTCCGTAATCAATGTTGATATTAGGATATGAGCTCCAAGGCTACTAAAGAAGACTTAAAATTATTATTTTACTTTAACACTTAATTTTCTGCAATGGTCAATCATAAATAAGATGCCTAGGATCAAAAACTTTTAATTTATTGAACTTCAATTTTTTTACATGCATTTTTATGTTTTAAAATATTATTTTGTAGACAACTTCAACTGATTAAGTCAACTGTTAAGTCTGATCATGCCATAAATGTGAGGAATAGTTGGATTTGAATGGTATTTGAACATATATCGATACGGTAACTATTCTTCACTGCAAATATTTAAGAGCAATAGTTTACAATACTTTTAATGTATGATAGCGAGGGATTGGATATTACTGTTTAATTATTTGGACTTTTCCATTCGCAAATTAATTGAACACAAAACACAACAACATTTTGTGTTTCAAAAAAATCTAGGAAACTCAACAAATTTCAGATTAAATTAGCTATAAGAAGGATTAATGTTTTTTGAGTCTCTTGATAATGGGAGGAGTTCCTCACCTCCTGAAACCTAGGAGTGTAAACACCAGGAGCGAAAGGGAAAGGCCAAATAATTAAATAGTAATATTATTCGTTAAGTTTATTTGAAAATCGGTCTTTAAGCATAGTTTCATCTTCATAAAGTGTTATTTAACGTGACTTGTGTAGGTCATACCTATTGTTGTTCACGTAACTGGACATATCATCTATTTTTTTAGCAATCGCACCTTTTACAGTTTTTGGCTTAGGCATTAGTTGAGTGATGTCTAATAGAAAATACGGTGAAAGACTACAGTAAAGGTATTCACATTTGTCTGAACCAAACCTGCATTTAATAATATTTTTGTTAAGAAAAAGTAGTATATTTATTTCGCTACTAGTCACAAAAGTGATACATTTCTGGACAAGATATGGTTTTATATGCGGGGCACAAGCGCCGCTTGTAAAAGAGTATCGAAATAGGACTTTTGTGATGAGTTGTGAACGATTCCTTTCATCACGATGCAAAAAAGTAGTTAAACTTATAAAAACCTATCCAACACTTCATATTGTATTCATTTTTCTACAAGTAAACCCAATACAGTACAGTCTATGTTAGTTTAAAGTTAGCTGATAGAACATGGAATATTCGAAATAAACAACAGAATCAGTTGAGCTAAATGGGAACTTCGTTTATTTTGGTAAGGCAAAGTTTTGTTTGGGCATGGAAATGCAATGTTTGGATAGTGAAAGTAATGTTTAGATCAGGAAAAGTCAGCAGTTCATGATTTATTTTGATGTAAGGAAATCGGGGGTTTTCGTAGACCTCAGCTGTACGGTTATGAGCTATTTTCGAAAACAGTGTGTTGAAATAGTAAATATTTCATTACAAGTACCGAAAATTAAATTTTCTGGTGCCCGCTCAGGACTCATGGGAGGCGGAGCAGAACACATGAACACCGAGTTTCACGCACGAAGCGGCACCGGTAGGGAAATAATAAAAATTAATAAATAGTTTAAATTAATAATTTAAATTTTCTATAGATATTTGCATATTCAGTACAACCTTTTTATTTACACATATTGCCAAGCTAATTAATTAATTTCTGACCAAGCCTGAGTTTTTAGCGGCTCATGCCTACGCACAGGATTTCACTCCTATGTAGGCACTAAATTCCAATGTTAATTTTTGTTACTACTTTGTACTATTATTAGGTATTATCTTATTGTTTCTGGGTCATGTATATGTGTAACTTTTTTATGGAATAAATGAATTTGATTTGATTTGAATTAGAGCAAGTGCCGGAAAAACACTTTTGGTACAACTTATGACCGTTGATTTTCATCACGACGCAAAAATGCAATCATACATCAGAGTAAAGACTTCAGTAAACAACATATCGTATTGATCAGTAACATTTTCATAAGGGATTTAATTTTTTGAGGAATTTAAACACGCCAGCAATACAGGAAATATAGCTAATGCCTATTTCTGTTCACATTTCAATTGTAGCAGTAAAAACAGCTGATTTAATAATAAACATAAATGGTAACGAAACATAGCGGACAAATGTAAAACAACGGAAAGCGGCTGATCGTTTTTCCTTGCTCATAAGAACTTGAGAAACGATAATTTTCGTTGATATCAGCTGACATTGTAAATGGCTACATTCGTTACGGGGTGATGAAAATGTGGTTTTCGCACTATATTTTAATATTAGTTTTACTTTAAGTACCATTAAACAATACTTATAATTGAAGATAAAAATAAAACACATTAGGAAGGCTGGGGTCTTGGTGTATAGGAGACATGCAATTCAGGTCGCATAGTCGCCACAAATTAATGACTCATTATCCCAGATTCATGCTCTGGCCGAGCTGTGAGATTAGACGGATAACGACATTACGTAGAACTACTCATACAGGAGGGGAATCAGAACGGATCTTGATTAATAGTAAAATGGGGTTTCTTTGTAAATATTGTAATCAAGACTTTAAAATGCATTACCATTTCCTCTTTAGACCTTTAGTTTGTTAGATAGAATATTTCATGCTTTTTTCCATACTACCCGGTTTGATAACGGCCTATTAGTGTTTACACGAAATATTCAAAGAATTTTGATCTCTTATGCTTTAAACTGAACATATAATTACAATCTGATTGAATAAGCCGCTGTATAAAATATTCGAAACTAAATAGAAGCGCCAAATGCAGAAGTAAATTAGATATAAATTATGTTTGTAAAAATATAAGACAAACCTAAAAACATAAATATATATATACATATAAAGACTTATATCAGGGTGTAAGAAATGTTCTTACCCCTTCTTTAGCTTTTTTTGTTTATCAAGGCAAAAAAGTCACCTTTGGAGAATTATACTAAACTCAACCCAAATTATTTTTGACGTCACCAAAGATTTTGAATGCCCCCAGAAAATGGGGGATTTTGGGAGCAACTCAGAAGTTTCAAATGCTAGCCCCTTTTAATTTACTCTTTATTTTAAATAGCCTTAAAATAAATAGGAAAGGTGGAGGTTGGAGGTCGCTTACGTGTTTCTATCAAAATTGGCACCTTGTCAAAGTTTTGAATACAACTCCTTCTTGAAACCTGGCGTCTAAGATTTAGGAGTTTTAATTTTACCATTGTTATTTTAAATATTTAAACAAATCATCAACAAATGCTATTAATTTTAAAAACGGTATCTTTCGGTAATATTTAAAACTTTGAGTTTCCCGCTAAATGTGGGATTTTTGGGGCAACTTAAATTTCACTAATGTAACCCTCTTTACAGTGACCCCTCATTTTTAAGAGCTTATTATTACATAAAAAGTGCTTTAGAATATGGGGTCACTTAAAGAGATTTTCAGAAGAAAAGTTTGAGTCGCCCCCAAAATCCTAAATTTTTGCGGGGCTCACAAAATTTCAAATATTTAAAACAGGCCATTTATTTTTTATTTTTTCAAGTGTCGTTTTAGTCTTTAAACCATCAAAGATGAAATTAAAACTCCAAAAGTCTTAGACGCCAGGTTTTAAGAAGGAGTTGTAAAGCTGAAAATGTTGATAGAAATACGTTAGCGACCTCCAACCTCCACCTTTCGTCTATTTTCTTAAAACTCTTGAAATGAGGGGCAATAAAATGGGTTTGAGTTTGAAAATTTTGAGTTGCTAAAAAATCCCCCATTTTTGGGTAACATTCAAAATTTTCGGTAACGTCAAAAAATAATTTGGATTAAGTTGGTATAAATCCCCAAAGGTGAATTGTTTGTCTTAACAAACAAACAAATTAAAGAGAGGGGGAGGACTTTTTTACACACTGTATATAGTAACTACGTGAAGTAATAAACCTTTTGATTGATCACTCTTGTGACCTGCTCTTTTCTATTACCTCTCGCCAATGCATAGTTCGTAATTTTGTTTCTGTAGGCTCAGGACTGGTAATACGTATTTACAAAACAGGTATTTAGTAAAAGTGAGCGTTATTCGTGTTCATGGCGAATTAAGCTAACTCTAGAATCTCGACGTCGAGAGGTTCCATTTACAGATGGGAAATCCTGTTTGACTTACTTCCCCAATCCAAACTGTTTGCTTCCCAGGCTCTGCAATTGCAGCAACTCCAATTACTGCAGACATGGACGACATCAATTTGTGCTCACAAACTACACATCAAATTTACACGTAGTTTTGTTCAAAACCCCATTTTTATATTTTTTATTCGTTGGATACAAATTGTAAAGTCCCTGGGTACTAAAAAACGTTAGTGTCAGATATTAAACTTATGTACAGTTTGAGAGAGCTGTCATCACTTAATGTTAATCCATCAGAGTAAACCCAAAAGAAGTGTCCAACCTATATTTACAACTTTTTGTAAAGCCTAAAATGTACAAGAGGTAAAATATAAAATTCATATATTTATTTTGAAAACATCTTAAAGTAATTAAGCATCATGTTTTAATGATACATTACTTGTCCTATGCGTATTTCACATACAGGCAATTTAATTGTTTTTTGACAAAAAAGACAAAAAATACTGTTGTGAGAAACGAGGTATTTTACGTCCTGAAATATGGATAAGGCTTTGATAACTACTGATCTGGTTAATGCAAATTGCTTTCGGCAGCGCCCCGTGTAACGCGTTGTTCGTAGTAGTTAACACAGAGCAGGGCTTAGGTAGTTTTACTTCATTAATGTATTTCCACAAATACTTCTTACTCTGATCACAAATTTAAGTATTAAGAATACTGACCGGATTATATGTAAAGCATTAAATGAGGTACATATCACTTTACAAATTATCTCAATTAAATTGTTCTTGGCATTTTGTTATTTTTTATTAGGATTTTTGCTCTAGACCGGCAAGTCAAAGAATACCAAACCTTGGCATCTTTCGAAATAGTCAATCTCTACATTATCAGTTCAAGAGACGTAAGGAATATTTAAAAATAATCTAAGTCAAAGTTAATCTTGATCATGACTTCGATTGCCGTAAACCAAAATTACTTTCAACTTTATGTAAATAATTACCTACAAAGATGCGGCCCTGCCATGGGAGATCACCCCTCTCTGAAATATTAGCGGAAACCTAACATATAAATTTGAAAATACATTTTCAGTGACCAAAACACGCACAAAGGTAAAGTTATCTTGTATCATCAGTATATGTATGGCTCAATTGCATTATTTAATGGTAATTAAATTTTACTTTAGAATCCGAACTTGAAAATTAAATGTACTTCTTGTACCCTACAATAGAGAATGTTCATAGAATGTTCTATTCATTGTGAGCCGATCACCATTTGCACTACCACCATTGGAATTCCACTGCATACCACCAACATTCTCAAAAAACATGAGCTTACAACAGCATGATGAGCTCAGCGTGCCTTTGAGTAAGGAAAACTTTAAACAAGAATGGTCCTTAATTAAACAATAGTAATAGCCAACGTTTACACTATTAATATGGTCAATAACCTTCAAAGAAAACGTCGGGGCGAAAATATTAGTAACAACAACGAAGCTAGAATAAAATATACATTAGTAGATTACATCTTCACAACTTAGTTATTACTGAAAAATAATAATTGACACTACATCATATTATCAACCAGAAGTGACGATCTACGATAAGTAAAAGTGCTGATCCACACCAAAAAAGGTGGAAACTAAGTTGACCTTGACGAGTGCTACCTCATCCCTTTCCGTGCATATTTACACTTCCGAGAGGGTAGGTCTACACCCTGAAAATATTAGCTTACACTGCAACAATTTACAATGAAAATGAGTGATTACGTAAAATCTCAATAAATTGAATCTCGCATTTTTCTGGAAAGTAATAACTCGCCTTTTAGACTTGCAACTCAGCTGCATCCCTAGAAGATGAGCAGGGGTAGAGGGTATGCCCCGATGGAAGTCTTGAAATTCTTAATCTCGAGTTATACCTCATTTCAAAGGTCTTAATTAGTAGATTATAATTGTGTGAACCGGGCCTCAAAAGGTTAATCCAGTCGGAAGTTACAGCTTCTCAAAGATTTTTATATTTTAAAGTCTGGAATAGTGGTAATAACTCCGAAACTATCGTAGAGAAGGTAATAAAACTGAATTTATGTATACTTCATGGGAAAAAACAATATTTTGTTATTTAAAATATTTTGGTGTTTCTAGAGGACGGCCCCCTTAAGAGGAAGTCGTGAAATTCTTTAAGGTAAGTATACCTTTGAAAGTAGAACACAACATTGCAAAGGTTTTACTTCGTTAGTTCAATCAAAGAGTTTATATGACATAATTCAATGTGATAATTTCTTTGATCAGCTAAAGCTTTGTGTTGGGTCAACCTTTTGCAAGGGGGTTTGCACGGCTGTGTTCTACTTCCAAAGACCTTAAAAGTGAGGTATAACTAGAGGTATGCTTACCTCAAAGAATATTACGACTTCCACCAAGTGCCGCCTTCGAGGAACGCGAAAACATTATAAATAACAAAATATTGTTGGTTTCCATAAAATATACACAAATGCAAAGTTTTGTCACTTTCTACTCTATTATTTAGGGGTTAGTTCCACTGTTCCACTGCTTTCCACACATTTTAGTTATAAATATTAAAATCCTCGATGAGGTGTAAATTCTGACTGGATTATTCTTTTGAGACCCAGTTTGCACTGTTATAAACTAATAATTAATTAAGACCTTCAAAATGAGGTATAACTTGAGATATGCTTACATTTAAGAATTTCAAGACTGCCTTAACATTTTTCCTTTCTATCAACACTTCTCCCACCGAACCCCGACGCTCTTCTTAACTTTAGTTCCCATGTTGAGGTAGGTGTATTGAACAACTTGGCACTGGCTAGAAACTTATTTTTGATGTCCAGGTTTAGGTCTAATTGCACCGCACTATTAAAGAGTTAAATTGTAATTCCATTAGTCGATAAAAATTTTACCAAGTCCAATTTAATATAATCAGAATTGCGTCCAGCAATAAACAATATGGTAATTTGAATCATTACTCTACATCAATCGGTTTCTGAGATGTGCCCAAAACTGGGCATCTGCTTTACTGGAAGTCTGCTAAATGCAGTATATCATCTTTTATTTATTCCTGAAGGGACAAAACTATCTAAATTCTGGAATAAATAACCACAATTTCATAAAATTTCTCTAAAAAGGGGATTTTAAAAATCATAGTACAAACCATATGATTTGATCTAATTGTTTCATGTAATGGTTTGATTTATTCCTAAATTTTCTTGACGAGTCCATGCGCAGAAATTTTCCGCGCATTTAGGAGAGGAAAAACCCCTCCTCCTAAATGCGGGGGGGGGTCGTTCCCTTTTCCCCTTCAATCTATGGAACGGGTTAGGGGAACTATTTCTTTTTCGTACGCAACCGCTACTTAGATACGCATTTTTAATTGTAACTGTTCATTTACCGGTTGCAATTGCAACAGTTTATTTTTCTTATTATTTAAAAGACAGCTGTGAAAATCTTTTTGGTTTCTTATTTAGATCAGAGGATGAAAATAAAATTACGAATAACGTGCATACTATATGAAACAGAAGATTAAAGGGATATTTTTTTTCATTTTAACCATTTTTTGCTTTACAATCATTGACTGTGTGTTTCCATCTTTGTAGTGGAAAAAAATGGAAAGATTACCTACAACTGAACTTGGCACTGCGTGTTTACCAGACAAACGTTCGTAGCGAACATGTTAATTGAACTTTAGGAATCTGCATGGCTTATTAGTGAACAAATTACTAATACAAGTTACAACGTATTATTTTCAAGGATTATCATATCAAAGTAACGTATGTAACAGATGTCAAAAACCTGTTAAATTAAAAAAAATATATTAGCTTCTGCCAATTGTGATCGAGCATGTCACCACAAGGGACTGTGATTGGTTAACACTTCCCCTCACAAGATTCTCTATCTCTCTCACACAGTATCTAAAAAAAGTGATCCCGTTAAGAAAATCGGTCTGTAATTCTTGGATTTGAGTAGATATATAATGTGTTTGCTTGTATTTATGTACTATAACAAGAATACATTCTTATTAACAGTTATTACACTATGAATAATTATCGAGAAATAAGCCCAAGAAAGATATAAATTACTTTAATTAGAGTATAGGATTTACGCAAAATATTCAAAACAACAGCTTCCCTATGTCAAATATGCCCACATTAGATATTCACTAAATACGGAGGCTTGCTTGAAAAAGTTATTAGAATATTAATTAATCAATATGTAATACAAAAAGTGTATTACTATAATGAATACTGTTGTGATTCCCATATAATCATTTCCCTCATATATAAAGCTCTTTAATTATCATAGACTCAATTTTTTGTATAATTTATATAAAATGTTCGAAATATTATTTTTCCTTTTATAATTTAAATAACCTCAAATAAAAAATGTTTTAAGAGATTCGCTGAGTGCGCAGATTTGCTGCGACAGGGGTATTTTGATTTTGGCTTAAAAACAATGGAAGTTTGGTCAGTTATATTTTAAAAGGAGCCCTTGTCTAGATTACATCAAGAATCATTTAATTATTAATTTCATTCACTGTAATAAAAGAGTATTGTTAAAAAATGCTCTAGTCCAGGGATTACTGAAATCAAGAGATTAATGAAAATAATATAAAGGATAAAAGTTGTTCCCGGCTATAACTTTTGTTTGAGTTCAAATATGCTCAATATTTTACAAAGTTCCTATTTGTTAAAGAATAACATTTGATTAACATTTGAGTCTGTTATGCTAACAATGAAAGCTCAACAGCTATACAGGGTTCGACAAAAGTCTGGAATACACTAAATAACGCCTGTATTACTTGGCATGATGAAATAACACTGTTGAGTCGAGTATCTGTCTTGAATTGGAATATTTAGATGTAGCCTATTTTACAATTTTTTGGTGTTGACCAGGGGACGGCCCACAATGGACGTCTTGGAAAGTCTTGAAAACGTTGGCTGCTGAGCCGCTTCCGTCTAACAGTTAGACTAACTAGTTAGTTAATTTCCATTGCAGAGTGGACTCACTGCTGAGTTGTGGCTTTGTAAACATTGATTGATGAAGATGGAGACAGGTTCAGAGACTGTTGGTAAGTTTGTTGATGAGGGAAATTACCAAAACCCTCAAAGTACTTTTCTGATTGAAGATCTTGGTCCTTGTAGGATTCAACATAATATTGATCACTCTTTGAGTGTGTGGGTCAATGTTAACAATGAGATTGCGAGTGATAATAATAATGAGAATAAGATTGAGAATGAGAGAGAATGAAGAGAGTGAGAATGATAATCAAAATGAGAATGTTAACCCTATTTGCAAATCTCGCTCCAGCAACTGTGAATACAACAGGTTTTTTCTGAATTTTCAAGCACTTGGCTAAAACTTGTAACATGGCAAACTTCTAACAAGTCAATCATTGATAAGAAAGAATTTTAAACTAAATGTAAAGAGTGCGATCATAGGTTCATAGTTTGAAAGACTGTTGTGGGTAAAAAAAAAAAATATTTTATAAAGTGACCCCCCCCTTATAATTATAAGTAAAAACTTCCCCTGCGAGTGTAAAACTAGAATCTGAATTAAAAGAGGAAGTAGGCACATTGAAAATACTTAATGATGAGCCATGTAGAGCTCAGGGACTAAACGAGGACCACGATTCTAAAAACAAACAACTGCTCGGACATTTAGATGACAATAGCCAGATTTCTCGATTGATAAAGGAACTTAGAGAACTGAATAAGCAATACGGGGCAGCTCTGAAATGCTTAGTAAAGGGGCTTGGTGAGTCGGTGAGGGGGAAGAATGAACACTGTCCACTTCTAACACAGATGCTGTCGGGAAAAGACGATGATGGGGAAACGGCACTCTCGTAAGTAGGTATATAAAATGTAGTGGAAAAAAGACTAAGCATTGGGAGTGATAGTCAGGGTCGATCCCTTGAGGGATATGTGAATTAGAGAATGATGGGGATGAGCGGATAACAACAGCCTGGGTGATGCCGGGGGCTTCGTTTGGATCGGGTTTAGAGAGGGCTAGTGCGAGAGTGGAGTAATTGAAAGATAACGACTGTTTTATTGTTATTGGGGACGTGAATGGAGTGAATGAAGAGAGTTTGAACGCGTTAGATAATAGGCTTGTAATTAAGCTAATAAAATTGGTGAAGGGCAAGTTGTCTTTCTTGAAACCCCCTACCACCATGATGTGGGCCCACGGGATAACAATCTCATAAGAAAACACAATGTAAAACTAAGGTATGCATGCAAGAAAAATAGTTGGGCCTATATAGGAAAAAATGAACTTTTGGTGAGAAAAAATCGTACCAACCATGGGTAATAAATTCGAACAGACCGGGAAAAATTTCGTATGTGGGGACACAGTCAACTATTTGATTGTTTACCATTGGGTCATTGTATTTGGGTCAGTATTTACAAATGTAAATATCTCTGTAGCCATTGAACATAGAGCAACGATTTAAAATACAAAATTATTTGTTGTTTTTAGCTGAATCAAATGGTGCTAAAAAGTGTATGGTTTTAATTTTTATGTAAAAAACTCAAAAACCCAATAAAAAACTTAACATAAATATTTTATTCATTTGTTATTTATCTATTCATTATTACTTATATAAATTATAATTAATTGTGTCATTTGCTTCTGAGGGCCCCGAAAGGAAAATTTATCATGGTCTTGGGCTTAGGTCTCATCATGAGATTTATGGTACGGTAATAGCTTCTTCCCTGTATGGGAAATCTGTTACAAGCCGGTAGGGCACCGAGTATTTACATGCTAACAAATATATCATCAAATAATAACTATTTGAAATCAGGAACATTAATGAAAAATTATTTTTTCGAAAGTTTAAAATTATTGTTGGGTGATGGTATGTTACTCGCTTCAAACACCTCACACTGAAATTACACATAGCTCAAATGAAAGCTGGTGAATTAACTGGCATTTTAAAACAGTTGGAAAATTGCTGGATGTCGTCAATGAAGGAGATATACATATAAAAACTAAAACGGTTGACTTATTGACTAACTGACTGACTTCCTGACTGACTGACTCAATGATTGCAGTTTCTCAAAAACTACAAGGCTTTGGGCCACGAAACTTGGCACAAAAATATTCTCGAAAGGCTCTAGATGCGTATTAAGAAGGGATTTTAAATTTTTTCTCTCAGAAGGGTAAAATAGAATATATTGTCAAGCTCAAAACACTGGCTGCTACTCTTGGTTTTCAAACCTCATTTTATAAAACGATTTAGGGCTTTAGACCATGAAACTTGGCAAAGTCATACTTTATAGGCTCTAGATACGTATAAAAAGGATTTTCTCTTGAAAGGCTAAAATGAGATGAACTATAAAATTCAAAAAGGCGACTGTTTTGATTTTTAGAGCTATGATTAAATAAAAGTTATGGTTGGAAGTAATCGATATTTTCAAGGGAATAAGATAGACGCCTCTACTAATGAGTGTTTGAATGAGTTTTAATATCACTATTGTTATTCCTTATTTCTCTTCATGTAATTGTGGCAAGCTCAAGCCTTTAGGAAGAGGAGTACAGTATTACTTTTTTACGTAAGAACTTTTTATTCTTTTTCATTTTTTAACAGAAAGTCCAGGAATTTTAAACATAAAAAAGCCAATCGACCTTACAAGTCCTGACCAAGTTGAAACTTGGCACAGATGTTAAAGGAACATCTCTAATTAAAATACCAAACCTTCCCGGAAATCCCTGCTGGGCTCCAGCCGCCTTCTTGAAAAAAAACATTTCTGGTCCGTGTTTCTCTATATCAGTCAGTCATCTATATCAGTTGGTCAGTTCATCTATATCAGTTATCTCTATTTCAATTTACACAAAACCATGAGGGATAAAAAAGTACAAATGGCGTTTTTGTATAGGAGAAAATTTTCTATAAAATGAGTATAAACATGCCATCAATATTAACATGCACAAAGAGGTTTAAAAATAAGCTGGTATTATTAGTTTTCCTTAAGTGCTAATTATTATTACTGGTATTTCTAATATCGCTACCAAATGGAATACATGTAAAATTTGATGTACAAAACATTTCCAATGGGGCTTAGCTCTTTGATCTTAATGCATAATAAATTTAATTCATAAAATCCAGAAAAATATTACAGTTTTTGACATCTCAATCATCTAAATTGGTTCACAATAAAGGTGTGGGTGAGCGCACAAAAAAGGTAATTCCTTAAGAATATTACCAAAAGGACTCATTTTTGTGAGCTTACCCTCGGCTTTATATTTTGAACCGATTTTGGTAAATAATATCTCAAATAACTGGAATTTTCATCAGAATTCCATGAATATAACTTATCACCAATTAATATCAAAGGGCTTCGCCTCCTTTAGACTGTAATTTACATTACATTTTACATGTATTTCTTATGGAAGGGACATTAGAAATACAACATTTTAGAAAATTTATAATACCAGCAGTTATGAAAAACTTCATGAACATGTTTACAATCATTTTATAGGAAACCTTAACCCCTACCAAAACGCCATTTATATATTTTTTGTGCCTCTTATGGTTTTTGTATTAATTAGAAAAAACTTTGAAGAGAAACACCGACCGGAAATGTTTTTTATTCAAGATGGCGGTTAAAGCACAGCAGAGATATCCGGGGAGTTTTGGGATTTTAATTAGGGAGATATCCTTAACATCTCTGCCAAGTTTCAACTTGGTCAGAATTTCTTAAGACAATTTTCCAAGAATTCCTGGACTATAACAGTTTTTATAACAAAAAAATTAAATCTAGTCATCACGGTGAATTAATGTTTTATTTTACTATTTTATTCAAGTTAAAACGTTTTTTGGATGATTTTAAGTAAAAAAAAGAAAAACACTTCAATTTAACCATGTTAAAATCATCGTCTACTACGAAGTTATCGTTATGTAAAGATTTTTTATTTCTATATTTACATCTGATGTGTGTAAAACTTACATCGAGCTATTATGATTACGAGAACTTGATAAAATTATGATAATTTTGTTTACCATTAATAATGTTTTTTGTATTATTGGCTTTAGGTATATTCATATCTTCACCACCACAAAGTTCCCAAACCCAAACTCTCGGAAGCACGTGTGTTTTATGACTACATTAAACTTTGTTGGCCTGGACCCAGAAACCACATCCTCCTTATTCTGAAGTGTATTTGTAGAGATAAGGTATAGGCTATATTTAGAATAACCGTGGTCAGCGTTTTTCTGACCTGTTCCGGCTAATGACATGCCACACGTTATGACAACTATTTAACGTAGACCCACAAACATTAAGCTCCATCATTTTTTTAGTCCCTATTAGAATATATAACGTGGTCATTACAGAAAATGTTCCCATTGAAGCAGACCTGCATTCTCAAGTAGTTTTGTAGTATTAATTCAAAATTTAAGATTTAAACTAGAAGAGGCCATTTACGAAGTTTTATCAAGATATGTTAAGAAGTAAGGAAGATATTGATTTTTTTATTTCCCATGAGGATAACATGGGGAATGAGTATGCAGGTTCACTGCCACGAAAATAGACAAATCAGGGATTTGTGACTAATATAATTTAAGTGAGTCGGTGGCGCAGTTGGTTGCGCGCCTTGCCTCAGAACGGCGGCGGCAGCGTTGCAGGTTCGACACTCGAGATCGCCACATACTTTTAGCAGTACTATTCACCCTTGTACTGTACCAGCTCACTCCTTGCTTTGCTTGATGATTTCCACGCACAGGCTTGAGATCTATGTTGGGGGGCAAACCAAGGCCACACTACACTACAGGCCGGAGTCTCCCCCCCTCCTCCCTGATGCCACGTCACAACACCGGCCGAACTCCTAGCGCTGTGTTGGAAATAAAAACTAAAATCATGAAAATCGTAAACATTTAGCAAACAATTATGACATTAGGACATCGAAATGAAAACAATTAGAAACAGAACTGTCAAATTTCCAATAAATCATCTGATTAAAAGTAAACAAATTTCTTGTCTGTAATGTTTACCGGTTTTTAAGTTTATGAAATAAAGTCTTGTTTTCTTTAAAATTATTTTCGACCACGTTTGGTTCTTCATTGATTAATGCAGATTCGATAAAATAATGGTTTCTAAACGAAAACGTAAACGAATTACTCAGGTTCGTTGAAGCACAATAGTTTTAAGAGTGCAACAGTGAATCGCCATAAGAGTACATTATAAAGTCGTCCGCGATTTCGTCTGATAATGTGACGTCACCACAAAAGGACTCCGGCCTGTAGTGTAGTGTGGCCTTGGGCAAACGCAAGATAAAAAGGGGCCGCCAACTTCTTAAAGAAGAATATGCATTATATCTAATCTCTATGAAGCCTCAAACCAAGTTTTATTAAGAAATGTTGAGAAATAAGCGAGATGTAGAATTCTATTTAATTCCCTTAAGTTAAACATTAGGACAACGTACTATGTTTACTACTTTCAACATCTCGGCAACCAATAGACATAGAGCAACGATTCAAAATCCTAAATAGTTAGTTTTTTTTTGTTGAATTCAATGGTGCCAACAAAAATGAGATGAAATTAGTGTGATTTTTATATGTAAAACAATTGAAAAACTAATTTTTGGTGGGGTTTATTCCCTTGTACCCCCCCTTCCGGTGGTCCGATCGGGTTGGTTTACAAACTCGTCCGATTGATTACCACTTTACATGTCTGTACCAAATGTCATTAAGATCGGACCATTTTTACGGCCGTTATCCTGCTCACTTACACACGCACACACACACGCACACACACACACACACACACACACACACACACACACACACACACACACACACACACACACACACACACACACACACACACAAAAGGAAATTATTCGGTATTTGGTATTCGTTACATATTAACGTATGGTGTTTTTTTTTTTTTTTTTTTTTTACTTCTGGGGAATCAAAAATTTAAAGTTACGATGTTCCTGGGCTTAGGTATTACCATGAGACTTACGATTGAAACTACCTATTACTTACGATTGACTTACGTATGAAACTTTACGATTGTTTCCTGTAGGAAAATTTGCTGAAGTATAGTTGTATGCTAACTGAATTATATAATTAATGGATCTATTCAACGAGAGAGGGAGGAATATTGCACTTATCGCTCATTAACAATAGGTGAATAGGAAACAAGATCGGGAAAACGTAAATACTCCAGCAAAATGAAATACTTGAATGGATCGTGCGAATTATACTCGTTGGTTTTCGTTTGTTTTCCCAGGTCTGGTGGGTTTTCAGACCTCTCGGAAATAAACGAAAACCAACAAGAATCGGAAGATCCTTCCAAGTATATTATTGGCTGGAGCATAACAGTTTTTTCGATCTCGTGTCCTGTTGGGTGAATAATTTGGTTTTTTGTTTTTTATCAAGTACAAAAGGCTGGTTGTCCGCTGGATAGTGAGGCTTGAACATTGGAAATTGTGGAAAAATTTTGTGTTATATGCGTGTTTTCGTTTGCGTCATGATCTGCCTTTATAGAGACGGCCATTCGCTGGCAAATGGTAAGTACAAAGCATACTCTTCCCCTCCCGCGTCATAGTTAAATTAATTCTAATAATAGCAATAGTATCCATGTTTATATTTTTTTAGCATTGTACTCTAAATAACCAAATACAGTATTAGCCAAAATAAACAGTACTGAAATGGTAATATTTGTTTTTACAGTGTCCCTAGTTTTATTTCTACAGTCCAAAGGTTGTCCAGTTTGTAGCCTACCCTGTAGGGAAAACCACCAGTGTTTTTTAACATTCTTCTCGTTGGCGTTTTGCTAAATATTCAGTTTAAGAGAAGCTTGCATTAGGTTTCTTTTCGGTGACTGTGTCGCTGCAACACCCTACCGTGGTTTTCATTTGTACAGACATACTACACACCGGTTTCAGGTTGGGCGACCTGAAACACCTTTTCGCTGTATCAAAACACTGCCTCTTCTTTGAAATTGTTCAGCAACACTAAGAATCACAACATTACTAGAAGGGTTTTTGTGGAAATGTTCTTGAAAACGTAATGCAGAGTGTGTCAAGCTTCGCCCACCCGCACGTCCAACTCCGTATGAGCGAAAATAATGTTCTACGATAAAAGTTTTCTCTACCGTTGTTAGCACCATGTTAGCAAAATCTAACCTCGAATAAGAAAGAAGTAATGAACAGGAAGCCGTGGCAACAATCAACAACTGAATCAGCTGATTGAGAAGGGAACTACAGCTGATTCAGTTTCAGTACTGTTTATTTTGGCTAATACTGTAATATGTGGCAAATTCTTAAAAAAAACACACATACTTCTCAAAAACATTGTCTTCAGTAATAACCCTGTAAACACTATGAAAAAATCATTAATAATTCTGTAATTTAAGACAGACATTATCAGGGAATGGTTCAAAATTACAGTCATAAAATAATGCATTGTAGGTAATAAAATGTCCTCATTGATGTTTACAAAAATGCCGGTAGACTACGACATATGCAAAGAATTACTTTATACATAGTATTAGTAAATTTTTCAAAAGATTATACATTTTAATACTTGATTTCAAGTGAATTTAAAATGGATATTTTTTATAAAGCAAGATAGATTTTAAATTTATTGTAAGTATTTAATTTCGTATCCGATGGTTGGTTGATTAAGGGCTTTATTAAACTAATGAAATTCTTATTAAATAATTGAAATGAAACATTTATCAACAAAACAGCTCTCATATAACTTCTACTAAAATAATTGCAAACCAAATCCATTATGTGGACGGACTAGTAATGCCCCATTATAGACTTGTCCTCAACCAAAAAATCAAGCTCAAGTCGACTCCTTCGCGGTGTCCGTTTATCGTGTATATGTATAATTTAATTAATTGTTTTTCAATATTATGTGCTTTATGCCCATATGTCTGTCTTTTAAATTGATATTGTTGTAATTAAGCATCTAAAACTGATCATATATTTTATGTATCCCCGCTGGAACTAAAGACGAAAATCTAACTTAACACTATTCGTATTAGTTTTGCCAATTCAACAAAGAGTCGAAATGGAGAAATTATTACTTTTTTTGAATAAAGGTTTTTAAGTCACCGCTTTTTGTGTGCAATATATTTATAAAAGCATTCGCAGAGGACAGTGGTCGATTTTTTTCAAGCTATCAATAAATATATGGATTGAATTAAAAAAATTATTAATATTAAAATCTTTCACAATATACATGATTCATCAGTGAATTTTATTTGATTTTTCCTTGCCCCTATGTAATTTTATCCTATAAATGTTCTTAAAAACAAAGAAATATTTCTTTTAAAGAGTGCCGATAGAGTTTATTTTGACTTGATCTCGTGACACAAAGTGCTGAGCAATTCATACAAACTTGTGTACATCTATTTTACATTCAGAACCAGACATCAACGCCAGTTGAAACTTCCAACAAGTCCCACGGGACTTCTTGAATATTTATGTCTAACAACAACCTTATCTCAACGCGCATTTTAAGTGAGATATATGCCTATTTTGTAATGTTAGTCCATGTTGCATTTATCAAAGTGTGATTATGTAATGAATGGCACTGTATCACAGATCTTACCTCAATGTTACAATTTTTCAGTTAAAGACTTGTTGAATCCAGCGACCACATAGTAGAAATTGTACTACTACTACTGTCCCCATCAGGTGGGAATCAGCTACTGCTGCTCTCTGGTGGGTTTCTTGTGTGCGATTTAGTCCAAGACTTAGAGTGAACGCTCTGAATTTCACAGCGTTCACCAGGATTTTTCACTGTGAATTTTGGGTTTTCCACTAGAAATAATCATGACACTTTTTTCAAAGTAATTGATGGATCGTTAACCACACAGCATGTGATGTGCGTTTTACGGAAATAAATTTGCCAAATTTAGTCGCTAGTTTTTTTTGTATTTGAAATTATCTTCATTTTTGTATCCCATTGTTTAATAAACGTAATTTTTCGCCAAAGGTAATTTAATGGTATTTTTTCTAATTACAGTAATAAAATCTGATTGCTAAGAAACGTTTCAAGGGATTCGCTTCAAATTTTAATGGCATCTTCTCGGTGAGTTACTAACACACACACACACACACACACACACACACACACACACACACACACACACACACACACACACACACACACACACACACACACAGTGACGAACAACGTATATTTAACTCCGCTAATACATAGATTCACTTCACCTCGTTCGTTCATCAATAATAAAAATAAAATATGAATTGATAAAAAAACATAGGCAATTAGGGAGAACAGGCCCTTCACTCGGTGGAGTTTTCTAGCAGCAGTTGCACTCGTACCTCTCCGTGCGATCAGAGGCGAACATAAACAATATCCATTACTCACCTGTATCCTCACCACTCCGCATCCTGACATTGATTCATTCACAGGCTTGGTAAATATTTGTCCTAAACTTAATTTACGAAATTTAAAATCGTTCCAATGCATTTTTGATCCTCGACTGGATTTTATTCTTTGTAATTTATTATTTAGTTTTTTTTTTCAAAACTAAAATCAAAATCAAAACGAAAATGTGTATTTTAGTTGCTCTAAATATTAAAATTAAATTTACAGGTGTATTCAAAATTATTATGAATATTACAACTCCATTACAAACATTCAATCTGGAGCGTAGATTGATGATATGCCCCGTTGGCAAAGTTCCCGAATCGTAAATACAAACCGAGCGTTTATGTTTGTATTGCATAAGGTTATATGAATACTATATTTTGATAAAAATAATGTTATCCAAAAAGTAACTAAGACAAGTGCCCTTAAAATAAAATAATGATATAACCCCCTTCTTTTTAGAAACGATGTACAAAAGACAACTCATAAAGTAAAGATTATCAAGGTAAGTATTTTTAATCACCTATTTCACCACATTTTCTCCGTTTATGCGAGAAATGTACTCTTAAAATATTATTGAATGGCAAAAACATTTACCTTGGGTTTATTTATTACACCCCCAATCAGGGGCTGATCCAGGAATTAATTACGAGGGGATACCACGTAATAGGTACCAGGATAGTATTTATTTTACGACACGCTCCTAAGGGAGGTGGGAGCTATTTATGCTAAACTCTCGTGCCCCCTGTATTACCTATACCTATATTCGTTTTCAAACGAGGCTCTCAGGTAGTTATTAATCGTCCAGTTTAGCCTCTTATTGTACAAAACCATGAAAAATGTATTGATTTTAATAAAAGCTCGAACCGCAGATCACTGTAAACAGGTTAGTGACTCCAAAGAGACCTAAGATGGCGAGACTTCGTTTACAAAAATTATTTTACAAATGTGTTAGTATTTCCATTGAATGTGGACCTAGGTAGATCGGACGAGGCATTGTTGTCCTTGAAAATGGCGACTGCACCGGGTTCATGTCCTTACCGCTAGGCGTCGCTGATCAGCCCCCCCCCATTTCCCCTTCCGCTCCCCGCATCACGCATCTCACCCCCTGTTCGGTTGGCGACTCTGAGAGATTCAATCATGGCGTCGTCGTTCATTTGCTAGCGCTAGCTACTTCAAACGCGCGGCGGCGGCGGCGTACGGCTAACCTACTGCTGCATACTTCGTGGGATATCGACTGATCTAATCCTGTGATGGTTACGAACGTATAAAAATAACGCTGACCGTACTCGATGTGTTGTATTCTTAACCTTGCGAGGAATTTACTTATTCTACTACCGTTACCATATTACGCTACCATGATTTAATAAGTTGTAATTTTAATAAGCCAATAATTATACAGATAGAAGGATAAAAAAATAACTTACCTCCTTTAACATTTCTCAATATTTCTTAAATGTCATATTATTTAATAATGTTTCTTGGCTAAAGTGTTATTTACAGTATTTACAATGAGCGGTGTTTTTCCTCTGACAGCCTACTGCAAAAAACAAAATAGGCCTAAATGATTTAGGTATCGTCAATAAACTCCGTTATGCTTTTTCCAAATTATAATATCTGGGAAGAATGTTAAAATTTATAGTCTGAGGTAAATAAAGTGCCCGAGGCCGTTCATAGGTACAATACTAAAAATTACAACTGTCTTATGGGCGGAATATGCTATATTATTTTATTCTTATAGCTGTTCATTTTTAACATTACAAAATTTTAGTTTTAACGAATTTCCCCTATACGAAAGAAGCTATTACCGTAGGTCTCATGGTAAGACCTAAGCCCGAGACCATTATAACTTTTTTTCAGATTTAATGTATTTTAGTCTAAAATCACCGCAATTTCCATTTTTGTGGCGGCAAACCTGCATACTCATTCCCCATGTTATCCTCATGAGCAATAAAAAAAATACATATCTTCATTATTTCTAAATTTATCTTGGTAAAACTTGGTATATGGCTTTTTCTAGATAAGATCCACTAAATATTGAAATTTGTTTTTCTGACAGTTAGTTTAGGAGTACAACTTTTAAAGATTTGTCCTTTCAGAACAGGGGTGCTCACAGGGAGGGCCATGGTGCAAATTGAGCCATGAAAGATGTTGGGGGACGGGAAAATTTTGAGGTTGAAAAGTAAATAAATACTTAACAATTAATGGAAGAGTAGCCGGACAGATGCAGGGCTGGATTTACATATTTTTCAATCAATTTTTAGATATGGCTTGTTTTATATGGAAATAGCTCCAAAGTTATGATTTATTAATTCTTCAGACAGAAGCAGATAGAGTATTTATTATCTGCACAAAATTATTTTTGCACTGTCATTAGTGTTTGTAAAATATGTATTTTTGTCACAAGTACTCCCGAAAACAGATTGCGGGATTTCGAGACGCGATCGAATTTGCTCCCAAGTTGTCAGCCGTCAGCTCCGGGGTTAGTGGCGTTCGTAGCGGATGACGGTATCGTTTGAAGCTGCCGCACCCGCTGGCGCCGTCAGGTGAGCTTGCTGGGTTGCTACCCTTTCCAGACCAACCGCGCGCTCTGCTCCGTGGCCGCCGCACAGTGGGGTATTTGCCTAATCCAGCCGGAGAAAAATATTTTTTGATGTTATCTACTGCGGAAGCACTGAGTTTTATCACTTATAGGATAAAAAAGAAAAACATAGGCCTACACCTTTTTTGTAAAATTTACAAGATTAATAGGGTTTTGTGCCAAAACACCCAATTTTTTAAACAATTATTTTTATTGATGTGATTAGCCCAGATAAGGTAGACAAATTTAAGGATAAAAAAATCCGAAAGACGGCACGGTTGCTTATCAGACTCATCTGAACATCATTTTTAAAGTACCCGAGGGTTTGGCTAAACTTGTTGTGGTTTAGAAGATAAAGGAAATTCCGAGAATTCATAAAAAATTATAAAAATGACAGCCGCCATTTTTATACGAATTTAGATTGTAACGAGTCATATTTTGAGGGAGGTAAGACCAACTTGATCCCGTCGCCGGCCGGCTGGTGAACGACGACGGGGCGGGCAGCAAGCGGTGGCTGTGTAAAAATTTGTCATAAGATAATTAATTCTATTCTATTTTCATCAAAATTTTCCTTTCATAAATACCTTTAAAATAATATACAATGTGCTATTGGTTTATTTGGGGAATTCTAAGATTCAAACCAAAACCCTATATGGAACACCCTGTAATTTTCCTCGAGCCTAGTCTCCATCTCCCGGGACTTTTTGTATGACGTTCCAGATGGGTCTAACAAACATATGTGCAAATTCTCAGGTACCTGACATTTTTCCTTTCGGTTAATCTTAATTTCAATAACTTAATAAGTTCTAATAACTTGCAGTAGAGGTGCAGAAAAAACAATGTGTTAGTGTCTGTATCAGCGACGAATTTAATGTTCGCACTTAAGCGGTCAAAGTCAAAGTCAAATAATTTTATTGTTAAAGACACAAATGTGCATTGCAATCGTCAATAGTATAGATATTTATACACACAATTAATACACAATGGAATAAATTTACTTATAATAAAAAGTAAATTCTAGGAGTAATATTCCTCCAAGCTGTAACATTACTTAACAATGAGAAACTCTTTTAATTTGTTTTTAAATCTGATGGTGTTTGTTTCATTTTTTAGGGATGATGGGAGGTGGTTGAATAGCTTTATGGATGAATAATATGTCTGGTGCTGGTAAAATGTTGTTCTGTGCTGAGGTATTGGTAGGCAATTTGTTTTTCGGAGATTACGTTGAGATGGAGGTTGATGAGGGAACAGACCAAAGTTATTTCTCAAAAATGTCAAACAACTGAAAATATAAAGTGATGGGAACGTCAGGATATTGTTATCCCTAAACCTACCCCTGCATGATGTCAATCTACGAAGCCCAAGTATAATTCTTAAGGCCTTCTTCTGGGCATTAAAAACTGTTTTGGTTTTTGAGCTATCGTGGCCCCAAATTGCAACACCATAAGCAAGGATAAGGAAAAAACATCCATAGTAAGCTGTGAGAAGGATTTCACGATTTGAGAAATAAGCAAGCCTGCGAAGAAGAAAGAGAACACGACTTAGTTTTTTGGATACACCGTCAATATGCTCATGAAAGTTGAGATTAGAATCTATAGTTACTCCTAAAAAGTTGGTACTAGAAGACGACATAACTTCAAAGTCACCTATTATCAATTGGTTAATCTCGGAACCTTCCCTTTTCCTTAGGAAAAAATTTACAACCTTTGTCTTCTCTGCATTTATACCAAGACCATTTTCGGATAACCATTGCAAGATTGAATTAGCTTCAATAAACATTTCCACCTCTAATTTTTCAAGATTCTTGTTGGAAAGAGCAAGAGAAGTGTCGTCCGCAAACAAACAAAGATTAGCTTTAGAAACACTTCTAGCAATATCATTAATGAAAATAAGAAACAAAACCGGGCCTAAGACACTGCCCTGCGGTACTCCAGACCGCACTGTCAGTTTTTCAGAGTCTCTCATTTTAAGAAAACCTATCTCCTCTATATATGGGACTGAAACAACTTGCGATCTGGTCTGTAGGTATGATGATATCCAGTCATAAGCATTTCCTCTGAAGCCTATTTTTTCCATCTTTTCAAGCAAAATGGAATGATTCACAACATCAAAAGCTTTGCTTAAGTCGAGAAACAAACCTAATGAATATTCTTTCAGGTCAAGTGAGGAGGACAAAGAGGAAACAAAGTTAAATAAGGCATCTACGGTCGAAGTATTCTTCCGGAATCCAAACTGGTTTTTGAAAAGGATGTCATGATCAGTCAAAAATGAAGATAAACGGTTGAGAAATACCTTTTCAATTATCTTTGAAAAGGTTGACAAAATTGAAATTGGCCTGAAATGTTCAGGAATTCGAGCATTTTTTATTTTGGGCAAGGGCTTGATAGATGCAGTCTTCAGCAATGTTGGAAACTGTCCATTCTGGAAAGATGAATCAATAATGTGAACAAGAGGTGCAGATAAACTATTAGCACATGACTTCAAGATTTTCGATGAAATACCGTCATTTCCAGATGAATTACTTGACTTAAGCGACTTTATTGCTGATAGAACCTCTTCTTCATTCGTTGGAGATAAGAAAAGGCTAGACCCTACGGTGTGATTCTCTAAAGAAGACACTTTTGAAATCGATCCATCTCCTCCGACTCTAAGTCCGACCTCGGAGAAGTAATTGTTGAGATAACTAGAAACAACCTTTGGATCATCAAGCAGCCTGCCATCGCTGTCTTCAACAACAAACTTTCTGAAGGGTTTTGGAGCCTTGCCAAGGATGTGCTCGTTTACAATATTCCAAACAGCCTTTTGCTTGTTTTGTGATACTGAAATTTTTTCCAGAACAATTTCTGCTTTAAAAGACTGAACCAGATTTCTGAATGTTTTCTTTTGACTGATGTACCTCTGTTTCATAGGATGAGAAGAATCCATATCCTTAGTCAGGCTATAAATATGGAGCAGATCATCCCTTGCGTTTTGAAGCAAAGGTTTGAGGACAACTCTTTTTGATGGGGGGTTTGTTTTGATCTTAACCTTTTTCTCAGGAAACGCCAAATTGAAATGATATTTGACAGTGGTCATGAAAGCTTCAAACTTTTCATCAACCTTCCCGGGTAAAAACAAGTCATCCCATGTCTCATGTTGAAGAAGAAAGTTAAAAACTCGAATGTTATCTTTTGTAAAAGAGCGGTGCATTTTGAAATTTGGGACAATGGATTTCCATTTACCTACACTGATATCTGCCATCTGGGCATGGTGGTCAGAGAAACCTGTAATCACGACTAAGGATTTGAACCTATCATCTGGGATGCTCGTGAAAACGTTGTCAATCATAGAAGAAGAACCACTATATTCACGAGTAAATGTAAAAATTGTTTGTCGCAAACCATATGAAGACATCAAATCCCCCGCGGTCGCTCGCGGCTTCCTCGCAACACCTGAGCGCGAGCAACCCGCCTAATCTAAACAAGCTAAAAGGACTGAGGGAGTGAGACAGACTTGCCGCGCGGCTTGCTAAAAGTCAAGGAAAAAAATCTCTCTTTTCATAAGCGCTCTCTTGCCTTGCGGAGTCTGCCCAAAATTTAGTTTTGATGATAATACAATGGGCTGCAACATATGGCAAGTGTTCATGGGGGGGAGGGGGGGCAAAATCTGGATAGCTCAGGGACGGCAAATTTCCAAATCCGCCTCTGGACAGATGTCTTTAGTTTACTGATTTTTAAAATGTAAAATAAAAGGAATGAGATTAAGAAACCACATAAGGAGTCAAAACCCTTGTATAAATAAGCAGATCAATGGATGGCTATCAAACGCAGTCTGAGCAATGAGAGTGTTTTTTGGCAACGTTGGGCTAAGATTAGGCCTACAAGCCTCGCAGGTGGCCTGATGTGGAAAAAACCCGGCCATATCGTTGAAGAAATTTCCCCGACAAGCGTTCGAAGACAAATTAATTCGCCTTAAATTATTGCAACCTTAATTGTAAGCTTTTAATAGTAAGAATGATTAAAGATTAATTATTAACAATGAATGATTATGTATGAGTAAAATATAGTGAATTTAAAATATAACAGTATAGCATTTTCCTTTAGGTAACTAAGCTTTGCATGAAATTATCGAAATATTACAATTATCTCAACAGCGTGTTTTCATATTCAATTGTAAAAACAGCATTGTACGGAAATATCTTAATACCGTTATGACCTCTTCAAATCTATGTAAAAAATCTCGTTTAAATATAACTGGGAAATAATGTACATTTGAAAATAGATTATATAGGTGAATATAATTTTATTGTACGTTAGTAATTATGAATTACAATATTACAAAATTTTTTGTCACTCATAATTCGCCAAAACTCGGATTTGCGGCGTTGGCGACACGGCCAGCATGAACGGCGGGGCGGGACGTTGATGCGGGGCGGGTGTGGGGAGGGGAAGGAGTCGAGAGCCCAGTCGCCATAATGACGCAGCCGTCTAACGTGGGGCCCCGCGTCTAACGTACGAATCCGCCATTAGTTCTCATCCCTGCCGCAGCCGCGCCACCTGTCACGTCGCCAAGAGCGGCTAGTTCCATGTCCTTCACGCTGGAGCGCGCCAGTTGTGGCTCGTTCAATGCCAACAATACCTCGTCCGATCTAGATGTGTAAAATCAATGGTATTTCTCTGGCAAGATAAACGTTGGTTATTAAAAATTCTACTTTCCCCGGTATGTTCAAGTAGTTTTGTAGAGCACAAACAAATTTTAGTAGTTTGGACTTAATAAAAGCCGATCACTTGGATATATTATTAAGATTTGCTCAATGAAAAATCATGATTTTATGTTCAAAACAAATTTTATCGCAAATGTGACTTAAATAGGTCTTTGAGGAAAAACAAAAAGTTTACTGTAAACTTCTTTTGAAAAAATATCCAGTATAATGCCAAATGATTATGTATCGCATACTAGTTTTAATGGCCCAAATTTTCGGGCCTCATGGCTCCATTTCCAAGCTGCATGCTTGTCCTTTTTAAAATCAGAGTTAAATCTGTGCATATGAATGATCATCTCGTTATTGCCAGTGCTGTTGCTTCGTTAGGATCTGAATGTATTTGAAAAATCATTCTTAATCAGCCTACACCTTTGTGATGACTCCACTGCTCATAGTAAAAGTTTTGATTCAATAGCCTATAAAAGTCTGGAGATTAGACAGAGATGCATGATTTTGAATAGCTTTCTCTGGGTCAAGTTGCAAACTGAGATTTTCATTTGCTTACTCCAATTATCAATGAGTTATTAAAATATTTGTTGTCATACCGCTGCGAAAACGGCAGTTTTCATTACACATGTTGCAGGCCTAAACAACTCTTTTTCACACTAAGGAGCAAAATAACCAGCTGATGTCGAAGATGTCAGCTGTTCGCTTATAATGTACTAAGACTGTACACGTGTCTCCAACAGCGTAGATGAGCTATCGATTACATCGATAGTGGTTATCGGTTATTATTATCAATTAATTATTGTAATTCATTCTTGCGTTGCTGTCTGTGTAATCAATTGTGAAACACACTCATTTGATCGTTCGATAGTTCAATGCGTTCCATACATCGATAGTTGTTCATTGTCAGTCTATCCTAACACAAATGAAACATGCGATCAGCTGATTGCTTTAATAGCAAGAACAAGATGAAAGCCTCTTTGGGAGATATTTTTGAAAGTAAAGACATTTCGGTTTTATTAAAAAACTAGCTGATATACCCGCAACTTCGCCCGCTGAAAGGATAGCTCATTTTAATTATATTATATTATGCCTTGTGCAATTTTTAGGAATAATTAACAAATGGACTGACTAATTTGGGACTGACTTATTGTGCGTGCAATTAAACCCTTAAGATGCAGCTTATAATTCCACTCTAGATGAAAATGAGAAAGTGTAACGCATCCTCTAAACATGTTCCCTCCCTCATGATTAGCAAATGGTATAAATTAACTTCCTCCAATTTCCCAATACAGAGAATGAGGATAACCCGGAATATAAAACAAAGAAGACCCTAAGGATGGATTTTCGACTTGATATCAATCTGAATTTAGCACGTTTTTGAAAATAAACCGAAAACTGTAAGAAAAAGTAGGAGGTAAATATCTTGGCCAAAAACCTACTTCCCCAAAAAGTTTCTTATTAAATTTTAAAATTTTATTCTTACAGTAGATTACTTATCGTACCTTTTCTGTTCCCTGAAAATATTCTACAGGACTCCCATCTATGGTTCGAAAAAACTAAAGTGGCCGCCATTTTTAATTTTTTCAAGTAATCTATTTTAGCCGTCTGAGAAAGAATATTTTTAAAACCTTTCTTTTTTCGCATCTAAAGTCTATAAAGAATAATTGTGCCAATTTTCATGGCCCAAAGTCTTGTGGTTTTTGAGAAATTAAGTTTTGAAAGCTAAAAGTGATCGCCATATTTTATTTTTTAATATACTATATTTAGGCCTTTAGAGAAAAAAATATTGCAAAATCCTTTCTTAGTACGCATCTAGAGCCTGTAAGGAATATTTGTGCCGAGTTTCATGGCTCTAAGCCTTATAGTTTTTGAGAAACCGTGATCAGTCAGTCAGTCAGTCAGTCAGTCAGTCAATGGGTTTAGGCTTTTATATATATAGATATAGCGTGTTGTATTGAGCAGTAAAACGAAAAATGTAGTTCATCACAGGGGCTTAAAGCTCCTTTTCGTTACTCGGTGTAAAACTTGACTTCGTACGAAAAGCGTCACTTTCGTCCCTAGTAATGAAATATACTATTTAGTGTAGTTGGCCAACATAGTGTAAAAATTAGCGATCCTTTTCGATAAAGTAAACAACCCCTTAACGTGATATTGTACTGACTCAACAATTTACTTGAACTTACAGTGCACAAGATAAACTTTTCTTTGTGTATCTTTATTTGTTTGCACTTTAGAGCAGAACTCAATATCCGACATAAGGTATTTTGATGAACACATACACTGAATGGTTTTAAATAGGCCAGCAAATTATGACTTATTTCACTACCAAGCCAATGTTTTCTTGGCAGGCTAAGTTTGCATTGTGATGCCACTGAAGAAAATGGCCGATAGTAGTTCTGTCGGATGACATTGTTGAGTGGCGCAATATTATAGGGCAACCAACAGTGTTGCCATTGATAGACCTTTTACTCCCAAATCTAAAATAGTAGTTTTCACTCTTAAATACTGTTCTGTAACATACTGTACCAATAATGCTGTTACATCAGTAAATATCTCTTGTTGTTTTCTAAGTACAATTTCGTATTCACAAACCTTTCGGGGGGATGTTAAAAGCTTAATTTATTTTAAAAAGACCGCAAAGAATTAAGAGGGAAATTATGCAAACCTTTCAGAGGGACGACACAACAATTCTCGTCAGAAACATAGACAAGCAATTGGCCGAAATCGATGCAAACATTAAACTCAACGCAGCAGCTCAATTTTTCCATGAAAATAAACTTGCTGTCAACCCAGGCAAGACTAATTTCATGCAAATTCAAACAATTCAACATTCAAATCTCAGTTCGACTTTCCATCCAAACCTGTTCATTGATGAAAATGATCTCAGCAATGCCGAGGTGGTTGATTTTTTAGGTGTTAGATTGGACTGTAACTTGTCATGGGAACATCAGATTGATAAAGTTCACTCAAAAATCTCATCTTCAATCTTTGTCCTCAGACATTTTTCACGACTTGGCATCAGAAGTCTTTCAAAACTGGTCTATCATGGTCTCATTGAGACTCACCTCCGGCACTCGGTGATACTGTGGGGAACGGCCAACAAAAAATCATTCAATCGACTTTTTGTTTTGCAAAAGAGGGCGGTGAGGCTCGTCGCAGGCCTTGAGGCTGGTTCTCATTGTAGAGAGGCCTTCAAAAATCTAGGGATCCTGACACTTCCCAGTCTTTTTATCTTTGAGGTAGTGCTGTATGCTAAGGTCTATGGACAGCCTGAAATCCGTGACCATGCATACAACACTAGATTTAAATCACGTTTTGCCATCTTTCATAATACTAGTTTGTTTGAAAATCAGCCTTTTTATATAGGCAATAAGTTTTTGCAGTTGCTTCCACCCAGTATTGTCAATAGTTCAAACCTCAATAGTTTTAAGAATAGTTTAGTAACATTTTTAATTGAAAAATCTGTATATGAGGTGGATGAACTTTTTGAAACTTAAAATCAATTATTAACTTTTTTTGGCAATAACTTAAATTAAGCAGAATTAATACATATCCTGACGTATCCCATGCCCTACTACTGCTGGGTCAACGGGATGAAGAGGAGCACGTAAGCACGTAAGCACGTAGGGAAAGTATGCAACTAGTACAGTTAAGACAAAGGAATTGAACAAAAATATACAGGGTGTTTCTAAGTCCTCGAAACAGTTTAAACAGTTTCGGGTAGAAGTGGCTCAATTATACTTGTGTTAGATACACCATTTTGCAGCTTATTTCATTAAGTTATATCTAGAACAATCGGAACCAATATTTTTGTTGATGCTTGCGATTCCACAGTAAAACTAAAAGTAAAAGTAAAACTCGTTTTCATTAAGAAAAAAACCTACAGAATTTCGTAAAATTTTATGTTTTTAGCGAATTTCCCCTATAGGGGAGAAGCTATTACCGTAGGTCTCATGGTAAGATCTAAGCCCGAGACCATGATAACTTTTCGTTTTGGGGCCTTAGAAGCCAAAACACCATCCGTTCGAATTTATATATATATATATGCATTCATATACATATATATATTAAAGAGAAAAATAAATTCCTTAAGTACCCTTTTTTTAACATTTTATTATACACAACGCGTTTCGGAAATTATTCCATTTTCAAGTGTGTAAAATGTAACCTTAAAATTAAATACATAAAAAAATATGTATTTAATTTTAAGGTTACATTTTACACACTTGAAAATGGAATAATTTCCGAAACGCGTTGTGTATAATAAAATGTTAAAAAAAGGGTACTTAAGGAATTTCTTTCTCTCTTTAATTACAATAGTAGCCCTAGAAGTGAACATTAAAATAATATATATATATATATATATATATATATATATATATATATGCATGCATATATGTCTGTGAGCACGGGGTCCGATCTTAATGAAATTTAGTACACACATGTAAAGTGGTAATCCCTCGGACGAGTTCGTAAACCAGCCCGATCGGCCCACTTATAAGGTTGTGCGGGCACCGTTAGGGACAAACTATTCCGCCAGGCAGCATGACAGTCTAATGATTTTTTACTTTATTTTTCTGAACTTTTTGTCAGTGCATGTGCGGGTTGTCTAACCAAATTATGCAGGTGTTAAGTTCAGTTTGTTTGTGCAACATTCCTGGAGAAAGTTTGAATTATAAAAATTTTATTTTTTGGGATATAGTACGGAATCATTTGGCCTACAAAATGACATAATTTTAAATTATTTGACACTTAATAAAACGGAAAGGAATATTATTTTCCAACAACATTGAACAATTTTTTATTTATTTTCTAATTTCCTTGATGTTAGGTTTAAGACATACATTAATCATAAATAATTCCCAAATATAGGCTCTGTAGGTTAAACCGTATCCGTATCTTCGTGAATGATGCAAGAAAGATGTAAATTTTCGCCCCATTATTACACCTTTGACATCTGTAGCTCACAAATTTTACATAAAAAAAAAATTGTTTTAATTCCTCGGAACTTTCTTATCATGAATAACATAAAAATAGAAGAAAACGTATCATAAAAATGTTCGACTGCACCACCTTAAGGAGAGTAAAGGGGGGTAAACCGCCCCAAAAATGGGTTTTTTGAGTTTTTTATACAGGGTGTTCAAAAACTTTGGGGCAATAATTTATGTAGTGATTCCTTGGGTCAAAATAAGCAAAAACGTTTATATAAACATAGGTCCTAAAGTGCTTCGTTTTCCGTCTGTGTGTCTGCTTATGATTTTTACATATTATCATACAAAGCACTTAAAGTATAAATTTCAAACTTGGTGTATGGGTACCCAATATTAAGAACAATTTTTGTAAGAAGTATCAAATTTCTACTTTGTACCATTTCAAAATAGCGAATGTTTTTGTTTTCAAAGCTAAATAACTTAAAACCATAAATTTTAGAAAAATTATTTAAGAGAAAAAAAGTTGCAGAATTTAATCCAATTAATGCTATTATTAAGATTATGATAGTCGGACCACTAATAACGGAGAAGCTTTCACTTTTCTGCATAAAAACATGGTCCCTTACAACATTATGTCTGATATTTGCATGTTTTTATTTGGAAAATTTAAAATTTCTCCATTATTAGTGGTTTGATTGTTATAATCTTAATATCATTGTTAATAAAATTAAATTTTACAACTTTTTTGTCACTTGTATAGTTTTTCTAAAATTTACGGTTTTTAAGTTATTTAGCTTTGAAAACAAAAAATAGTCGCCATTTTGAAATGGTACAAAGTAGACATTTGACACTTCTTACAAAAATAGTTCTTAATAGTGGTTACCCAAATACCAAGTTTGGAGTTTGTGCGTTAAGTGCTTCGTGAGATATGATTAAATATGTAAAAATCATAAACAGACACACAGACAGAAAACGAAGCACTTTAGGACCTATGTTTGCAAACACTTTTTTGCTTATTTTGACCCAATAAATCACTAAGTAAATTATTGCCCCACATTTTTGAACATCCTGTATATAAAAATAAAAATAATCCAATTTTTGTAGCCACGAATCACTGCTCTATGTCCATCGGTTACCGAGATATGAAACTGGTAAACACAGTAAACACAGTAGTTGTCCCAATGTTAACCTTATGGGAAATAAGTAAAATTTTATATCTCGCTTATTTCTCAACATATCTTAATAAAACTTGATAAATGGACTAGCTCATATCTACTAAATATTGCATTAAAACCACCCATTTCAATATAACTGTAGCAGCAAACCTGCATACTAATTTCCTAAGTTTTCCTTATGGATTACAAAAACATGTAAAATCTTGCTATGTTGGATTGAAATATGTTGTTTTGCATTTGAAATTCGCTGAGTATGCAGGTCTGCTGTCACGGGGGGGGGGGGTGTATTATGGTTTTACCGAATACACAAACGACGGCTGTATACAAAGAAAATCCAATCATAAAAATGGTAATAGTGATGCAGCTGAATTTCTCGCCTACTGCAGCGTAACTCAGGCCTTTCACCCATCCTTTGATAATGAGTTTTTGAATGAATGTGAAGGGGTAGCGACAAATCCAGTTAAACTCATTCCCCTCCCGTATGGTGATATTGAATTTCGCATGTACTGTTTTGAAATTGATTTTAATCATATATTGAAGCATTTTATGAGTGAATCCACCAACAAGCATAGACTTAATCTCACTTTGTTTGAATTATTTTTACAATAATTAAAACTTTACTGCGGCATCGCAACCAATATCGAAAACAAGGAATACTGACTAATCCTGACAAAACTTGATAAAATAAATTAAATTTTCCCGGCTATGAAATTGCATAGTAAAACGTGCACATAAAAAAAACTTTTTGAATGTTTCCAAGACTTTAAGAATACCTTTATGAAAGAACTATATGTGTTTTGGAGGTCTAAGGACCTCAAAGTGCACATTTGCGGTGGTACCGCGCGGTACGTTAAATAAGGGTCCATCGTTGGTTCATAATGCAAAAAAAGACGACATATTTGAAAGTAAAAATATCAGCCGTACAGCATTTCTTTCAGAGAATCTTTGGTTCCTCACCATGTAGTTTTCATAAGTTTAAGGAAAATATCTCTTAAACCCTTGAAACGACAGTGTTAAAAGCAAGCTTGCTTTTAATTTATATCATCTTTTGAATCAGCTGTGATTTATTAGTGGCAGAAACTGATTTTAATTTTATCAGTTTCTGTAATCCGCCCCAAAACTGAAAATAGCTGTTTTTAGCTGTATTATAAACTATACCTTTTATCAGTTTAAATTATTTTAAAACATTTTACAAAAATAACGTTTAGCTAAAATTTACATACCATACTTTTTAACTCTACGAATAAATTAAATTTTTACAATTAATACATGGTACATAATTTTAAATGAATGATCCAGTTTTGAAAGTCTATAATTCGAAAACGACATAACATCATGATGTAGGAATCATTTAAAAGAGTAGATTCTTAATTTCTTCACACTTTGCCGAAAGATGGTGCCATATTTAGCCATCGCACTGTAGATATTCTTTATTGAAGAACTTTGTTCCAAATTGAAGACTGTACGACCTGACTTTATGATGTTGAAAGAGGAGATACTAAAATTTAATTTGACCACATCAGGGGTAAAAAATGCTTCATTTGACGATAAGCACGCTGTACCAATGTCGTAGACTGGGTTTTCCCAAATTAGAGAATACAAATAAATTGAAATCTGATCGTAGCCATGTTACCCTCTCAACTTGAAGTTACCAACAAAAATGCCTGTGGAAGCTAATTATAGGGCCTACCACTATTTTTCTGCGGGCGGTATAAACAACTTGAAAATCAAGCTTTTTAATAGATTTATCATGATGATAGGTAGTACAGCTTTTTATTTATAGAGTTACATAACTGTATCATTCATTTTTAATCACCCTTTATGATGTATTGTGAAGCTATGTTGACCTCAATAATAACGACCTAAACATTTTCAGTCACATATTTTAGAAAAAAATATACAATATATTATAATGGTTGCTTACTTTAAATAACTTACACATCATTGTTATGCTAAGCTATGTGCTATTACTGAATGGTACTATTCAAATCTGTATTCAACCTATTCTTATATGTATTTTATCCATTGAATTACCTTATTATAGCAACAAGATGATTTATTAGAAGATGTGCGAATGAATAACACCTCCAGCTATCTAAGGCTTTGAATTTACTTTATAGCGTAAATTTAGAGCGTCAATATCTTTTGAATATCGAGCTAACGAGTCGAAAACAGGGAAATATTTAATCTTCTTTGTGTTTTCAATGCTGTTTCCAATTGCGATTAAGAATCCTTTTACGAACTAAATGTCATGTTTTCCACTCCCTTGTCTGATAGGTTTGGTGATGTGATGGTATATATTTGGCACTTCATGATTTACATAGTAAAATATTCAATCTATCATAGCTTAAGGCTTGTTAAGTCAAGTGTTATATACAATAATCTTACCTTTATAATATATAGCACACAAAATTTAACATGTGATTGTTTCAAAATTGGGGTTTTTATTCATTACTAAAACATATATATATTTTGTATTTAGTATTTTCACTTTTAAGTTTGCTGGACAAGATTTTGAATATTGTAGTCGAAATGTTTAAAAAAAAATTATGATTTTAAATATTTATTAAGGCTAATCACAGAGAGCGACAGTTCCAATGATTTTACTGTCCCCAGAGAAGGTAATATTATTATCTTATTTTTCTTAGTACGAGAAAAAGGTACTTTTGTAAAACTTAATTGGTGTCAGGAATATTCGTTTCCACAAAGAATGGCAAAAATGTTGCCAACAACGAATTATAAAATGTTGAAAACTTGTTATGATATTCAAAACACTATTTCCAAGACAGGTCTAAGATATGTTTTAAGTAATGATTTAATTATTAAAATATAAGTTAAACAGGACGGTCTATTAACTTCCAACCAAATAATGAATTGTCCTCTTTTAAAAGTATATCATGACTCTTAACGTTAATCAGATGAGAATTCCTCTGAAGAATGCCGAGCGCTTATGCCAAATATTGAATATTTCTCATTCCTAACATGGCATCCCTTGAACATAAAGGCCTATTATTTTCCTCTTGGATAATCACTCTTTAACGTTTAACTTTTGATATTTAAAAATTACATTTGCTATTTTAATACGCGTTTTAGTGGCTTTATAGAATAAAATAAACACCTACAGCGTTAAATTACACTTCAAATACATGTAGTATTAATAATTCAAAAACATTACTTATAGTAACATAAAACTTAAAAAAGCTTAATGGATGCAGATGTCTAGTCCTGTGTAAATCTACAATCGCAGTTTAACGTCCAATATTTAAAGGTAATTTAAAGTTATGTTATAAGAAATTTTCTAAGTGTTATTGTCATTTTGTTTTTAGGATTTGATTTGACATATGTTGGTTGGGGCATATATTTGAAGGTTTTTGGACTTTTTAATAATTCAAATGTGGTATTTTAAAATTGTTTACATATTTACATACCATTGTGAAAGTATGTTACCAAGATTCGACATTTTAACTATAAAAAGTTATTTAATCACACGTAGAATGGATTTATAGAATGCCCCTTTACAAAAGTGAACTACATGATAAATCATGAGGAAGTTCAGCGATAATTTATGTAAAACTATTTCAAATGTACTCTACGGAACAGAGGAACGAGCCTCTCGTACAACAACCAATTGTATTCGGTGGTGTGGGTGTGGGTAGAGTGGCGGAGAGTGCATCTAGTTATATAAATTGGGTGTGGGCAAAACTGCTTGGATTCATTTATGTGCAAGGCGACAAAACCTGGCGGTTTTGAGTGTCCCGATTCATCGGGAGGGTCTGGCAACAAACCCGTACTGTTTCAATTCTGCACAAAAACATCAAAGTCGGACGGTAAAAAATGAGGGCGTAAAAAGTGTCCGGGTTTGTCGCTGTCTGGTTTTGTCGTCAGACTTTGGCGCGTTCCCTTAGACAATTTTTTAATAAAAATAAAGATTTTCAAACTGGAATTCCAAAACGGTACAATTTGAATCGACCAACTAACTATAGTTTGCTAGTCATTCGGCTTGTAAACATAAATTCTCAGCTCTTCAGTTGCACTTAATTCAAATAAAAACCTTTAAAATATTGGTAGTTTTTTAACTAAAAAATTGAAAACGATTGAACACATTCTTTTTTCTTAATAAAACCGCTGCAATCTTGATGCACACAGAGGGCGCTGAGACAAGCTTTTTAACTTATGGCCAACAAGCGGTACTTGTACAATGTAAGATTAAAAACCCCATTTTAACTTCACAAAAATATGCAAGTTTTAGCTTTGGTTTATATTTTGTTTACTGTCCCAAACTTGGCCGGGACATAATAAACTTAACATGAAATAAATCACGACAACAGCCGATTTAACGTCACTCTTAGAGTAAAGTAAAACTCAGCTATTTAAATGTCGCAAACTCATAAAATATTGCTTTATGGAAAGGTATGTTTTTTCGGCTTTAAAATGATTATCAAAATCACATGATCCTGTGATCCTTTAAAACTTTACCTTGAAACAAAAGACGTATTCTAAAATTATTTTCATCATACTGTCCGGAAAACAGCCTTTTTTAGTTCTCTAAATCGTACGCAAAATGATTGTTTTTAGATCACTTCGAATAGGAGTACTGAAAAAACATATGGTAAATTTTGCCATACTCTAATGTCAAAATTTGTTTATGTTACGTTTGAAAAGTTGAACAATTTCTTAACTTGTGTTTGTAAACAACTAACATATGTGTAAATGAAAATGACCATTTTGGATAACCTCAAAATTATTAGTAAAATTTTTTAACGATTAAATGGTTATTTATACATAATGATGAAAATAGTTGTTAATCACACGGAGCAAAGGTGTCTCCTTGGTACTCGATCGCATTTCCAAGCTCGGCTGCGCCTCGTCGGTAAATTAAGATCTCGTACCAAAAAGAGCCACTTTCGCTCCTAGTAATGAAATAGTAGTTTTCATCACTAGGAGTGAAAGTGGCTCTTTTTGGTACGAGATCGTAATTTACGGCTCGGCTGCGCCTCGCTTGGAAATGCGATCGAGTACCAAGGAGACACTTTTGCTCCGTGTGATGAACAACTATTTTCATCATTATGTATAAATAACCATTTAATCGTTAAAAAATTAGACTACATAATTTTGAGGTTATCCAAAATAGTCATTGTCATTTACCATAGCCATATCAGATGGTTACCCATTTACACATCTGTTAGTTGTTTACAAACACAATTTAAGAAATCGTTCAACCTTTCAAACGTAACATAAACAAATTTTGACATTAGAGTACGGCAAAATTTACCATATGCTTTTTCAGTACTCCTATTCGAAGTGATCCAAAAACGATCATTTTGCGTACGATTTAAAGAACTAAAAACGGCTGTTTTCCAGACAGTATGATGGAAACTACTATTTCCTGAAGATCTGCAGTTTCATATGACATCTGTAACATCAAATTGTGCTGAAAATAATGATCATACTCCAAAAGTAAAGTAGCTGATAGGTTGTTTTATTTATAAATTGGCTAGTTCAGAAGATACGCTGAGGCGTCATTTATCACTGAGACAATGTCTGGTGGACGATGGAAGGTCTTCTTTGCTTTTTCATTTTGAACTTCCTATAACAAGGCCTACTAAGTGTTACTTGGTAGAAAATAAAATTAATCAATAATCTTTAGGCCTACTCTTATAAATGACATTAAAAAGTTACAATTACTTGTTAATTAAAAAAAAAGGTTTTTTTATGAAATCTTTGAGACGAAAACTTGAATATTTAATACTTATTTATCTATAAATCTGATTTATAAATATAACTAATATTAAATTACAAAAATAAAAATAAGATAAGCTCTGTATTTAATAACTTTTTCATCACACTGTCCCGAAAACGGCCGTTTTTAGTTCTCTCAATCGTACGCAAAATGATCGTTTTTGGATCACTTCGAATAGGAGTACTGAAAAAACATATGGTAAATTTTGCCGTAATCTAATGTCGAAATTTGTTTATGTTGCGTTTGAAAGGTTGAACGATTTCTTAACTTGTGTTTGTAAACAACTAACAGATGTGTAAATGACGATGACTATTTTGGATAGCTTCAAAATTATGTAGTCTAATTTTTTAACGATTAAATGGTTATTTATACATAATTATGAAAATAGTTGTTCATCACACGGAGCAAAAGTGTCTCCTTGGTACTCGATCGCATTTCCAAGCTCGGCTGCGCCTCGCCTGTAAATCATGATCTCGTACCAAAAAGAGCCACTTTCGCTCCTAGTGATGAAAACTACTATTTTACTAACAGCATAATTCCTTTTAAAATCGGTAAAACTCCACTAACAAGCTTAACAATATTAGCTTAGCTATATAATTGTTTGACCCAAGAGGTAGATCATGAATTCCCTGGCTGGGGTCTTTGATTATCTCAGTAATGTAATCAGTTGATTTTTCTGACTTTTCATGCATTGAGTAGCGTTGTAATCTGCATATTATCGTCATGATGCAAGGGGCATTACCATGATCACGGTAGTGGTGTGGACTGTATACTATCGATATGATGCAAGTTACACATTGCCATGAACACGGGTTTGGACCGTTCCCGATCAAAACGTTAAAAAATGCCACTGGCGTAGAAAGACACAAAATACGAAAAATTGTGGTGTGACCTGAATATTATCGGCATGATGCAAGGAACACTACCACGAGCACTGTAGTGTGTGGACTGTATACTATCGACATGATGCAAGGAGCATTACCATAATCACAGTAGTGGTGTGACCTGAATATCATCGACATGATGCAGGAGCATCATCACGATCAAGGTAGTGGTGTGGACTGTATACTATCGAATTGATGCAAGGTACATTTCCATGAGATCTGTAATGGTGTCGACTGTACACTATCGTCATGATACAAGGAACATTACCATAATCACAGTAGTGGTGTGACCTGAATATTATCGACATGATGCAAGGAACACTACCACGAGCACTGTAGTGTGTGGACTGTATACTATCGACATGATACAAGGAGCATAACCATAATCACAGCAGTGGTGTGACCTGAATATCATCGTCATGATGCAAGGAGCATTACCACGATCAAGGTAGTGGTGTGGACTGTATACTATCGAAATGATGCAAGGTACATTGCCATGAGAACTGTAATGGTGTCGACTGTACACTATCGACATGATACAAGGAACACTACCATGATCACAGCAGTGGTGTGACCTGAATATTATCGAAATAATGCAAGGGGCATTGCCATGAGCACGCTAGTGGTGTGGACTATATACTATCGACTCTCAAACAAAATATCCAAAAGTAATGTAACTCCATCTCATGACATTTTAGGGGAAAGTCCGGTTCCTCCTAATAATTTTCATTGGCAAGAAATAAGATCAGAAGAATTAGTTGAAAATGTGTCTAAATTGTCCAACTCCAAGAGTATGGATGTCTATTTTTTATCCAATTACATAATTAAGAGAACAATCAAGTTTATCAAAGAGCCCTTTTAATTTATTTTGATAAATGCCTAGAGATTGGATATTTTCCGTTAGGCTTAAAACGTTTAAAGTTAGCCCTATTTATAAAACAGGTGACAGGCAACTTCCCCAAAACTAATGACCGATATCTATTGTACCAATTTTTTCTAAAATAATGGAACCCCTTATGTACAAGCAGCTCTTTTTTCACTTTGAGTACCACAATCTCTTTTCTGAGTCCCAATATGGTTTTCGCGAAGGACGAAAAACAACAGCTGCTGTTATGGAGATTTTTAACTATAGACTTAATGCCCTTAATAACAAATAATTTGTGGCTTTATCACTTTTGGTTCCAAGCAAAGCTTTTGACTGCGTCCCTTTCAACATAATCGTATATAAAATAAAATTGTATGGTATTTCAGAGCACTCATTAAATATTATAAACTCTTACTTAAGCAATAGATATCAATTAGTGTCCATTAATTGTTTAAACTAAAAAATAGGTAACATTAAAATGGGAGTTCCCCAAGGCTCCGTTCTAGGCTCTTTCTTCTTCACAATAATTATTAATGACTTGCCAAAACATTTACCTGTAGGCTCTTTAATATATGCAGATGAGGCTTCCCTTATTAGTAGCAATCAGAATTTAATTTATTTTAATCAGATCATAAAAACTGCAGAAGTGAATGCTTTAAATTGGGTTTCTTCAAACAAATTACCATGTAATCAAGAAAAAACTCAGAATATGATAATCAGTCCAACCACTCAATTTAAAGATGAACAATCCGTCAAGCTTCTTGGTATCAATTTAGATTCCAAATTGAATCGGTCAACCCACATAGATATCCTTTATTCTTTTTTTGGAAATTAAGAGACATATTTTCATCAGAATTCATCAGCTATAAGAATAGCTCGTTTCCGTCTATTTCAATCATATATCTCATATGGCTTGATTCTATGGGGACACTCAACACCAATTAAAAACATTTTATTACTTCAAAAGAAAGTCATTTGAACTCTTTGCAGGGCAGGATCTTTAGATCATTGTCGACCCTTATTCATACAAACTAAAATTCTAATTGTCATAAACATATATATCTTCAAAATTCTTGTACATACAAAAGTTAATTTAATTTTTTTTACTACGAGAAAGAACACCCATACTCATGACACAAGAAATATTGTTAAATTAAATATTCCCTAACATCGGCTGATAAAAGTAGGATCTTCTCACAAACTTAATTATATACATTTTTTATAAACTGGAGGAGTCTACCCGAACTGCATCTATCAGCATTTTTAAGAGAAAATTATATCAGTGGCTATTGATTAATCTATTTTATTCAGTACATGAATTTAAAAACTGTGAAGTAAATTTGTCATTTTAAAATATTTAGTCTCTTAGATTTAATTATAGTTTTTTTTTTAAGATTATCTTTACTTACTGACTGTATAATACTTTTAAGCTGTTAACTGTGAAGAAGGCTATTTCATGTACACTGTGATCAATGGCAATAAAGAGTTAATTGACTGATTGATTGTTGATTTCTTAGTACGCATCCAAAGTCCATAAAGAATAATTGGTACCACGTTTCATGTCCAAAGAAGCCTGGATTCAAAAGCTTTGAAATCTGAATAGCAGCTGACATTTTTAATTTGATAATGTCCCCTGTTCCAGCCTTTTGACAGAAAATATTTTAAAATTCTTTCTTAGTGCGCACCGAGAGATCTAAGGAATAATTTTACCACATTTCTTATATAGTTATATGTTTTTAGAAATAGGATCAGTGAGTGAGTCAACAGTTTTTTGATTGTATAAAACATATATAAATATTATATATATATATATATATATATATATGTACTATTATATATACAAAATACATTATTTGAAATGGCGACCTACCCAGGTAGGTATTTTCAATTAAATATGAATGACAGATGAGTGTAGGATGATTTTGGCGCCATCTTGTAGTCTTGTTACTGGCTAAGACCGATATGTTCCCTAATTAGGTGTTATATTTTAACATATTCTCTTGTCATGTCTGAAACAATATTTCTATTGTTTATTTTTAATATTGCCAGATGTTGTCATGTTTTTGTTTTGCTTTTGAAAAATGGAAATAGAGCTAATTTTACAAGTTTCAAATGAGTATTTATTCATTAGTTTTTAGGATTTTAGAATGGCGACGAGAAAAAACAATATGTAACATATTTTTTACAGTTGCATTATTAAGTGAAATAGAACTTTTATCACAAATGTCTCAGTAAGATTGAAATTTGAATAGACAAGGATGGATGAAACACAATTTCAAATATTTTTACAAACCCTTTCTCAGTACCTGTCTCAAATAACTGCAAGTACCTCTAAACAGTGGTAATGTCAATCCCTTCGAACATTACGATTCTAACATAGAACAGTTTGTCTCTTATCTTGAACGATTTGAAAATTATGCAGCAATGAAAAACGTTAATGATGAAAATAAGAAGGCACAACTAAAACTAAACTAAAGCATCAATTGGGCCAGACCATTATAACAACTTGGCCGCATTTCTAGGTCCAGAAAAACCACTGAAAACGTTGAACTATGTGACACTTACATCACATTTTATTTCAATTCTAACACCCCCCAAGAATATTTTGGTTTCCCAGCATTACTTGTTATCCTGTTTCCAAACTGAAGCACAATCTATCGTTGAATATGTAGCAACGTTACGGCAACATTTAGCAGATTGTAAATTATACGTTGACTGCCAATGTAACCGACGAGTACCCATATCAGAAACATTCATCCGAGCTCAATATATCCGTGGAATTCGGGAAGGCTGGATTCGCGAACTTTTATTACAGACTAATCTCATGAAATTTGACGACATTTTAGCTAAGGCTACAGCACTTGAAGCTTCAAGAATCCAAAGTAAAGAATTAAGTAACAAGAACGTGAACTCTGGACTATGTCATTTTGATTCCTCAAGCAGTGGTGTGAATAAAGTTACACAGTCTCATAAACCGCCAAGAGAGAAAAATAGAGTACGTCCTCACAATACCCAATACATCGTGACACCTCGTGATACCAAGCAGAGTTTTAGACCTTCAAAACACTCTCAGAATCTTTATCGCTCTTTGGGCATAGAGAACCTTTGTTTTCGTTGTGGAAATAACTTTCATAAATCCAAATGAGTGCATGATTGACCGAGAGAAGCTGCGATGTCAACTGTGCTCCGCAAAAGGACATGTAGCTAAGGTATGTATAAAAACTTAAATAAAAAAATCGGCTGGTTCTAACCAGGTTAACTACACCTCTGATCAAAGTGACACTGATATTCAAGATAAATCTTTTGATGTAAATATCACAAATATAATTGATTTGTATGAACTTGCCAATCATCTCGAAAAATACATTATAACAGTTCATTTAGATGGGAAACAATTAAAGATGGAAGTAGACTCAGGTGCAAAATTGTCAATAATTTCTGAGGATAAGTTACAGCACCTAAAGCTTACCAATAATGTTAGACCTTCAACAATTAAATTTAGAGCGTGCTCAAATGACGTAGTACCTTGTAGGGGGAAGGTTGATGTTAATGTAAGATACAAAAACAAGCAAATGTCAGGGGAACTTTTCATTGTGCCCCCAGGTCACGATACTCTTCTTGGTCGAGATTGGATCAGGGGGTTGAGCTTAGAACTTCAACAAATTGACAAAGAGATGGTGTGTTACAACAACCAGAATCCTGATCCAGAGCCCATGACATTGAATACTGTAGATGTTTTATCGGAATTTCCCAGTGTGTTTGAAGAAAAAATTGGTTGTATTCCAAACTACAAGGTCTCTTTGATACTTAGAGAAAATGTAAAACCAATTTACACAAGAAAGCGAACTGTCCCTTACGCTCTCCGAGAGCGTGTTGAAAGGGAATTGGACTCCCTCGAACAATCAGGCATCATTACACCGGTTGCTACAAGTGACTGGGGTTCTCCACTTGTGGTATTACCGAAACCAGATGGTGGGGTTAGATTCTGTGTGGACTATAAATGTGGAGTTAATGACCGACTGGTTTCTGCCAACTTCCCGATTGAAAGAATTGAAGATGTTCTCAGCAGCCTAAGGAATTCTGCCTATTTTTGCAAGTTGGACTCGTTTAAAGCATACTTACACCTCGCTGTTGATGATCAAAGTAGTATAATACAAACAATTCCCACCCATAGAGGAACATATATGGTGAACCGCCTCAGTTTTGGAATTAAAACGGCTCCATCTGAGTTCAATAGAATTATCTCACAAATTCTAACAGGCCTCCCTAAGTGTGCAGTTTATTTTGATGATATCCTTGTACATGGCTCCACCTTAGAGGAGTGCAAGAGAAATCTTCGATTGTGTTTGCAGAGATTATCTCAATATGACCTACATTTGAACAAAAACAAGTGCTCATTTTTTACAACTGAAACTGAATATCTGGGACATATTGTATCAAAAAACTCCATCAGAAAAAATCCCAAGAAGATCCAAGCTGTTTCTGAACTTCCTCGACCTTAAAATGTTGACGATGTTCGCAGATTCTTGGGTATGTTGACTTATTACGCGCGGTTCATCCCGAACTACTCAACAATTTCTTACCCACTTCGGAAACTTCAGACTAAGAATCATCGATTTAGCTGGACCCCCCAGTGTGAAAAAGCATTCGTCAGACTGAAAGCTGAGATATGCTGTGATCGAGTCTTAATTCCTTTCGATCCGGAGTTACCAGTAATACTTACAACAGATGCAAGTCCAGTGGGTGTCGCTGCGATGCTCAGTCATGAAGTGGACGGGGAAGAGAAATCCATTGCTTACGCTTCTCGAGCTCTTTCTCAAGCTGAGATGAATTACAGCCAGTTAGATCGTGAAGCTCTGGCTGTAGCTTTTGGTGTTTCTCGTTTTTACAACTATTTATTTGGAAGAAAATTCATTTTGGTAACTGATAACAGGCCTCTATTTCGAATCTTTGCACATAATAAAACATTGCCTCAAATGACATCCTCCAGACTACTCAGGTACGCTTCCTTTTTATCTCAATTTGATTATCAATTACGATGCAGGAAAGCGAATGAGATACAACATGTTGACTGCCTCTCTCGAGCACCAGTAACAAATACCACAATGACCATGGACATGCTTATCAACGAAGAAGTTAATCTCATACACAGGGACTCAATTTTTCATGTGTCCAGCACCTCAATTACTGCTGAATCCATAGCTGAAGCAACATCTTCCGACCCATATCTCCAGAAAATCATAAAGGACCTACAAACAGGATGTGAAGATTCACCTTTCTCTCTTTCTCATGGCATAGTTTTCAGAATGGATCAGATTGTTATTCCACAATGTCTCAGAGGAGCTATTTTGAAGGAGCTTCATTCCTGTCATATTGGAATTACAAAGATGAAGCAATTAGCAAGGCGATATGTATTTTGGGAAGGCCTGGACAAAGACATTGAGCGAATAGTTCGGGGATGTACCGAATGCGCTCTTATCAGACACAACCCTCCGAAAGCTCCGGTACACCCTTGGGATTATCCAGATAACAACTGGCAACGTCTCCATATAGACTATGCGGGACCAATGGTAACTATTTTTTACTTTGTGTTGATGCAAACTCAAAGTGGTTAGAAGTACGGACCATTCGACATGCACCAACAACTCAAGCTACAATGGCCTTGTTAGAAGACATATTTTGTGCGCATGGTTATCGAACTGAAATTGTGTCCGACAATGCTTCAATCTTCACTTGTGAGAGTTTCAAATAATATTGTAAAAATCGAGGGATTTTACAGCGACTAATTGCTACAGGCCATCCTTCGACCAATGGGCTTGCTGAACGCAATGTACAAACATTCAAGAGGGGCTTAAAAGCAATTGCTAATGAACCTGGGACAGTTCAAGAGAAAGTGAAACGTATTATTTTCAATTATCGAGCCACACCACTTGCATTTGGTTCTTCTCCAGCAGAACTATACCTTAATAGGAAACTAAGAATAAGGCTAGATGCAATTTTTCCAACTACCCAAAAGAAATCAGAGGTCCTCTCTAGTCCGGCACGTTTTTTTCGTAAAGGAGATAGAGTAAAAGTCCGTTTACACAAAGATAATGTGGGCATCTGGGATTTTGGGGAAGTTATGAAACGCCTAGGTTCTCGGCATTATTTAGTGAAACTGGACAATGGACGTGATCTAAAACACCATATTGATCAACTGCTTTCTACTGAAGTACCAAATCAAATGCCAAAGCCAAATGTAAGGAGCAACGTCCATAGCAATAACAGACAAAATGGACCAGTATCATTCAATTTCCCTTGGAAGATACATGGAGCACCCTCTCAAATCTAGTGAGATCTCCAGCCCCTAAGGTTCATGAAACTACAGACCCTCCAAGATTTAGGATTCCGCACCAACCCAGGGAAGAACCAACAACGATTGCACATCAACCTGAGGGAGAATCAACAACGATTGCACATCAACCTGAGGGAGAACCACCACGAACAAATGATCAACAATCTAAAGTTCAAGCACAACTACCAGATGGAAATTATTCTTGTCAGGCACAGCGAGAGAGAAGAGAAAGGCGTCGTCCAGGCTACTTAAAGGATATGCAAACGATGACACAATGTTTTGTTTTTGTTTTTTTATTTAGTGGCGGATAACTGTTATATTTTAACATATTCTCTTGTCCTGTCTGAAACAATAGTTCTTTTGTTTATTTTTAATATTGCCAGATGTTGTCATGTTTTTGTTTTGCTTTTGAAAAATGGAAATAGAGCTAATTTTACAAGTTTCAAATGAGTATTTATTCATTAATTTTTAGGATTTTAGATTAGGACTGTTAATTAAAAGCCTAACAGCCAATGACAACCAGGGGCATACATAAGTATAGTATGTCTGTAACAAGTAATATTGTATGTTTTAGTTATATAGACAAATATTTTGGCTAATTTTTACGATGTGGGCGATTTAGTTCATGTTTCTACGAACAGATTTTGCACATTTACTTATTGTGAAACGACTCAAACCCTGCTCACTAAGGTTTTAGAAGAACCTTTTCCCCAACTATAATACTAATAAATTAGGTGTATTTACTTCCATAATGTTAAGCGTGGGAAAGGAGTTGTGTTTGAAAGTGATTTGTTGACTTCATCGATTTCTAGGAACCATGTCTAGCTGCACGATAAAGGATATTAAGTAAACGACGCTTTCAAAGGAAACCAATCAATCCAACATTGGCACAGTAATAGCCTGTCTTATATTAACGTTTCCCGATTCAAGAAAACCAAACTGTAAGCGGTTATAAAACTGAAATTCAATTTGCATATTTGTGTTTTATTCACCTAGGAAAAACTACCGTATGCGTTAGTATATAATCATCATTATATTTTATTTTGGAGTTCAATAGTTGAGTTTATAAAACTTACTTCAGTTTTATAAAATAAGGTTTAAATCCTTATGGTTCCCAATAAGGTGAATTGGTGCGTTTACAATATATCCTCAAGTTCCTTTTTGTTTTTCTATTTATATTTTTCTTTATTTAAAAAGGTTATAAACTTCATTAGGGGTAGGTTTAACGTACATATTGTCCTTTTTTTAATAGTAGGAACACATTTGAAGTACAGATTAACAAAAGCCATGTGACAAGTTTCCTTCACTAAATGAATGTAATCCCTTTGTTACCACAAACCCCCCTTCGTTATTGTGACAACTTATGTTTTTTTTATTTATTACTTAATTGAATTGTTGACTACTAAGCTTGATTGATGGTGAAGAAACTCCTCAGAACTAAGGGCAGCCTCTAAACTACGGAATAAATTAATTGTGACAGTTCAGTCGCATTTTTTTTTTTAATATTTACGTTTCGACTATTGACAGAAAATTGTCCATGATGGATATTCTTTACTACAACTGGACTTAAATCCAGTTTTTAAGTGAACGACACGTAGCATACCTTATAATCGCCACTCAAATCCATCTCTCAAAAACTATACTGTTGATAAAATCCATAGAAACAAAACGTCAGCATATTTCTCCTAAGCATTTTTATTTTTTAAATTTCCCTATCTCTCCTCAGGTGCGTCCTCGTTGATGTTAAATCCAGTTTAAGTGAGCGACACGTAGGATAGCTTATAATCCCCACTCAAATCCATATCCCTAAAAAATTATATGTACCGTTGATAAATTCCATAGAAACAAAACTTTGGCATATTTCTCCTAAACATTTTTATTTTTTAATTTCACAATCTCTCCTCAGGAGCGTCCTCGTTGACTGGCGGCCTGGTGGGCGTCGCGCGGCGAGTGATTGTCAAGGCCTCCCTCGTCAGCGGGCCGAACGTCAGGCGTCGCCGCCGCTGGCACACCGCGGGCGCCGCAGGCACGTCGTCGCCGTCCTCCACCCTTCTGTCGCGAGTCACCAGCCACCACGCCGCTAGCGCCGCCACGGCCAGCGCCAACAACACGGCCGCCAGCACTCGGGTGTCGCCGACGTCAGCCACATTTGACCACATCTGCTACCGGGTTAAACGTTATTTTATTCTTCCATGTAAACTGATGTAATTGTTAATACAAAATAGACGTGAATTTATTACAGCCCAATAATCAATTCTCTGTATCACTTCGTTATTATTGAATAATACCTTACGTAGCTATGGAAATTATGATTTATTCATAGAACAAAATTTGCTTTAGATAAAAGCAAAATGTTTAACAACACTTCGAACATTAGTGATATCTTTGTCAAGAAATAAGATTTACTTTAATTGTTAGCTGGATGTAGAATATAATGTTAAGAAATCGTTTTTCGTAAATGATTTGATTGAAGCGCCTGTTTTTAAACTTGTAATATTGTTACGAATGAACATTCTGATAACATCCCTTCATGTAAAGATTGATTCGTACCGGTACTTGGGGACTGAGGCAATTCTGTTTATTAGAATTAATTTTCCTGGTTAAGTTGTTATATTGATAATGTAAGGTATTATCAATAACTAACCCTTTAAGACCCTTTGTCCTGTGAAAAGGACATATTATTTTAAAATTCATCGCATCATTTTTATCATTGTTGAATGCTCAAAGGCCCTGTGTTGTCTACAGGACATCTTGGCATAATTAAAAAAGGAAATTCAGCGCATTCTGTTTGATACTTGAGGAACTATGTTAAAATTTCTGGAACAGGTCAGAAGGGGCAAAGCCTCCTTGATTTCTCGGCATGACCCGAGTGTTATATTTTTGTTATACTTAATTATACATTCAAACATCATGAATCAATTGAGCGTTATTTTGTACTTTAGTTATGAAGAAACATATCTATGAAGGTATTTTGGATCTAAAAATGTAAGTAAATGTGCTGGATTTTTTTGTTTTTCGATGTCCTGTGGAGAGGACAGCGGGCAAATATTGCAGTCTGAAATAACCTTTGATGTCTCGTTTTGACGATAAAACCGGCACCACCAGATGCAAATTTCCTATAAATGCAAAGGGAAAACTCACAGTTATTGCATAAAGTGCAATATCCATTTATGTTCAGGAAGAAACAAGGACTGCTTCCTGACTCTATATGAAGTAAGGTGAAAATAACCAGTAGTTGCAGTTGGAGTAAAAGAAATTGCTTTTAATATTTGTGATTTTTTCATATCAAACCATGTTTTTTGTCATATATGCTATTAAAAGACTATTTGTACTATAAATTAACCTAGGAACTCTTATTTCTCAATTATCATGTTTACCTTTAGATACGCCCAACGTCCTCTACAGAGGACATATATTTTAAGAAAACTTTCTGAAAGAAATTTCAAATGAATATCATTTCATTGTGTTCGTTGCATTATGCACCTTTTTAAGTTTATTACCATGGATTCTTTCTGGAATTACTCACACTTTTAATTATAAACTTAAAAAAAGGTAACAGCGTCATTTCTACAAAAAAAATTTGTTACAGGTTTTGGGTTTTAATTTTACTTTCACAGTTAATATTTATTATATTAAAATTGTTTTATAAACATAAATCATGTTCTTTATGGGAAAAATATAAAATTATTATAGAAAATCCAATTTTTATTGACAGATTTGCTCAGTGTCCTCTCCAGAGTACATGCCTGTAAATTACTAAGAACATTAAAAAAAATTAAAATTGGCTCAAAACGTGTTTCAAGGGAAGCCGATGAAGCGTTTTTGAACAATTAAGTTTTTTCTAAACATTTTTGTCTCGGGTCTGAAAGGGCTTACAATTGGGATTACCGTAAATGTGATTAAAATCTAAAGACCTACAGTTTTAGCTTTAGCTTAAAAAATTAGGAAACGCCAAACGTTAATAAATATATAATCAACTCCCTATATGTTGAGAGGTGGATGTGGGGCTACGGGACATTTATCTTAGTTGATATTTTACTATGAGCAGTCAAGAGAAAGATTCTTCCTGTAGGTTTTGCTAGACCCTTACTAAAGAATATAAAAGTTCCATTTCATCCTATACTCTTATAAGTGCAACCTATACCCTTATCCATCGGCGTGGCGATCAAGAAAGCCAAAACCACGTGTGAAAATTGTCAACTATTTATTGCTAATACATCTCTCAATATAATGTGGACTCTAAGTTTTCCTTAGTACAATTGAGTTTTTGATTTATTATTTAGTATGAGCGCTTGCACAATCGCGGGCAGCAAATACGGCGGGTGATTGAGTGCGCCGTTAGCGAAGTTATTGTTTTTTAACTTGTTTGGGTAGTTAATCAAATATATCATCATAGGGTAAAGTAAACAGAAATTTACACGTAAAAGACCCTGAGAAACGTTAACAAAGCTTCGGCAGTTCAAAAAAAATATTAATTCAGTCATTTCGCTGAGGTTTAGCAGGAAATTTTATGAGTTTCAGTTTTTGCCGCCTGCCCACTTTTTTTGTTCGTGCACTCTACACTAGAAGTGTGATGAAGACAGTTAAGAGTCCTCCCTACCCTCGGCAGTTTTCGTTTTTCAGCGAGACTAGCGGCGACTTGTGGAACTTCGGCTACATAAGAGCCCATGCTAAATCAGTGCACATTTTGAGATGTAAGGTTTCGCGCGAACCAATTTAGCGCCCATATTTTTCTAACATATCCGTACTTTGCGATATTATCTAAATAAATAATACTCTAAACTACTGGAATTGCTTTTTATTTTTTGAAAATGGTCATAAAACACGTTATATTAATGTCCAAAGTTGACTATTTTAAATTGATTACAGAAAAAGAAACCATTTAGGTTATCGAAATTTCAAAAAGCAATTCTAGTAGTTTGGACATTTCCCGTTACAACTACATTGAATTTAAAATTTTCCCTTCCCTCATGGGGCGTTTATATGGGTCCGCGTGAGAGCTGTTTTTGAACATTTTTGGCTGGGTAGAGAGGACTCACGCTATTTGTGGTAGTATTTTATGGCATCAAAAAACCCCTACATTTTCTTTACCTCGAGAAAAGGTTTTCCAATTGTTGAACAACTAAGAGAACATGAATATAAAAAACTCACTGAACATAATTAATCAATTAACTTTTTACAATAATGGCATACCCAAAGATAGTCCATAAAATGGTAATTTTTTTAAGTTTCCAATGCAATAAATAAACAAAATAATGATTTATACGACACACTAAAACCAAATTATGTATGATTCTCAGAAAATACCTTATATTAATATACCGCACACATTATTTGCATGTTAAGCAAAGTAGGTAAGAACATAAATCGTGATTTAAAAGCATTTAGACGTTAATGTTTGGAGACGGGTTAGACTTTATTGTGTACTTCCACCCAAAACGTCAAACTGTGCAGTCAGCTTCGTTGTTCAATAAAAGTTGCAGTTTCAGAGAAATTTATGTTTTCATTACTGGAAGGAAACAGTTTTCAGCTAATGGAACTGTTTTTAAGCGTAAATGTGCCAAATCAACTATGTTTATAAAAGTAAAACATTACATTTATTTGTTATTGATTTACATATTAATTTTATAAAATCTACATTGTGCAATAGTATATTTTTAATATAATAAGTGTGGATAGTGGGACTTTACATATTCGATTCCATAATGTTTGAAGTGCGGGATCTACCGAAAGATTGACAAAATATAGTAAACATTACTTTGTTTAATCACTGTAACGATACCCCGAATGCGCATGACATTGATCTATGAGCCATATTTTGTGTGGTTCCTGACATAACAACGATCTAATGAAGACCATTAAGTTATAGACATAGAACTAAAAACTAATTTGTTTACGAGGAAGATGATTTTCAGTGGTGGAGTAAGGAATCATTGAATGGGGTAAAGAAACTTCCCCAAGTCCTCGATGCATGAATTTTTCATTTAGAGAGGTGATCTCCGACTCCAATTCGACGCGATGCAACGTAACGTAACGTGATAATAGCTGATTTATTAAAAAAAAACCGGGACAGTGTTGTGTGATGGTTATGCACTTGGGAAGAAAATACACCTTCGCTGGGAAAATGACAGAAAAAAAGTTTCTCTCAGCTATAGCGCAGCCAAGGTCATCTACGTTCGGTTAAAGTTTTATTTTCGTCAATAATGAGCCAGTAGCGCAATTCCCCGGCCCTGAAGGACTTCAGTCGCCTCAGTTAAATCTTGCGTAAACATTCATCCAGCTACGTAACACACCCGGGTCTGAAACCCCGACCTTGTTACGTCTGAAACCTTGTAAGATTTGTTATGTCATAAAATATGTATAGATTAAGTCGAGAATTATTAATCCTAAGGAGACGTTCATTAGCATAAGGAATTATAATTAAGTAAAAAAATTATCTTGATGAAAAATATTCAAACTTTCATAGAAAAATCCAAGGATTGATTTTGAGAACTGAAATTGCAGGGTTGAAAAGGGCATTAACGAGTCTAAATACCCCCGTCGCAGCAAACCTGCGTACTCAGCGACTTTCTAAAGAATTAATTTTTATATGGGAGCTTATATGTACAGGAAAATGTTTCAAACATTTTATGTTATTAATGCAAAAAGTATATTACATATCAATTCAAGAGCTTTAGATATAAGGGAAATGATGATGGGAATCACATCGGTATCCATTCCAGCAATATTCTTTTTGATATTCTTATAATTATTAGTCAAATATTTTTTCATACGTGTATCCTTGTTATAGTATAAAAATGTAAGCAAACATACAATCAATGATTTAAAATCAGTCAAAATTAAAATAGTCAACATGGAAAAATTGAATCCAAACATATGATTTATCTTAAAATTTAAATAAACTTATTGCAGCAAACTTGCATGCTCAGTTAATTTCTAAAGGATTTATTTTTTATATGTGGGCATATTCTACATAAGTTAGGGAAGTTGTTGTTTTGAATATATTGTGTGAATATTAATCTAAATTAAGTATTTTTTATCATTCTTGATCTTATTTCTCAATAATTATTCATATTCTGATAATTTTTAGTAAATTTACTTGTTATAGTATAAATGTAAGCAAACATATTATCAATCTACTCAGATCCAAGATATAAAAAAACAAATCAAACCATCACATGAGCAAATTAAATTCAATCATGTGGTTTGTTTTATTATATTTTTAAATCCCATTTTAGGGAAACTGAATGAAAAATTTGGGTATTTCATACCAGAATTTGGACAGTTTATGTCCCTTCAGGGAAAAACAAAAGACAATGTACTGCATTTTGCAAATCCGATATCTCAGCAACCGATTGATGTAGAGTAATAATTCAAAATGCTATATTGTTTATTTTTTTAAGCTGAATTAAATTATGACCATTAAATTTACATCAAATTAATAGAAATATGTTAAATCTTGAAAATAAATTTTATTTAGTAAAAACACCGCCTTAGAGTGTACTGATCTTGCTGGTTTTCGAACTTAAAGTCAACCAATCAATGTCAACCTATCAAATCAACCTATCAGGTATATCGCTATAAATGTTTGTTCCAAATTTCATCAAGATCGGACTTTTTTTACGAGAGTTATCGTGCCTACGGACATATATATATACATATATACCAAAATGAACGAACGTTGTTTTTGGGCTCTAGGGACCTCAAAACGAAAAAATAACATGGTCCCGGGCTTAAGTCTCATCATGCCGCCTACGGTAATAGCTACTTCCCTATAGGGGGAAATTCGCTAAAAATAAGTGTTTCAATATTAATGGGTTATTAGTTTGTTGTGATTAAAAAATAAATAAATTGGTCTTTATTTTGGAATTTTTTTCATTTTGTTTGGAATTGTATATTTTGAATGTCAGTTTACAGAATGAAAAATGTAAAAAAAATAATTTTAGTATTGTTTAATGAATAAAGAAAAGTCTCCCATTCGTCTGACAGGTTCCCCCATCAGCGTGCGGAATTAAATTGAGTTATTAGTAAGCAGTATACTGAAATTACCACAACTGAAATTCAGTGGTGGTAATTTGAATGTGCCTTAATCCGTTTAATTTGTACCTACTGCAAGGAACATATAAAAAGTACAATCATCCGCAGGGCAGTACACAAAGTTCTTAAAATAATTTAAATTGTTGTACAAACTCGTTTTATTGTAACAACAGAGAAAGGACGGTTGGACAGTCTGTTTCTTCTTTGATGCAACTCGTTTTCTGGGAATCATAAAAGATAAACAATTCGATTGGTGCACCGATATTCCGCCGCATACCAAACTTACGAACAAGGTTCTTTAATCCCCAAACCGATATTCCGCCACGAGGGTGGCAGGTACCTGAGGTCTGTAACACCGCGTAATCACTAAGGAATATTACCCTCCGCCCCCCTCGCCTGACCAGTTGATGAACCACAAAACTATCGTGTTTCCCATTATTGAGTATTTTTTAGAAATAAAACAGAAAAGCCTTAGGACCATTTTGTATATTACGAGATTTTATCTATAAAATTTAACCAGATCATTCTTGAAATATATAAGTGGCTACAAAAAACACAACAGTGTTTAACTACAGGTATCTCAGAATTACGGGTGAGTTATTTGAAGGGTACATATGCAACAATTTACGAAATAATTTTGGTATGCAAAAATCAGAAACGTAATGAGTGGGACGTTGCGTGGTGCGTAACGTTGGAGTGGGTGATGGGTGATGGAGTTAAACTAACATTATCGTTGGTTGTAATCGTCTTATTTATACTACCGACTTGATGCATACTTGACACCCTCTGTGGTTTAGAAAATGCTGTAAACAACTGAAAGATTTCTCAGATTTAGCCTAACTCCGTTGCTCACTCCGTTGCTTACCCCCAAATTACCCCTTTTGGGGGGGGGAGGGGATGAAAATTATCATACACCAAAAACCTCCTTTTTTGATCATATAAACATTCCCTGAATATAATACTTTTATCGCTATTAATAAAAAATAACAAGGGGTGGGACTTTTGGGACACACGGTATACTATTTATACTGTACATTTTTGCCTCTAGCTGCTAAACGAGTGATCCAGTCTTCAATATGATTGAAAAACGTTTTGGAGAATTCAGTTTCCTAATTTTTTTGGCCAGTACACTAATTATATTTATTTTTCTTACAGTTTTTGGTCAATTAATAAACATACAAAACTCACATGTTAAGTCTGGAGTCCGTCCTAGACTGTATGTATTGTCGTATTTACTATCGCAACTGTGTTTATTGTCGTTTTAATCAGATATATATACATCATATGCCTTTGTATTTAGAGTCAAACTAGTCGACAGATTTTAGGGGACACCGCGGTGCAATGAAAGTTCTGAGTTCAAACCCCTGGAGTGGATACTTTTTTAATCAAACTACAAAAGAAACACAGCTTTATAAGTTTCAGTATTCTTACGACTAAACTTCATAATTAGAATGTGCTATTACATAGTAGCCAACTCATACCATTTGAGGGAAAAATGAAAATTCATCGAGGAAATGTTCCATTTTCTCATTTCAATCTTGGATCACTATTTGAAGCCTTAAGGGGGTAATTAAGTGCTTGTATTTGGAAATTTATAAAAAATGCACTTTAAAAATAACGTGTAATTGAAACAAACATTTGTTATCCTTTCAGAGAGCGAAGCCGCGGGTATAACTGCTGGTACATACAGGGTTAGGCAAAAGTGTGGATACCCCCACCTAACTTTTTAATGCGTCATAGTAGGAAAACCAAACTCAGCATGCCTTCACAGAATTAAAAACTGCACTTTTTAATGAGAGTCTCATTTTCACCCCACCCCCAAAATGGGACACTTTGGGGGCAGCCCCAAATTTTTCAAAGCAAACCCCTATTGAGTGACCCCTCATTTTAAAGGGTTTGTCAAAAGAAATACAATGGTGCAAACCGGAGGTCAACATCACCCCCCTAACCAAAATGGCGGTCATTAAAAATTTTAGATGGGTAACAAGCTAAAGTGTGGATACCCCACCTTAACTATTAAACGGGTTACATTAGGTAAACTAAACTCAGCTCAACTTTATGCGACATAAAACTGTACATTTTTATCGCAAAAACAACTCTATCTCGGCCCCCAAAATGGGCCCTTTGGGGGCAGCCCCAAATTTTTAAATGCAAACTCCTATCGAGTGACCCCTCACTATCAGTCTCTGACCAGAATGGCATGCATTTCAAAATTTCAAAGTTTACTAGATAAGCACTATTATTAGGCCTCCTCCTCCCTTCCAAATTTGGAAATTGCCGCCATTTCGATTATGGGTGTGATATTGACCCCCGGTTTGCACCATTTTATTTTTATTGACAAGCTCTTAAAAATGAGGGGTCACTTGATAGGGGTCTGCATTTAAAAATTTGGGGCTGCCCCCAAAGGGCCCCATTTTGGAGGCCGAGGCAAAGTTGTTTTTATTACAAAAAGGTTCGGTTTTAAAGTGGTGAGCTGAATTTAGTTTACCTACTGCATCCCATTTAATGCTTAAGGGGGGGGGGGGGTATCCATACTTTACCTTATTTACCCATCCCAAATTTTGAAATGGCCGCCATTTTGGTTAGGGGGGTGATATCGACCTACGGTTTGTGCCATTGTATTTCTTTAGACAAACCTTTTAAAATGAGGGGTCACTCGATAGGAGTTTGCATTTAAAAATTTGGGGCTGCCCCCAAAGGGCCCATTTTGGGGGCCAAGATAGAGTTGCTCTTGCAACAAAAAGTACAGTTTTATGTCGCATAAAGTTGAGGTGAGTTTAGTCTACCTAATGTAACCCGTTTAATAGTTAAGGTGGGGTATCCACACTTTAACCCATCTAACCCTCATCTAAAATTTACCCACCTAAAATTTTGAAATGACCGCCATTTAGGTTAGGTGAGTGATATTGACCTCCGGTTTGAACCATTGTATTTCTTTTGGCAAACCCTTTAAAATGAGGGGTCACTCAATAGGGGTTTGCTTTGAAAAATTAGGGGCTGCCCCAAAAGTGCCCCATTTTGGGGGTGGGGGCGAAAATGGGACTCTCGTTGAAAAGTGCAGTTTTTAATTCTGTGAAGGCATACTGAGTTTGGTTTTCCTACCATGACGCATTAATAGGTGGGGGTATCCACACTTTTGCCTAACCCTGTATATAAAGCTATTCATCATATAGAACATTATCGAACTACAAGGTTAAAGAGGACTAGATTACCTAGAATTTGAATGCTCTAACAGCTGTGTAGTTTTCATGGACCCAGAGATTAACAAAAAATATTAACAAAATTCAAAGATATACAAAATTCTTCCATTTGATTTGCATAAGTCCTTTTAATTAATAAAGGCAATATAAAACATTCAGAGGCCTCTGGGGCTGAGCCCTAATTAGTTAACCCGGGATAGCTTAACAGTATTTTCCCTGCAAATTTACATATGTTTACCAAATTATATGACGAACGGCCAATCTATCTTCGAACCAACTGACATAAAATATACTACAACTTTCTGAATATTTGCATCTGGTTATACAGGAAGATTGAGTTTGTTTGACGCAGATTGGCTCGAAAACTGTATGACCGTTTGACACTAAACTTGGTATTCTTTTGTAAATTTGTATGAAACATATTTTTAAGCTACCCGTTTTGTCATAACTGTTTAGGACACCGCCCTAGTGGCTTCCGAGATCTTAAAAATTTCCCAGACGGTACTAATCAACTGCACCTATGAATTAAATGGAAGAATTTGTTTTATTAAAGGACTATATCTCCGGATCCATAAAAGCTACAGAGTTGAAAGAGCACTCGGTGGGGAATTTAGTCTTTGGGAGGATATTTTTACTCCCTAGTACTTTGGCACAATTCCGCCGAGGCGAAAACCTAGAGTGATAATACTGGGTCACAAATAAAGCCTTTAGCGCCATAAAATCTTTTGTAGCATTCATTTCCCATTTCGATTTTAATTCTACTGTCCAAGGATGTTTAACTTTTGAATATATTTTCTGTATGCAGCTACATTGTGAAACAAATTGGAAAGCACCCTTCTTTCACAAAGTTTCAACAAACAAAAACTAGAAGCTATTTTAAAGTTAGAATCACGAAGGAACGCAGGATCTTCTACTGGCTGTTTATGTCGTAGCACTTGCTGTAATTGGACACTTCGTGAAGTGTCCAACGCAGCCCGGGCACTTCATGTAGTGTCCAGCGTGCCTGGGCACGTAGTGGAACTCAAACATTTCAATCAAAATTACAGAATGTGCCCCAACGAAACTGGACACTTCATTAAGTGCTGCACTACGCTCATTGTACACATGCTGTAACTATCGAGGAATGTTGGACAGTCGATTTAAAATCTTTGTTAAAGTAAATCCCAATGTTTAAATTAAATCCTAATGCCCGTGTTAAAGTACCCAATGCTAATGTTTCCCATTACAACTTTAAATATTTTTTCAAATCTAAAAATTAGCTAATATATAATTAGCTAATTTTATATTAGCTAATTAGCTAATTTTATATATTAAAGGAAACTTAAGCCAATATAAAGCTAATTAGCTTTTATATTGGCTTAAGTTTCCTACGTCTCATGAAAATATAATTAGTCTACGTTATATTTGGATATTTTTTTTTCTTTTATAGGTCAAGTTCAGACTAAAAGAAACAGTTGATAATAACGGTTATTTTTCACAATAAAATAGTAACCACTTATTCTAGAATAAAACATAAATACTAATAATGGATTAAAGATTCAAAAAATATATTGTGGTTTACAAATAGTAAAAATGAAAAACAGTAGAAAATGATAAGTAATGCGCTATTTAAAAAATTATTGTTAAACATCAGACGTGTTCTAGCAGCCCCTCACTTTTTAATAACGTTTAACACTCATAGGTTATCCCTTTAGTCAAATTCTTCATATGAATTTTCAAATATTGACTTGATAATAAAAACTTATATTTTTAAGATACTGGTGTCAGCAGGAATATAATAAAAGATTTAAAGTATATTACTCCGTATTAAGTAATATACTTTATACTGTAGTATACACACTTTATATATACAATGAAAAGGCGTGATGTAATGATGCTATGATAATTCATTCATTCTGACATAAAAGATCAACTTAAACCTAAATTGGCGATAATGCTAATAAAATTGTAGAAAGAACATACGAAACGAAGTAAAATATTCGAAATACGAAGTAAAATTTTACATAAATTAAATGTTTTCAATTTTACCACCAGAGAAAAAACTGAAAAATTGTTTAGTTTTTAAATGTTTAAGACTCTCTTAGCACTCCCTGTAATTTTTTTTAACTTCTTACATTTTTATTTATTGTAAGTTTTATTAAGGGCTAATAAGTAAGAAGTTAATTAAATAAACATGAAAAATAGGTTTATGTTATATTTTATGTGTTATGTTACATATGAATGTACTAGGTAAAATGTGTTATGTTTTTTATTTTAATAAATCATAACATTTTAATTGACTAAATTGTCTAGGTTATGTTTTCTGAGTTACTTTGGCTACACGCATCATTATTAAAATTATTACTTAAATAATAAACAATTTTAAAACCTTTTGTTGTTTCAATAATAAAAATATTAATACTGATGTATAGCCGCAAAATAACTCAGAAAACAGAAAAAAACATCATAAAAACATAAAGGCAATAAATGTCTGGTTTGGTGGCAGACAATCATATTCTTAATGTTTTACCAAATTCATTAAAAACGTTCCTATTTTGAATTATTAAAAATAATACATCGGATACTGCCAACAGCAACACAAACTGCAGTTTTACGTGTTTACATCAAGTGCCCAGCACCTAAACTGGACACATAGTGTAAAAGAAATAATTACAGCAAATAATTACGCTCGTCGGGCACTTCATGAAGTGCCCCGTTTTGATGGTCATTTACCGTAATCATTATATACATATAAAATGAGAAGTGTGTGTTGGTATATTTAGTGCTACAGCCAAACCTACACGTCGTAGACCCTTGATCTTGGTATCAAATTAAAGCTTGGAATCTCATAATATGCACTATGATGGTTGGGTTTCGATATCTTATAAGGTGTAGGCACAGGATCGTCCAAAAGGGACCTATGTCAAGGATTTTGTGAGTACTTTAGGTTTAATTTGTTTATATCAAAATATATGCTTTAATTTGAAATGTTTACCGTAGTTACAATGGTTGCCAACAGAATGCAGCACCTATAATTGTTTTTGTACAACAGGTGAATACAGTCTTATTTAGAAAATATGTTTTCATTTACGTTTTCGGGTGTCTCCGAGTGGGGCGAGCCCAATAATGTTCTCAGTTGTTATGTTAGATGTTATAACTTCTGTGTATAATACTTTGTGTATTGAACCGGAGTAAATAAATGAATTAAAAAAAATTATTTTCTAACCTTTTACTGTTAGGTTATGTTATTAGACACATAAAGTGCACTAAAATGTAGAGTTACATTTTTTTGTTTTAAATTCAAAGTTAGTAGTACAAATAAGATAAGAAAATGTGAAAGCGTATGAGAAAATGTTTCCAGTTCCATACTGTATCTTATCACATCGACGAAAGATTGCAAGAAAAAATGAAATAACGAAAAATAAACAAATCTAAGGGTATCACGGGAAAATTCACAGTTACATCAAGAAACTCTATCGTACTTCTTTCTTTAAAAGACATCTTTTAGGTGGGGTTATTATTAATATTTGAAAATTATTAGGCTCCTACCCTATTATTAGGTTGTACTTGAGGTATGTGGTGTCTGTCCAATTCTGCGAAGATTTGATCAGCCTAAATCCTCTTGTTTTACACATAAAAAAAATAAAATAAAATACATAAACACACGAATAACACACAGTACGTAACATGGGTGTAAATATTGTGGTGTTACGTACTGTGTGTTATTCGTGTGTTTATGTATTTTATTTTATTTTTTTTATGTGTAAAACAAGAGGATTTAGGCTGATCAAATCTTCGCAGAATTGGACAGACACCACATACTTCAAGGTGGGTAGGAGCCTAATAATTTTCAAATATTAATAAACTCTATCGTAACCGATTGGAACAGAGAGGGAAACAGACGCACAACGTGATGAAAGAAGTAATCAGAATAGAGATAATGGAGAACCTTTGAAAAAGGGATCAAACAGAAGAAGATGATTTAAATTAAACGATTTACTAGCTGTTTGCAAAAGCATGGGCGGATTTAGGTCATAATATTTGGGGGTGCCGCTGACTTAACGTTGGAAGTGTTGTATGCTCAAATTCAAACATCAAACTACAATTTAAATGGTCCGTTTTAAGGCCTATTGTAAGTAGGTACTTATTTTATTTAACGACAACCATTTTTAATTCATGCAAATACCTCAATCAAAGTTATGGTGAAAACATTTTCCCCCTTAACTACCAACAAATCCACCGAATATCATGGGGTGCCAGGCACCGCCTGGCACCCCCAAAAATCCGCCCATGTGGACAGGGAACTATGATTTGACCGTAAAGGACACATTATTCCAATCAAATATAGATTATATTGAACACCCAATTGTAGTAATTGGCAAGATTAACAAAATTTGTAGTTACTGCATAGCAAATAAATTAATTCAAAAAGGAAACGCATATTGTGTGCTGGTTGAAAGAGAAACTAAGACTGCTACCACCAAATATGCCACCCCCGGCTTTCTCAAATATATGTATGGAGAAACATAAAAATATATTTAATGTTACATAACATTAGACGTTATAATGCTTGCTTCCAAATTACGTCTTTTGGAGCTACTATTTAGGCCTTCATACGATTTTTCAACCCAGCGAAGCGGGTTACCAACAGCTAGTTTTTAATGAAACCGTTCAATTACACTATATGCCAAGGCGATCTGAGTACTTCATGAAGTGCCCAGTTAGCGCCGGACACTTTATGAAGTGCCCAATCACAGCATGTGGCTACGACATATATACAGTTTGAGCCACGGTAGCTCCCGGGTGGACCGATGCTCCCAGGGGCCAAACAACCTCACCCATCTACAAACGGCAGAAACCTGCAAAGGAGCGTGAAAGCAAAGAAAATCAGAGGCCCTTCGGGGGCCGCACTCGCGCCTACGCCTCAGAAGGAAAATTTGTTCACCTTTTGTGTTTTTTATCAAAAGAATGTTTACTGCATAATTTATTAAAAATATTTACTTCTATATCTTTAAACTCTAGATGAGCATCAATGATTACATGGAAAAGTTAAATGAGTGCCACGTAAAAGTGAATACCAAATTTTCTAATTATACTTGTCGATTATTGTTTGCCACAAAAAATAGTCCTATAACATAAAAATTTGTTTGAATTTAAAATTATAATGAATACTTAAGATTTGTTGGAGGAAAGTAGACGGAATGGGAGGAAAAACAATCCCCAAAAAACTCGCCAAACGAGAAGCTGTGTCATTGGCAAATTACGCTCCTATCAGCACTCGACCGCGGAGTGGCTGAAACTCTACCCCCCACGGCCGCCGCCGCCGCCGGTGCCCAGTCCCGTTATGCGCCACTGGGTCTCCGCTTAGGTCTTATGTCGGTAAGTGGCCAATTTTTTTGTCTTTTGATTGTTTTGTGTTTCTTATGCCTTCCAAAACTTAATTAGAAACAAATAAAAAAATAATTTTCGCAAGCAAAAACCTAATAAATTTAATTTTAATACTTGAATGATAATAGGCTTGCAAGATATCTTTAAAAATAGGAAATAAATCTTTTTTAACTTTTGAAGCTATGTGCGGATGTAGGGGTCTGGAAATTTTACAGTAGAATTTATTTTTCATACCACCTAAGGATATTGTTTCTCAGAAAAGCCGGAGGCATTTTTCATTTTATTAATCACGCTTAAACTCTTTATGCCTAAAGGGAGTATATGAAATATGTGAAGCTGATATGCCATAATAGCACCTGATTTTTGACTCGAAAGAATTCTACCTTTCCCTCTACTTATGTTTTGTAATCTGAGTGTGGAGAGAATAATAATGACTCACCATTTTGTTCATGGAAAATTATAATTGAACAAGTTAAATATAAATACAATACTTTTGATTTATGAATCCAATCAAATGTAAATGATATTTCAACTTCTTGAGGAAGGATTAATTTAGATTAGATAAAGAACAATTTTATTTTTAAAAATATAGAAATGAAATTTAAATAAATGAGTGGGGATACAAATCTTGCTTCTTGAGTTGGGTTCTAATCAAACACCACTGAGGAAGAAGGAGGAAGTCAGGAAACAGGAAAAATTAATATTCTTGAGATATTTTCACCAACCATAAATCACTATCTAGTAATTTTGAATATGTTTAACCCATCTCAGGTAACATTACATAATATTTGACATTTGGAAGAAAATTTGAAACCAATAAAGAGTATATGTATTCAACAAAATAAATTACCCTATTAAAATTGATCTATTAAAACATTCTTAAGACAAAATAAAAAAGGTGTTATTTACCGAACAACTTAAGTAACCTACGAGCTAACTCAAATTTATGTTATTACTATACCGGTCACCACAATGATCACGACCGTAAAAATTTAAACATTTTTTATGCAATGAGACGTTTGCTTGTTGGTTACCTACTATTTTAATCACGTTGTACATTGTACATGATTTCAGATGATAAATGGCCTAACACTTTGACCAAATAATCTTAGGCCATTAGTCATAGGGCCATGAAATACAACTGTAACCGTAACTTTAGTTGAACTATTAGCAGAGCTGCATTATCCCTTGATGAACGCTGTAATGAATGGTTAAAGCTCACTATATACTGAATATTGTTTCAAATATAATTCCTCCAAGGTAACAAGTGTTTTTATTTTTTATTTTTTTTTTTTTATTTACTATAGGTACGTTATGTCGTATCTCGTAGCCTATTGACATTTTTAAAGATTAGGTTTTTGTCCTTTTTCAGTTTTTAATGTGAACTGTACCCATAATCTTTCATCAAAATACACACGACTCAGAGGGCTTTTTATTAGCACATTACAATTTTCTTGGAGAGGAAGTTCAATTAGTAAAAAATACACACCATGATGGACTCCAACTGCAAATTACTTTTATAATTAATTAAAATATTTTTTAGTCAAGTCAATTTAGCCAATAAAATGTATTTTGTAAAATTATTACATCTTATAACATTATAAACTGTAGTTCAAATAAACCAGTGATTAAATGCATTAGTTATTTGTGTGTTGAGTGAGTAAAGTACAACATTGTCTCACGAGTGAAAATGTTGGCGCCCGAGCTTGCGAGGGCGACGATTTTCACGAGGGAGACTATGTGCTTTACTCTCGAAACATACACAACATTTTTCCCCCACCTGAAATAATAAATACCAAATCGATATCAATTACAATAACTCAGTAATTAACTAACAATGTCCATTTTGTTTCGATCTGTAATTAGCGCCTGCTTGTGAGTAGCTACAACCATTCACGCATCAGCGATCAGCTGATTGTTGCAACAATCTTACAAGTTTATTTATCAGCTGATTGTCGTCAATGTTGTTAAGTGACTATTACAACCTCTTACTTGGGCGAATAAATAAATACACAATGTAAAACTAACGATTTTACTGTCATGAAACACATATTGAAATAACTAATAATTAAATGGTTATTTTATAATAATTATAAATTACTAATACCGAAAATCATAATAACTTTTCTTTATTAAATACTGTTCATCTGGAGCATTTTGCAAGAACTGTTTTATTTCGTCTAAAGTGAAGGTTTTAGCTTTCTTTGGTTTATAGCCGACATTTATACGCTTCAAAAAGCAATTAATTACTTTAGTAAAACCACTGATGTCTATGTTATTTTTAACATGGATTGTAGCTTTTAACATAGAATAGATTGTCCATAGGTAAGCTGGGTTGCATACCTCTGACTGTTCCAATAAGTCCACAAGTATTACATTTTCAGAGATATGTTTACTTTTTTTCTTACACATTCCATAAATTCATAACTGTATAGCGTTTCTCATACTTGTTTTTCCCTTGTCTATTCCAATAATAATAATAAATTAGCTGTAACATTCTTAGCTTCATCAGAAATATCTGTTGGGGTTAGCGAATATTCGGAATTGGATTATATCGTGTTTCAGTAATGACGACCGTACCTAACCTCAAAACATTAATTGTTACAAGCTGAGCGCTATCTTCCGTTTCCGCAGCCAATGCCTCTAATCAGCTGTTAGCGCATGCATTTGTTGAGCTGCAACATATTTGCATGTGTGCTGGAAATTTGAAGGCACTCGAATTTTTTAATTATTGATTTCAATGTTATTCTTATGGGTTTACTTTGTCTCCCGCCAGGAGACAAAGTAATCACTTTACTCCCGCTGAATGACAAATTATAATTTTACTCACGCATTACAAGGAGTAAAATGCGTCTAAACATAGCAGGTGGGGAAATAGTATATTTCATTACTAGTACCGAAAGTGGCACTTTCCGGTGCGCGCCCAAGTTTCATGTGTGAGGCGGAGCCGAACACAGGAATATCGAATTTCACGTGTGAGGCGAAGCCGAGCATGTGAAAGTGTGTTTCACGTACGAGGCGGAGCCGAGTACGGGAATAATTGGAGCAAGTGCCGGAAAATCACTTTCGGTACAAGTTATGAACGGTACTTTTCATCACGACGCAAAAATACACACAATGCTGAAGAAGAAACCTCAGTAAAATGCAAACTATTATATTTCTCAATTAACATTTTTTTTATAATAACAAATTTACTATAATAAGCCTACATAACAACGTAAAAATTAGAAGTTCAAGGTTATGTTTATTGTGCAGTTGGTATTGGTAGAGAGATTTTAAACATGCGCTACAATAACAACACAGCAAAACTCATTTATACCTATTCCTGTTTTCGGTTTACATTGTTGAACAATAAGAACAGCTGATTTAAATTGTAAGAATAAACGGCAAAGCGACGTCAGAGCGCGTAGCGGGCAAATGGAAAACTAATTGAGAGCAAGGGAAAACAAATTTAGAGCAAGGGAAAATCAACTTGTAATAAGCAAGAGAATAGCTTTACTACACAAGGCGTCTAAATCTGAACTGACTCTAGACGGTAAGGGAGGTGTCCTTAAATAGACCGTTCCTCACAGACGCCTGCGGCAGGGGGTCCAAGGTCACCGGGGGGGGGGGGGTCCAAGGTCACTGGGGGGGATTTGACAAGGTCAAGGGGTGACATTGAGGATTAATTCTCTACAACATTAACACAATAACTTTATTTTCTTCTTTTAGGAAAGGATCAAGGGTTAGGTTATATTTATTCCAACATTATCCAGAATGTCTCTACTTCATGGAGATATTGTTGTTCGTGTTTAATCGGTGACCAACACTCCTCATAATCATCAATTAAGGTTGGGGTATAGCACCGACAATCCAGATCATTCGGGTTAATCCCTCCATCCTCCTCTTCCATTGCTTCAACCACAATAGACGCTATTTCTAATTCTTCATTGGTGAAGGTGCACTCCCAACAGTCCTTAGTTGACACCTCCATAGCTTCCTTTGCTTCAGCAGCAATATATGCAATTTCTAATTCTTCATTAGTGAAGGTACACTGGATGTAAATGAAAAACGTCTTACAACACTTAAAAATATATTTACACTTATACTGCATTTACATACAAGATGGTAAATATACAAAAAATAGTGGAAATTGGCGATTGATTTCGGTTGGTCACACCAACCATCATCAGGCCCAATGAGAGACTGGCAGATCCATCATGGCGTCCGTCCTATTATCCTATTGGTTGCCGGACGTTCCGCTGGAAACAGGTTTTTGAACGTACCACTAGAGTCAAAGTTCACTTGCTCGTTAATCAGTTTGTCTCTATCTCTACATTTTTCTCTAAGTATATATAATTCTTCCCATGCGTTCATTACATTTCCATTTTTATAATATTACATTATTTTGAGGGTTTCTTCTATATTTCCTCTGTTGTTTCCATCTTCTAACAGGTATTTGGCGACATTAGATCTTTCCGATTTCTTGTTTTTCCAGGCTGATACATTTTTATTGTATCTTTTTACAAAATTTACTGTTTGGCCTATATAAAATTTATCACAGTCATTGCAACTAGTTTGTATATTCCAGCAGTATCAAATTTGTTGCATTTTTCAATTCTTGGGTGTAGAATTTTTCCGATTGTGTTCTGTCTTGAATGCTAAAAAACTCCGTATTTCTTGAATTATAAAAAAAAATCTCTTTATTTTTAAAGAGAAAAATAAGGAATCAAGAGCGCCTTTGTGAAACCACAACATTAGACGGAAGAAAAGAAGAAGCTAAAAAATATGCAGCATTTAATTACACTGGAATGAGGATACAGCAAATTGCAAACAGATTCAAGAAATACGGAGTTTCTATAGCATTCAATACACAGAACACGATCGGAAACATTCTACACCCAAGAATTGAAAAATGCAACAAATTTGATACTGCTGGAATATACAAAAATTAGTTGCAATGACTGTGATAAATTTTATATAGGCCAAACAGTAAATTTTGTAAAAAGATACAAGAACCATGTATCAGCCTGGAAAAACAAGAAACCGGAAAGATCTAATGTCGCCAACCACCTGTTAGAAGATGGACACAGCATAGGAAATATAGAAGTAACCCTCAAAATAATGTAATATTGTAAAAAGGGAAATGTAATTAACGCATGGGAAGAATTATATATATTTAGAGAAAAATGTAAAGATAGAGACAAACTGATTAACGAGCAAGTGAACTTTGACTCTGGTGGTACATTCAAAAACCTGTTTCCAGCGGAACTTCCGGCATCCAATAGGATTAAAGGACGGACGCCATGATGGATCTGCCAGTCTCTCATTGAGCCTGATGATGGTTGGTGAGACCAACCGTAATCAATCGCCAATTTCCACCATTTGTTGTATATTTACCATCTTGTATGTAAATACAGTATAAGTGTAAATATATTTTTAAGTGTTGTAAGACGTTTTTCATTTAAATCCAGCGAATACAACAACACGTATCATGCTAATCAAGTAGTTATGAAGGTACACTCCTAACAGTCCATGATTGTTACGGATGTGGACAAACTCTAAATTAAAAGTGAAGAAACAGTATGTTTATTCCAAGGATTACTCAACTTGTTTTTCAGAAGTAAGGTTCCACCCATTAGTCACATGGGGTTTTTCCAAACGTAGTAAACAAGTTATACAATCTATTACATAGCAAACATCACCAGTACATCTCAAACCGTGGAGCTCTCCAGTTATTCACTCGGTATGGAGGATTGGCGGGACCAGCCTTTGTCTTTGTACAAGCTTTCTGCTTCTGTAATAGTGGATCATGTAAATACACAAAGCGATTTGAAAACACTTAACCTCCCCGATAGCGTTTGTAATGATTTGATTCATAAGCTAAAGACAAGGGAGATTAGACAGTTGTATTTTTTAGAGCGTCCGAAAATCCGACCTTACACCAAACCTAGACCTGTTGTGTACATTAGTGACAGTGATTGAACGATTTAATGAAATAAAGCTAAAAGCAAAAAACAGGACAAATTATAAAAAACGAACAATAAGTTATACAAACCATAAATACTTTTGGATCCAGTACGGATTATCCGGGATCAGATCCGCATGATCCGAGGGGGGGGTTCGCCAAGGTCGCCGAGGGGGTCCAAGGTCATCGGGGGGGTCCAAGGTCACGGGGGGGCCAAGGTCACCGAGGGGGGGTCGCCTAGGTCTTGGCGGGGGGGTCAAGGGTCACGGAGGGGTCACTTGTCGGGTCACGTGACCATGAGAAGCACTCCTCTGGAATTTCACTGCTGATACAGAACCGGCCAATTTTCCCTACTTGCGTTGTAATTAAAAAAAGTCATAATAAATGGATACTTATTAAGATATGTTTTGTCCCCACATCGTTGTAAAGTGAATTAGTGAATAATTACTATACAGGCCTTGACATTCAATTCCATTCAAAAATATCTGTTTGCACAAGTTTGAAAACGTAAAAAAATCATTGATTTTTCACATATATTTCTAATGACTCTTAATAGTTATCATTAAAAAATTTCAGCAATAAAAGAAATACAGTGGAGTCCCGTTAATCCAAAATAATTGGAATCGGACCGGCGAATATTTCGGATTAAACGGAATTATTACTAAAATAAAAATAATTAGTACGGTAAATACAGCGTTTGATTTACTTCTGTTATTTACCTGCGATCGGCAAATACGCGCGGTTAAAATTTGCGCCCGTTTGTTTACTTTACAAAGATATTCTCAGTTATTTCCGTAGTTTTCTCACGATTGATAAAGACGCGCGATCGTCTATGCAAACCTACTTCTACCTTTGCCACGCCGAATGCCCGTGAACGGTAAATATGCTCGATCAAATTAAACTGTCGTTTGCTTATTTTACAAAGTTGTTTCTACGATCGGTAGATACTCATATAGTCCAGGACTTTTATGGTTTGACCTAGACAAAATTAGGCCACTAACGAATCTGATTGGAATGTGTTTGGCACATGTATGGAATGTGTTTGGCACATACCTGAGTATGCAGGTCTGCTGCAACGGGGGTATTTCAATAGGCACATGTTTACCGAATACGGGTGGGTAGACGAAACATATGAAATTCGACTATTAGTCTAGGACTATTAGGGAGAAAATGGACTTAACCTAGACAAAATTAGGCCACGTACGAATCCAACTGGAATGTGTTTGGCACATGTCCCTGAACATTTCCTGAGAGTTCCCAAGTTTTCCCACTTGGGGAACGTCCTCCATCTTGGAAAATGGCGGAAAACGTATAGAATAATGCAAGCCTTTACTTAAAACTACTTTGTGTCAAACTCGTACCATATAGAGAGGTGAAATACAATTTGGATTATTCCCCATAAGATTTTCTACGCAATAACACCATTATAAGTGGGCATATTGAGTTTGTAATTGTCGAAAATCCAATTCGAAACTGATATTTTGTTGAAAAAATATGACATGTTTTCATATTTTTTCGTTTTACGCCGTTAATACTCAAATTATGACTTTTTTAGATCTGTAAGTAATTGTAGAGCTTTAAATTGCGCATCTAACGCATACATAACATAATACTTTTGACCAACAACTAAGACTTCCATATCCTTTTAATTATACCAATTTATTAAGCATATCGCCAATGCAATGAAACCTGAAACCTTCGTACTACAAATGCTCTATCAGGTTGTACTAAAAAGCGTATATTACCCAATAAAATGTATGATATTATGTAAACCCTTTGTCCATTAAAATTTGGTGAGGATTTTAACATTTTCCGACATAGACAAAATCCGCCATAATGGAAAATAACAGAACTAGTACAGTCGCCAAATAGGAAAATAGGCATGAACCTCGAAGTAGGGTCCGACTCAAATTTTATGAATGATTTTACTACTATTTGTTGTACTGAACAAGAATATGGTGGATGCCACACTGGCATCCTTGAGCAGTTCTGAATATCGAAGGTCAAAGTTCAAAGGGCCGAAAATAGAGAAACAAATATTGAAAAAAATATGTATTTGTGGTATCGAAACAAATATTCCCAAAGGTATTGATTTTAAACCACCACCGTGCTGGATTGATGGGTGGTAAATACTTTATTTTGATTGGGTATTAATTTTCAGCCGCCATCTTGGATCCGCCATGGATACAAGTTAATTTTTTTAAATGTGAATGTGGTGTTGTGAGACATCATTACAGAATAGATTTTCACGCTGATTACAATGCCGCAATCTGTTTTTGAAAATATTGTTTCGTTCTCAAGATATACTCAAATAATGATTCTTCCCTGTACATTTCTTATGGGAGTTTCCAAATTAAACTATCTTTTTGTTTTGTTTTTCTTATATCTGCGGTTCTAATCACATTATAAATTTCGTTTTGGTCTTAAAAGATTCAGTGATTTAATGGCTTTAATTTGAAATACTGTCCATTCAAACAAGACCAGTCGGAGATGAGCTACAAAGTAACATTGAACATAACATTTTGATTTTTAAAAATTTATGTTTACTTAAAGGTTTATTTCTCAGGCTCTAGGTAATTATATATACTATGGTTAGTCTTAAAACACTCATCTGATCTTTGGCTTTAATTTAAGCCATTTTCAACTTAAAAACCACTTTGTAAAAAGGGTTATGACTGTTTAAAGATCATACGATCTTCAAAATTTAACTATTTTTGTCTTGTTTCTCTTATATCCCCGGTTCTAATTATATTATAAAGTTCGTTTTGGTCTTAAAAAATGCAGTAACTTAATGGCTTCAATTATAATTATTAATCATATAACTACCATCAGTCTGAGATGAGTTACAAAGCAAACTTGAACATAAGATTTAGATTTTTCAAAAATTATTTTTACTTAAAAATTTATATCTCATGTTCTAAGTAAGTCTCAATATTATTCTTAGTCTTAAAACACTCACCTAATCTTTGGCTTTCATTTGAGCCACTGATGACGTTAATCCGACTTTGGGAAAAAGAGCTACGCGCATTCAAAGATCATATGACCTTCTAAATTGAAATATTTTTGTTTTGATTTTCTGATACCTCCCGTTCTATCACATTTTTAAGTTCGTTTTGGTCTAAAATGAAAGACAAAGGTCAGATAAGTGTTTTGTGACCGAACGCAATGTTTATATTTGCTTAGAACCTGAGCTGTAAATCTTTAAGTAAAAATAAATTTTGAAAAATCGACATTTTATGTTAAATATTGCTTTGTAACTCACCTCCCACTGGTTGTATTTGAGTAATTAATATTTCAAATTGAAGCCATTAAGTCAATGAGTCTTTTAAGACCAAAACAAACTTTATAATGCGATTAGAACCGGATATATAAGAAAAACGAAACAAAAAAATAGTTTAATTTAGAAACGCCCATAAGAAATGTATGGGGAAGAATTTTCATTTGAGTTTATCTCGAGAACAAAACAATATTTTCAAAAACGGATTGCGCATTGTAATCAGCGTGGAAATCTAGTCTTTAATAATGTGTTACAACACGACATTCACATTTTAAAAAAATTACTTGTATCCAAAATGGCGGATCCAAGATGGCGGCTGAAAATTAATACCCAATCAAAATAAAGTATTTACCACCCAGCAACTATTGCTGGTGGTTTAAAATCAATACCTTTGGGAATATTTGTTTGGATACCACAAATACATATTTATTTCAATATTTGTTTCTCTATTTTCGGCCCTTTGAACTTTGACCTTCGATATTCAAAATTACTCAAGGATGCCAGTGTGGCATCCACCATATTCTTGTTCAGAACATCAAATAGTAGTATAATCATTCATAAAATTTGAGTCGGACCCTACTTCGAGGTTCATGCCTATTTTCCTATTTGGCGACTGTACTAGTTCTGTTATTTTCCAATATGGCGGATTTTTTCTATGTCGGAAAATGTTAAAATCCTCACCAAATTTTAATGGACAAAGGGTTTACATAATATCATACATTTTATTGGGTAATATACGCTTTTTAGTACAACCTGATAGAGCATTTGTAGTACGAAGGTTTCAGGTTTCATTGCATTGGCGATATGCTTAATAAATTGGTATAATTAAAAGGATATGGAAGTCTTAGTTGTTGGTCAAAAGTATTATATTATGTATGCGTTAGATGCGCAATTTAAAGCTCTACAATTACTTACAGATGTAAAAAAGTCATAATTTGAGTATTAACGGCGTAAAACGGAAAAATATGAAAACATGTCATATTTTTTTAACAAAATATCAGTTTCGAATTGGATTTTCGACAATTACAAACTCAATATGCCCACTTATAATGGTGTTATTGCGTAGAAAATCTTATGGGGAATAATCCAAATTGTATTTCACCTCTCTATATGGTACGGGTTTGACACAAAGTAGTTTTAAGTAAAGGCTTGCATTATTCTATACGTTTTCCGCCATTTTCCAAGATGGCGGACGTTCCCCAAGTGGGAAAACTTGGGAACTCTCAGGAAATGTTCAGGGACATGTGCCAAACACATTCCAGTCGGATTCGTACGTGGCCTAATTTTGTCTAGGTTAAGTCCATTTTCTCCCTAATAGTCCTAGACTAATAGTCGAATTTCATATGTTTCGTCTACCCACCCGTATTCGGTAAATATGTGCTTATTGAAATGCCCCCGTTGCAGCAGACCTGCATACTCAGCGAATTTCAAATGCAAAACAACATATGTTAATCCAACATAGCGAGATTTGACATGTTTTTTGTAAGCTCCATAAGAATAACATGGGGAATGAGTATGCAGGTTTGCTGCTACAGGGATGTTTAAACTGGTTGGTTTTAATACAATATTTAGTAGATCTGAACTAGAAGAAGCCATTTACCAAGTTTTATCAAGATATGTTGAGGAATAAGCGAGATATAGAATTTTACTTATTTCCCATAAGGTTAACATTGAGACAACGTACTGTGTTTACCACTTTCAATATCTCGGTAACCAATGGACATAGAGCAGTGATTAAAATACTAAATTGTTTGTTTTTTTGAGCTGAATTCAATGGTTCAAAAAAAAAAACTTTTTTTCCATTGTATTTTTAAGATTTAATATTTTTTCATATATAGGATTGTGTTTATTTACTAATACATACCGAAGACATTGACAACTAAAAAGAAAGAAAAGAGAAAAACATATGATACTTACATCTGCAATTTTAATTATTTACATTTGAACAAATTTTATTTCTATACATAGTGAGGTTAAGTTTAATTTAATTTTACCCTTGACAATGGCCTAAAGGTACGGAACATGTTGGGTTTTTAAAATAAAAAATTAAACTAAGGGTACTGAGTTAAAATGATTCTTATTATGTATATAATAGTAACCCTTTTTAAAGATATATATATATATATGTAGATATATATATATATATATTCGAACGAATGGTGTTTTTTGCTTCTGGGGACCCCAAAATGAAAAGTTAACATGGTCTCGGACTTAGGTCTTACCATGAGTACTACCGTAATAGCTTATTCCTTTAGAGAAATTCGCTAAAACCCTAAATATATGAATTTTCATTATAGACTTGTCTGGTACTTTTATTTAGACATCGGTGCGTGGAGGTCGTTAGGCCCATTTTGTTATATAAAGCTTCCATACAGAAGACTTCAGTTGGTAAGACCTAGCCATTACACTACCATGTGAACCGCGAAGAAGGACAAATTTTATCTATGCCTATTATAATTTATATAGTCAAGAAAGGATTTTAGAATGGAGTAAAGAAAAAGGGACTAAATTCCTCATTAAAGAATAATTTTGAGTAATTTCATTGAAGAATATTTTTGAGATACCTTACAATAATTCAAGTTTGTTGAAAGAGATGTGATTCTACATTGTTGACTGACGTTGATTAATTTATACTAATTAAAAAATAGATCACCTTATTTAATATTTTATTGAACTAAACTTAATAATTTGGATATTTCTTTTGAGTTTGAGTGCTGTTTGAAATTTTATTTGGAGAAATACCATTGGCATTCACCTACCAGCACAAACTCCCTACCCTGTATAAATAATAAATAAAAAACCAGGATTTTGTACTTAAAATCAGAGGCATATTTAAGTTTTTACGGTTAGCCTGCCTACTTTACTGGATTTTTAAATGCACCAGAAACAATGCCCCTATTTAATGTAGGTCTTTCATAGAAATGTAAGGTATTTGCCCCGTTATTAATTTGTCAAAAATGTACTTAAGATATGAAACAAAAAACAAATGACTTTGAAAATGTAATTTCTCTGCCAGTTGGTGCAGAAAAAAATAGTTTGTTTTATGGAGTGACCATTCTATCAATGTTAGTTCATGTCCATCAGAGAGATTAGTTTGCGCATCTTCTTGCCTTTTTTTTGTTAAGATCTATTAAAAGGGATTGCAAGAGACTGACGGGTCGGTGCTGTATATAAATAACATACAGATTCATTACTTAAAAAACCCCTCTAAAACAGAAGAATAAAGATGCACTAAGCAATGAAGATCCATTTAAAGTAACTCCCAAAATATGCAAAATGAAAATAGTTGCACAGTAGCCTATTATAAAAGGTGCAAAGTGTGTATAACGTATACATTGACACTTTTAAACCAGATGAAATTAATTTCTTCTCCACATTGAAGTTTCAAGTCTAAAGTAACAGATTAATTTCAAAATTTTGGCTGATAGGCAGTTCGCCCACTGGAAATTTTATTCAAAAGACACAATTTGTCTAGAAAATTTAAAAAATCACAACAATACACACATAGTGTCATTTAAAAGCGTTTTTCTCTGCAAAATCCCATAAAATAAACATGAATCTAAAGCCTGCCATATTATATTGTTTTAAAAGTCACGAAGTGACGCAGGCCGCTAGTTAGTATTTAAGTATTTTTTCCTTAAAGTTAAGACTGAAATAATAAAGTCCGGAAACTGTGAAAAGTAGTCTAAATCGAATAAAAGGGGGAATAAAAACCTAAAGTTAGATGTTACCTGACGGAACTGACGTGAAGAACTAAATTTGGGAACTAGTAACTAGTGACAGTAGTTTTTGTTGTGAGGTTGTTTACAACTTATTTACAATTATTTCTTATTAGAGGAAGAAAAATGAATCATTTATTAAGAAAGGGATGTGTGACAATAACAAGTTACATAAATGGGTGAGCGCAGAGAACAAATCAATGTCGAAATTGAAGGATCAAACCCAAGATCCTTAGTTGTGTTTTGGCCTGTTGTTTAACCATAAAGACTAAAAAGTTTGTATTTTTATAAATAGTCAGAGTAATTCAAGAATAATTACTAACAAATTATCATGTATTAATATATTATAGTGAAATTTACAATATAACTACAGGATTTTCCTAAGGTAACTAAGCAAGATATGCATGATATTATCTAAGTAATCTCAACAGTGAGTTTGCACATTCAATAAAAAACAAAAATACATAACAGCTTCTTTGTTATATGGCCTCTTCAGCTTGGTTTAAAAATCTTGTTAAAATGTACATGTGAAATAATGTAAATTTGAAATAGATTACGATTATAGTATATTTAATTACAAGGACCTAAAGTGACACTTTTCGTACAAGGTCAAGTTTTACAACCGAGGCTGTAAGCTGAGGTTGAAAAATGACCGAGTAACGAAAAGCAGCTTTAGGTCCGTGTGATGAACTATATTTTTCGTTATATTGCTCAATACAATACGTAAACTACTTAAGAAAACCAAAATGTTACAGCTTGTTTACCTTTAAAGATGCCACCGTCTTGTTCTTGCTATTTGAAGCAATCAGCTGATTGTCTGTTTCATTTGTGTTAGGGTAGACTGACAAGTCCAGTCAATCTGGGGTTTTTAGGGGAAAAAATTAGGAAAAGGCTGAATTTTTTCCCATAGACTACTACCATATAGACAAGCTTCTAGCCAAAAGTCCCCACCCCTACCCCCCTTGCTTCCCCCCCTACAGCCCCCCCAAATTTTCCAAGTATATTTATTGCAGTGTTTTGCTAATCTGCTTATATCTTAGGAACCGTTTGAGATATCTCCTATATTTTGTTATTTTCGGATTTCTCGTAAAAAATAATCTAAAAATTATGTCATGTAGTGTTTTACGATTAGTTTCCTCCTTCTCCATCTATTTACCTGTTTAATTTGGAAAAGAAGCATTTTCCTTTATTTTAAACCAATTATATTTATATTTCGCCTAATAAAAAGGCTCAAATCACTTCTGTTATGCACTGAATATTTTCTACTATGTATAAGCTTTAAAATGATATCATACTTGGCTTGCTTTTCTCATATTGGCATTGGCATTGGGCTTTGGCTAATACAAGTAAAACATGTTTTACAGCGCCTTCCGCGGCCGCGCGCCACGCCATCGAAGTTCATTCAACCTGGGGTTTTTAGGGGAGGGGAAAATAGGAAAAAGCTGACTTTTTCACCATCGACTACCACTATTTAGACAAGCTTCTAGCCAGAAGTCCTCTCCCCTACCCCTCTTGCTTCCCCGCCTACAGCCCCTCCCATATTTTCCAAGTATAATAAATGCAGGATTTTGCTAAAATGCTTCTATCTTAGAAACTATTTGAGATATCTCTTATATTTTATTTTTCCGGATTTCACATAAAATATTCCAAAAATAATGTAATGTAGTGTTTTACGATTAATTTACTCTTTCTACGTCTATTTTCTTGCATAATTGGAAAAATAGCATTTCCCTTCATTTTGCACCAATATACTTATTTTTGGCCGAATAGCAAGGCTGAAATAACTTCCGTTATGAAACTATTTTGCACTAAATATTTTCTCCTGTTTACAAGCTTTGAAATGATATCATACTTGGCTTGCTTTTCTCACATATTGCCTTGCGAATACAAGTAAAACATGTTTTACAGCGCCTACCGCGGCCGCGCGCCACGCCATCGAAGTTTATTCAACCTGGAATTTAAGGGGAGGGGAAAATTGGAAAAAGCTGAATTTTTCACCATCAACTACTACAATATAGACAAGCTTCTAGCCAAAAGTCCCCACCCCTACCCCCCTTGCTTACCCCTCTACATTCAACCCCATATTTTCCAAGTATATTAAATGCAGTATTTTGCTAAATAGTCCAGGTAACGAAAATATATAGAGGGAATCTTTTGGAACACAATTTTTGACTTTGCAGCTTTGTTTGGACTAGTTAGGAGGTGATCATAACAAAAGTCCACGTCCGTTAACCTTGAGCGGGGGGAGGGAGAGGGTCTGAAAGTACCATTTTTTGGTTTTCACTAAATATCTTGAACACTATCAACTTTTAGTATTTCCTATTAAATTTTAAAATTAATGTAAATCAAATTTCCTGTAAGATAAGTACATAATATGTCTATTTTGGTCCAACCATTTACAAGGTAAGCATTAATTTTATTAATATTTAAACAAATTAAATATCCCTTCCATAAGAAATACATGTAAATTTGTAGGTAACATACATGCCCAATGGGACAACGCTTTTTAACCTAAAGGAAAATGAGCAGCATTCAGGAAATATTGACAAAATTTCCAGTAATTTGACACCTTAATCATAAAAATTGGTCTAAAATAAAGGTGTTTGCGAGCTCAGAAAAAAGTCATTTTTCAAGTAATTATTATATGTTTGTAATATTTGTAGACCAAAGTTGATAGTTTTCGAAATATTTAGGGAAAAACAAAAAATGGTACATTTAGACCCCCTCCCTCCACCACTCAAGGGCTACGGACGGAGACTTTTGATATGTTCACCTCCTAACTTGTCCAAACAAAGCTGCAAAGTCGAAAATCGTGTCCCAAAAAATTCCCTCTATATCTTGCTCGTTATATAGTTAGGGCATGACCACTTTTGAAATTTCCAAATCGAGAAAAAAGAGTTTAAGATTAGTCCAAACTTTACTTTTTTGTGATACATCGACAAGTTGGACCCTTTTTACATATTATAAGGCTATAAAACTATACAATAAAAACCGTTTTAGAAAGTTTAATGTTGAACAAATTTTAGGACACTCCAAAGTTAAATAAACAAAATAACAAAACAAAACTTTTGTCAGCTAAATGACAGTATACAAGTCAAATACAATAAAATTACTTATGTACTTTGTAAATTATATGATACCATCATGTCTTAAAAGCGTGTCTTACTTTGCTCCGCCCAGTAGGGCTCGAACTCGCGCCGCGGGGCCGTGGGAATTGCAAGTCAATCTCAGTGTCTTATCAACTTCGCTACGAGTGCGGTGAAATCGGCACCAGTTTAGCTTGAACTTGGAGTACGCTTGTTCCAAACGTTAAGCGTGGGTCGTGTACGTTCGCGAAGTTTCAACTCGTTACTTTGCTGAGAGGTTATGTACCAGTCTATATGCAATTTATATATTTCTAATCTATATCTAACTTACACGAACTAGCTCAACTGAATGAAACCAGCATATTATCGTTATCCTTAAACAGTCACTTATCAGAGTTAAAGTTTATTTACTGACCCGCGTTATTACACCATACAAAACTACTTAGTCTATAGCAGGAGCGACGCCAACGTAACACCCTGTGAACACGCCAGAGCGCACCCCGCGCATCCTTCTACTTTGTCATATAATACTTTCTGTTTGACATATAATACAGAGTAGATTGTGATTGCATGTCTTTACCGCTTTATGAAAAAAGAAACAAACAGCTCAACTTCTATTGTTAAACAAGAAACACATTTAAGTTAAGGAACAGCTATTTATAATCTCGCGTATAGGCTAATGGGTCCCAAGAGCTGAGTCTTACTGTTAGCATCTCCAGAGTTGCATTTAACATTGATTAAAACCTTTTTAATTATCACCATTTTTCACTCTAAAGTGACTCCCACATTTCTGTCACACTTACAAATGGGTTTTACGTAGGCTAATAAGCAGTGATACAGTAGGGCCCAACCAAAATATTCATAAGGAGTTGTAGTCAAAACTGTGGAATACCCCCCTTCTCATAATAACTTTATATAAAGGGCTACAATAAGAAAACTAAACTCAAAATACCTGTATGGATGTAAAATAATGGATTTTTTCGTCAAAATAAGCATATTACCATATATAACCATACTCGAACAACAGAAGCTAATTCTAAAACATGTATCTTACACCTGATTTACTCATATAGACTGTACTTCAATAAGGTCTGTTATGAATCAAAAGATATAATGTTATATATTATTTAATTATGAATATTAATTTTTCTTAGGAAAGCTTTGATTATTATGACTAATGTAAACATTGTGTTGTTACAGTCCAATATTTCTCAATATACCTATACAACTAGTTCAAATCAAATTTATTCAAATTTTAATTTAAAGTAAAATCATAAAATTTATTAATTTTTTATGTTTATACAGCTAAAAAGGCCAACTATTCGTTGATATTATATCATTTTTATTTTTTTGAATATAAATGCAACACCTAGATCCTGTTATGAGCGTATGTATAAGCTAATGTTTCATCAGGTTTTATTTGAACAAAATTTATCAATGAATAATACTGAGAGCTGGGGTCTTCTGACTGTAAATATTAACTAAAAACGAAAGCGAATCAAATAATAATAAAATCAAATAAAACATTTATTTCGCCAAATTTTTAGGGATGTCATAAGACAAAAATATCTCTTTACTAATGATGATTTAGTCATTCCATCTTACCCAACACGCTCATAATTGAACATGATAGTGACAAAGTAGAAGGATGCGCGGGGTGCGCTCTGGCGTGTTCACAGGGTGTTACGTTGGCGTCGCTCCTGCTATAGACTAAGTAGTTTTGTATGGTGTAATAACGCGGGTCAGTAAATAAACTTTAACTCTGATAAGTGACTGTTTAAGGATAACGATAATATGCTGGTTTCATTCAGTTGAGCTAGTTCGTGTAAGTTAGATATAGATTAGAAATATATAAATTGCAAATAGACTGGTACATAACCTCTCAGCAAAGTAACGAGTTGAAACTTCGCGAACGTACACGACCCACGCTTAACGTTTGGAACAAGCGTACTCCAAGTTCAAGCTAAACTGGTGCCGATTTCACCGCACTCGTAGCGAAGTTGATAAGACACTGAGATTGACTTGCAATTCCCACGGCCCCGCGGCGCGAGTTCGAGCCCTACTGGGCGGAGCAAAGTAAGACACGCTTTTAAGACATGATGGTATCATATAATTTACAAAGTACATAAGTAATTTTATTGTATTTGACTTGTATACTGTCATTTAGCTGACAAAAGTTTTGTTTTGTTATTTTGTTTATTTAACTTTGGAGTGTCCTAAAATTTGTTCAACATTAAACTTTCTAAAACGGTTTTTATTGTATAGTTTTATAGCCTTATAATATGTAAAAAGGGTCCAACTTGTCGATGTATCACAAAAAAGTAAAGTTTGGACTAATCTTAAACTCTTTTTTCTCGATTTGGAAATTTCAAAAGTGGTCATGCCCTAACTATATTTATTTAGGAATTCAATAGTAAAAGTAATTAATGTTGATCTTTTAATATATCCAATGATTTTATTTAAATAAAACTTTATCTTACTTTCCATGTCCAAATTGTTTTCAATAGATGTTCAATTTAAATATTTATTTTCTTTCATTTTTTATTTTACATTTAAAAGTACCGTAAGGTGGATGTAAAACAGATCGTTTGAATTGAAATTTGATATGTGAGAGTTAAAATATTTAAAGCTTATTATCATGACAAAATACCGGGGCATGGAGGTGCTCGGTTAAAATATTGATTAAACAAAATAACGTTTTAGATAATGGATTATTTTAAGTAATGAAATGAGAATAAATTCATTACTTACAAAAAGCTTATTTGTACAACTATTACTTGAGGTGTTATCCTGTCCATCTAATAAAATATCATGTTATATACTTGTTTTAATTTTTGAAAGTTATGTTTATGAATAAAATAACTTGAATGTGGTAAATGGATCAAACTTTCTACTCCCTAATTAACTTGTCAACTTGGGAACTCAAAGCAGCTTTGCTGATGCCTGATGTGCTCTAAATTGATTTATTACTACTTTTTAAAACCTTCAACTATATTTTTTCAAAATTGTTGAAACGTATTATTTTATATTATCTAATTATAAAAATAATAGTCATAGTGAGGGGTTAATATTGTGAAATTTAAGTTGGGTAAAACTCCTTACATAACAGGTTTACAATTGTATGTACGTTGAAATTGTAATGAAATATTGTCTTTGTGTTATAATAATCTGTTGGGTCCATCAAAAATTAAAAAAAATATCAAAATTAAGTCACCATTTAAAAAATAGCTCTTGTTCCCGTTCTTCGCAGGGCTAGAAAATTTCCCAGACAATGGTTACTATGAAAACCAAAAAGAACCTACAAAATTCCTGAAATTGTTAATAAAAACTTAATCAAAAATCCTATGGGGCGACCGACGCCCGAGGGGATTTGTAGGGGTCGTTCATCATTTCCGCGGTATGTAAGCCTGCTGTGAAATATTCTGAAGGGTCGCCTAATCCCCTTACATCATCTGCGCGGTGCCCCGTCCAGGTAGCCTCAGCCTGCCGACAACAACTCGCAAACAGCCGCCCTCCCGCACGTACCACGTGAGGCGGGTCTTAGCAAAGTTGGCTGGCTAAGTGACATTTTTTCGAAATTGAGATTTTGATGTTTTTTTACTCTTTGGGAGACGATACACCAGACTGTGTGCTCATTTTGTGTCAAAACTTGTTAGTTCCTATTTAAAAACTTGGTTAAAGTTTAGCGGTTGTAGCAAAACACGCCTTTTTCATGGCGACTGTTGGTTGCAAAACTGGTCATTTTGCAGCCGACCAATGGTGTCGCAGCTTATGATCACGTGATTTTCAGTTTGTTTACATCTCGACTTACTGAAGTTCCTAAAGGTTGCAGCTACTATCAGTGTATTTTAAAGTTTATGGATAATTCTGATTTAAAATAATTATGGATACAATCATTAAACCTTCGCCACGTGGAAAAGGGCGAAAGAAGAAATCTAATCCCGAGGAATGGAAGAAATTTTGACGTTTCATTACTCTATAAAAAAACCAATACAACAGGGGGCTGTTTCTAAACGATGTTGGTAAATTAATAATATTGACTTTGTATTTTGTAATCCTAGGATGTCGTTTCAAAACCGTAAAGATACAACTGAGATGGGTTGCAATTATTATTTAGTAATTTGAATGCCGCTTCCGCCACCCCTCACCGCGCAGATGATGCATAATATACCTGAGAGCCCCCTGGAACTCACCGCGCAGAACACGCAACCCTTCTACCTGGCTCTCCGCATACCGCGCAAATGATGTACGCCTATTTGTAGGACGTGAACAAGGTGTGTTGGACAGGTTTATAATATACACTTCTACAAAATTCCAGCTCAGTCGGGTTTATAGTTTTTATCAACTTAAGGCAGAAACGACATATTCTTTATTATATCAATGATTGGCTATAACTAATAATAACCATTTTTACTCAATAGGAGCACAAGATAAGCAAAATATAGTATTAAAATACATCGTTCATAAAATTAACTTGAGAATTGAATGCTCAGGATTACTGTAGACTAACTGAAATGGATGCAAATGTCTACTGACAACAACTGGGAGTGAAGCCAGGTAATTGATGTCAAAATAGTGTATGTATAAACACTTTTCAAAATTTCCCACAAGGAAAAATAGGGAGCTTATGCAGGTAGGAGGTTGCCATAAAAAATATGGAAATATTGAACAAATATACATTAGATCCAGGGGTCCCCATCCCCCCAAGCTTCATGGCGCCCTCCCCCCCAAATTTACCAAACACCTCCCCCCAAATTTGATTAACCCCTCCCCCCAAATTTGGCTAGCACTTACACCCAATTTGGCTAACCCCCCTTCCTTTCATTATCAGCAATAAACTGAAACCGAGTATGCAGGCCTGCTGCATACTAATTAATTTTTTAATATACAGTTTCTGCTATTCTTACTTGAATGAAAACTAATATAATTAATTAAAAATTTTAATCAATAAAACACGAAGTAGTTTCGTATGCGTAACACTAAATATTAGTAAATACCTCTCGAAATGTCTAAACCTTAATAAGATATAACTTTAATAATTATAACTTTAACATTTCAGATCACAGATACAAAATCACAAAAAAATCAGTTCCATAACATTTTACAACTGTGTAAAAACAATTAGTTAAATGATTGATCTTCTTAAACTACAATTTCTTTACAAAAATTATTCATGCGCCTTTATTTATTCAGTTTTGATTATTTTTATTTATGAAATCAATGGCTGGACCATTTTATAGCTGACCATCGCGGCCGATATTACGCGTGATTGTCGCTCTTCGCGGCGTTCCAAAGTTATGTCTGCTGTTTTTCGCATTCAGTAGGTTTTCGCTTGCTTATAGTATAATACTGTGCGCGGTTATATAGCTGATAGTTTAAATAACAATACATTTGTCAATATTATTAATAAAGGTCATCCTTCTGAGCATACTCGAATTTTCAATTACTATAATCACAAAATCCTTACCTTTTTATAGTTCAAAAAATCCCCCCAACATTTTATTTGATGGCGCCTTGAGTGCCATATCCCCCCCATTCTGGGCACCCCTGATTAGATTTCAACCATAATGTGCAAAATGTTGGCAGACAAGAACCACACTTGACACTTAGTGGACTAGAGAGGTGTTGAAATATCAATATGTCGAACTACAGGGAGTAATGTATAAGGAATTTTAAACCAATAAGATACCGTAATTATAACATAGTGAACATAAAAATCATACCAATATTATAAGTATGACAGTTTTTGAGTTTGTTTGTCTTATTTCAAGTCAGTTGTAACAATGTATCAACTTGTTTGCTCCTTAATTTTCACAAATCTAAATAATTTTTCATAAAAATATTAAAAATATTTTACATGTACATATAACCAATGGAAATAGAATCTTATTATGAACATATCTTACTATCATTTTGAACGTGGGTGAAGTCACAGGTAACATCTAGAAGGCTAAATTTATCATATACTACAAAGGTTGAACACTTGCACAGCTATTTTTTTTACTTCTAACAAAGTTCATTGGACTAAATATTTTGTGATCTTTGATTTTGTTGTTTTGTAGTAACCTTCAATTTAGTGTGAGCCTGGGTTGAAGAATCCAGAGAGTCAAAGTAATGAGTGTTTATGTTTAATTTAGAGACCTCAACTCCTGAATATATATTTTTGTTCTTTGTGAATCAGAGGATAATTTTCTTTGTTCTTTAATGTTTTCTCAAAATAGTTTTGGAAGATTAAAATTTCGATTAATTTGTAATATGAACTTTTGTTTTGATCATAAACAACCAAATCAAGATAATTACTGGGATTATTAATAAGTAATTTGCAAACAATTGCACCCTACCATCCAAGTTAATTATGGAAAATATGAAAACTTTTAACGAATTCAATATACAATCGCTTAAGTAGTCTTTTTTATTTCCCTAGATGTTCTAGACCTCAAGTATAATAAATTACCTTTTTAAAAAAGTACCAGTAAGTCTTTTCACAACGTTTTTTTTAAAATCTGCAACTGATTGTAGTTTTTATTTTTCCCTACAATCATTCTAAATCTTTCCCTCCATTTGATTTTTAATTAGTAAAATAAACCAAAAGCCATCCCTAACTTTAACTACGGAGAACACTTTTAATTTAGAAATAAAGGCCTGTAACCTGACTGAAAATTTGAATATGCTCGGAAGGATGGCCATTAAAAATAACATTGTTATTTACTATCATACCGTACAATCTTGCTCAGTGTGTACGTGTGTGTCCACTGAACACGGAAAACAGTGGAAAAACTTTGCAAACGCAGCGAAGAGCGAAAATCTTGCGTAAGTTGACCGCATCAGTCAGCTGCAAAATGATTGAGCCATTGATTCCATTCTAAATATAATTCAGGAACTCCTTTGGACGCAGAATTGGTAAATCATTTTCATGGATAAATTAATAAGTGGTTGTTACACAGGTTTTCATATAAAAAACAAAGTAACAGAACGCTAGGATTTTGTTGGAAACCGAAATTTCAATGATATAAGGTAATTAATATTTAGAAATAAGGTTATAATATTTATAATTATTTAACACAATTTCTTAAAAAAATAGTTTACAAATTATATGTGTAAAAATACATTGTGAACGGGAAATTGGGTACGTTCAAACTCGCCAACATTTTTGGGACTGTTTCTAATATACAAACTCGCCAACTTTTAATTAGGTGCAAAAACTAGGGTCAGGAATCCGGCCGGCCATATTCAAACTCGCCAACTTTTGACCGCGGGCAGGTACCTCTCCCTCTTCCCCTCCCCCGGCTCGGTGACAATTGTTTGCCGGGAACCCTGCGTACAGGCCTCCGCTGCTGCACCTGCATTCAAGTCTATATTCCTTAATAACTACGCCTAACATTGCTACTTAAGAACTACTATATTCTATAGCATTAAAATTACCTGTAGTTCAAGCAATTCAAATAAAAATGTTAGTCAAATTAATTATAATTAAATAAATACTAAGCATTTGGAACATGTTGGTTTTAAAACGTTCATGGTAATAAACTTTTAAAACCATATAAGAGAATGATAAATACACTAGAAACAGGTGACTAGTCGTCGATTTTTGTTGATTTTGCAGCAGTAATCTTCACTTTTCGTTTTGCGCTGAGACTTCGTATCCACTTATACATTGCTAGAATGATCTGATAAATATACAAATCAAATCTAACTATGTAATTAGCGGATTTTAATTATTTTCACATTTTCCCCGTAGATGAAGGTACATCTAATTACATTTTTTCCATACACAGAGATGAATTATTATAGAAAAAAATATTCTACAATATTTTTAAATAACATGTCTTATACGGTAAAGTTGCCTTGTAGTTATTGGCATGCAGTAACTTTCTTTCCATCAATAAGCAAAGAAAACTTACGTTTCAGTCTAGAATTATGTAAAAAGTTTTAATGAAAAAAAGTTGTGTTCATATAATGTACGTGACATTAATAAGTAAGTTCACTGTAAAATGAAAAACCACTAGGAAATAAATATTTATAACTGGTTTCAAGATTTTAGGCTCACGCCGTTCATAAGCCCAATGCTAAAATTAAGCATCCGTCTTACGGACGGACTGGGCCTTATCATTTGAAACCAGTTATAACTTTCCACTGAATCAGACAACATCAAAATTTAGATTAAATGGATTGCTCTTTCTCGCCAAGGATACCAAGGATAAATATTACAGAGGTACTGCTGCAAAATCAACAAAAATCGACGACAAGTCACCTGTTACAGTTTCATCGGCGTCTTAACATTTGGTAATTCATAGAAAATAAGCTATACTGTATTTATCATTCTCTTATATGGTTTAAAAAGTTTATTACCATGAACGTTTTAAAACCAACATGTTCCAAATGCTTAATATTTATTTAATTATAATTAATTTGACTAAAATTATTATTTGAATTGCTTTAACTACGGTTAATTTTAATGCTACAGAATACAGCAGTTCTTAAGTAGCAATGTTAAGAGTTGTTATAAAGGAATATATAGACTTGAATGCAGGTGCAGTAGCGGAGGCCTGTACGCAGGGGTCCCGGCAAACAATTGTCACCGAGCCGGGGGAGGGGAAGAGAGAGAGAGAGGTACCTACCCGCGGTCAAAAGTTGGCGAGTTTGAATATGGCCGGCCGGATTCCTGACCCTAGTTTTTGCACCTAATTAAAAGTTGGCGAGTTTGTATATTAGAAACAGTCCCAAAAATGTTGGCGAGTTTGAATGCAGCCCGGGAAATTAAATACTAATTTGCATTCAGTTATGTAAATATTAAACTGTTTTCCTATGAAGTTGGAAATTTCTGATCATACATATTTCTCTAATATTTTAGTGAACCGTTCTTTAATGTAGTAAAATTTTAATATCTAAAACTCCAATTGATTGTTTTATTTTTACATTGAGCATAGCGGGTTGCTTTACTATGTATTATTTTGTCTATAGTGGTCAGGGTAAGAACTGCATTAACACCATCTGTTTGTTAATACAATAGTTCTATAAATATCTTCTATAAAAAATTGTATTTGATCAATCAGAATCCAAGTTTCAGTTTGAAAATCGGCTGTAACCAAATAAGACCTTTTATAAAAGATTTTATTTGACCAATCAAAATTCGAGTTGTTATTTTAAAAATCAGCTGTAACCAAATATTTCATGAAATATTGGACGAAATATAGATATAGTGTAATGCGGGCCTAACAGTTATTTTCACTTGTTGAACGTTTATAAAGTGATTTGTTTACAATTAGAGAAAGGATTATTCTCTATTAAAATCTCATCCAAAATTTTAAGGGAAGTATTGATTCTGTTCTGAACTTAAATTCTAATTTAGTCCATGCCTGATTCATAGCCAGGCACACACTTGCCATATCCTGTATATAAATTGATTTCTTGCAATGAACTATTTTTATATCTCTCGACAATTTCCTCTGTTAACTTGAAACACAAATTTCTGTTTGCTGATTGCATTGGGGTATGTACAGTGTTACATTCAGGTTATTTCTGATATGGGGAGGGGGTTGTTAGCCACATTTCAGGGAGGGATCCGAAAAGCCAAATTTGGGGGAAGAGTTAGCCAAATTTTGGGGGAGGACACAATAAGGGGCCGTTCATAAATTACGTACGCTAAAATCTGCATTTTTAGACAACCCTTGTAACGGATCTGTAACGGCGACACTACCCCCCCCCCCCCTAAAAATTACGTTAACGCAGTACCATTACCTTCCTCCCAATTTATTACCTAATATACAACAATAGACAAATTTAAACCCAAAAGAAACAAATAATGTATTAATATAACAAATAAAATACTGTATTTTATCTAATCTTGATGTATTTTATCTCTTCATATTGCACGCACTAAAAGCAAAGAAATTTAAAAAAATTAATATAATCTTCACTCATCCTCCCGTGGAGTGGTCATGTGGTCAGACACAGTCACAATTGGCACCATGGATGACTCCGTTCTGGTTTTTTTGTTAATTAGGCATGAACGTTAAGTTCTGGTCGAACCGGGCATCCAAACCGGTCCAACCAATTTCATTCGAAAGTCATAATTTTTTCCAGTATTTATGTAACTTGATGTTGTTCAAAACTTAGTTCCGTTTGCATTCTTGTGAAGAAATATAATGCTAACATTCGAAAATTTGTAAAAACTTGAATTTTAACTAGAGAAAAACTAATTTTTAATAAAATAAAACAAACATTCTTGAGGTTTATCATTTACGTAACGGTGCATCAAACCTCCTCCCCCCAACACTCCCTGTAACGGTTCATAACACTGCCGAAACCCCCCCTCCCCCTCGGGGCGTTACTTGATTTATGGATGGCCTCCAAGACTTGGGGGATGGTTACACCCCCCCCAAGTCCAATGCAAGTAATGCATCAGAGTTGTGTTCAATAAACTACACATCAATCAGCTCATATAATTTGCCGTGTATTATAAATCCCTGACATTCCTTGATTTATATTTTTAATTTCCCAGATTTTTATAAATACTTGACATTGTGCTTGACTAATACTCGTATTTATTTATTTTCGTGAGCTATTTCACTCCAACATAAACAATAACATCTCTAACACAGCGCATACTTTCTAGATTTTTTCTATCAAACTGCACAACTTAGGACAATTTTACGAAATTCCCCCGACTTTTAGTGTTTTTATAGCACTTACCTGCCCTTAAACCAATTCATTTCTCTGCCTTTTCCTGACCTTGCCTGATGTTCCAGGTCTGTCGAAACCCTGGATTGAGGAGGGGAAGTAACAACTGTTTAATTTGTGAGACTTTCTTTGGCAAGCTAGAATTATTAGATACATTAGATACATTAGTTGAAATGGCGACCTACCCAGGTAGGTATTTTAAGCCAAGTATGAATGACAGGTGAGTGAAGGATGATTGTGGCGCGATCTTGTAGTCTTGTTACTGACTAAGGCCGACATATTCCTTAGACAGGACTGTTAATTAATAGCCCAACAGCCAATGGCGACTAAGGGACCTACATTTTAACGTGGGATCCGAACCACGATTTCGCCTCGGTTAACAATTTACGAACTGGTCTAATTATGAGGATGGTCCCATGAACGAGTACTCAATAGTGCGGACGTTAATCCCCACTAAGGAACACCGCGTCCACAAGCCTTCGCTCATAACTATCCACAATTCGTGACCTCCAAGTAGCTGGATTACAGGACACGCCACCGTCCCAGTCTTGTAATTCACCAAGGTTTGTAAAACCTATCGGTGGGGTCCAACAATGTACAGGGTGTCCAGAAATTATGGTAAAATATTCTAGTATACGATAGTAGATGTAAAAATAAGAAAAAAAGTTTATATAAACATAGGTTGATGATGATAAACAAACCGTTTGGGCTAATCTCAGTAAAAAAATCATCAGATAATCACTCCGAAAATTCACTAGTTATTTGTGCCAACTAGACATCAATAGACATCACAGGTAACAAAATATCATTAAGCAGCGAAGTGATGTCTGATTATAGTGTCTAGTTGGCCCAAATATCTAGTGGTATCATTACATGTCATTAGGTAACGCATTGATTTCCAAATACTTAGTGTGGTATCACTACAAGACATTAGGTAACGAAGAGATGTTTAATGATGTCTAGTTGTCCCAATTACTTTTACTGATATCACACATGTATAAATAGGTGACAAAATGTCACCTAATTATTTATAGCTACCCAAATACCACTACGACTTGCGAAACCCTGGATTGAGGTTAAGTAAAAACTGTTTAATTTGTGAGACTTTCTTTGGCAAGCTAGAATTATTGATGATGATAAACAAACCGTTTGGGCTAGCCTCAGTAAAAAAATAATCAAATAATCACTAAAAAAAATCCACATTTTTCATCATAATTATCACATTTGATATTAGAATAGTGCAGCCGATACTATTTAGGGGCCTTTTCAGCGCCCCCCCTCCACCCCTTGGGACGAACTTGTAACGATTTCATAGACCCCCCTCAAAAATTACGTAATGTGCTACGCCTCCCCCCATAAAAAGTAAAAACTGAACTTAAAGATAGCTTAAAATGTTTTATTAAGGATCTAATTTTAAGGTATATTAGTTACGTAACGTTCTATTGACCCCCCTCCCTCCCCTGTAACGGTGCATAAGGCTGCCGAATACCTCCCTCCACATTAGAGGCGTTACATAAGTCATGGATGGCCCCCTAGGTGTTCATAGTCCCCATGTCATTAATATTTTAATGCGTTGGAAAGAAAAATAACACCAGTGTTCTTCTATGCCTACTTGACATTTGTTCTAACACCTGTGTTCTTCTAGGCCTACATGACACAATCCACATTGTGTGGATGATTTTTCATAATTTAAATAACTTTTCGACCATTCTGTGTATATGAACCCAGTGGCGGTTCGTGAGTTTATGTACTGGGGGTTCACAGTTAAAAATATATCATGATATCAATGAATTATACTAGATTTATTGTCTTAAACTAATCGGTAGTTAAGTACGTTTAACGCTTAAAAGACTGCAGCGCCTGCATTTCTTGATATACCTGTTGCTATGCACGAGTGTAATGCTTAAAGTATTGAACTTAATAAGGCACCACCCTACCTTTGACGATTGTGAGTCGTATTTTGCTACTATTACACATTAATATGATATTAACCCAAAATTAAACATTAGATAATTCTTCACTATTTTTATTGACTGTAATTTATATTTTTAATCTTGAACATTCTCTTTTAAAATTTTAAAAGAAAATTATTCAGAGTAAACGTGTAAATAAGGCTTACACAGTTAATGTTGAACATTAAATAAATGACTGAAACCAATTTATGTTTTGACACGAATAACAATACATTTGCAATAAATTAAATATCCCATTACCATTAGTCAGGAGTGTAATAAATATTCTCGCGTAGGGTCAGCTATCGCACGGCCGCTACGCAATTGTTTTCTTTCGATAATAAGAGTATATCATAAAACATTAAACTACATCACTGAAATAAACATATTTATCACTAAAAACAACTTTAAACACACAATATATTTGTATTAATAAAACTTTAACATCATCCGAACCAAAAAACAACAAGTGTCAAGCCTCGTTATAACGCACATGGGCACACTAGGAAGCAGCTCCGAGGTAAGATCCATTAGGTAAGATGCAATCATACGGTCCCTCCCCCGCCGCTGCCACAAATGGACTCGTCCTCAGGGCCGCCGAGAGCCAAGTCGGGCCCCAAGTCTGCACACAGTACGGGCCCTCCGGGGGGTCGGGGGGGGGTATAGAATACCCCCCAGAGAAAGGGGGGTACGGGGGTCCTCCCCAGGAAATTTTTGAGTGTTAGGTCTCTAAACTCGCGTTTTTAGGCAGTCTAGAGGTGGAACATCATACATATCCGAACCTCAAAAATAACCCAATAATCCGAACCAACTGAGGCTGAATGGTCGGTCGAACTTAGAAAAGTCTACTCTGATTAAAAATCAAAAACTTAAAAATTATCAGCGATCCCTCAGCACTATTGCATTTTCCATTCATTCGTCTCTTTCCCATAACTTCCGCGTTCGTTCCACTCACAAAGTTACTCTTCCATTTTTTCGCGATCAGTGTGCACGGCTGTTTTTTCCGGCCATCTTCATTTATTGCAACAAATGTTGTGCTCTTGTTTACTACCATCGTGGATAATTACCTAACATATTTAAGTTGTTAATATATTTTAATTCAGAGGGTTGGGGAGGGAGGTAGAGTCGCTCACGCTCATAACTCGTTGGCCGCCACCGCCGCGCCGTAGCTAGTGTACAGTACAGTCAGCCGCAAATATAAAAAACAGACAGACAAAACAATCGCTTTTGCCTTAACTAAATACTGTATTATCAAAGTAATTTGTCTGATAAAATTAAACATTTTATTTTTTAACATTTAGGCCAAATTTTATTTCTATAAGAAGTTGTTAGCAATGTTTCCTCAATCTAAAAAAAATCCGCTCATCCCGGGCCCCTTCGGAGCCCGGGCCCCAAGTTTCAGACTTGGCTGACATGGCCTCTCGGCGGCCCTGCTCGTCCTACGCCTATAGTAGCCGCGGAGCTGTGCTCTTAAGTCAGTCTCGCCTCACTGGCTTTAGTGACAATGTCGAGTGCGACGCGCGCTCTTCGCTATTGCTTATTACTTTAATTTTTAATTGTTTGGGATATTCTGCGTTTATACAGGGTGTCCAATTTAACTGTGCCACCATTTGTATTTCAGAAACTATTGGATTTAGAGAAAACTTTAAATGTGGGACTTCACCTACTTTTTTAAGACATTTAAAAATATGAATTCCATTTTCTTTTAAATGGCCGCCATTTTCCAATATGGCGGACAACTTTGATTTTTCTTATGGAACACCCTGTATTCTATGGTGTATTTGAATTGTAAGCTTAATTTAAAGAACTTTTTACTTTTTGACATTTTTTTTTATACCCAATGGTTAAGGAGATATAAGCCATTAAAATTTGATTTTTTCCCCATAAGAAATGCTTTGCGTTACTGTCGGTACTCGGTATATCTATATCGGTAACGGTTGGGTTAATTAAAAAATACCGAAGATCAAAAGTGCTTTAAAATGTGATTTTAGTTTGAATTTATTATAGAAATATTTTTTAGTCAAAATTCACTCATTGAAATGAACAATTTTTAATAGTTTTGTACTCCATAGGGATTGCATGGGATGGCATAGTTAAAATGGACACAGTGCATTTCAAATGGGGAAAATCAAAATTTAACTGAAGATATCTTCTTAACCATTGGGTTTAAGAAAAAATGTCAAAAAGTAAAAAGTTCTTTAAATTAAGCGTAAAATTCAAATACGCCATAAAATACAGGGTGTTCCGTAAGAAAAATCAAAGTTGTCCGCCATATTGGAAAATGGCGGCCATTTAGAAGAAAATGGAATTCATATTTTTAAATGTCTAAAAAAGTATGTGAAGTCCCCCATTTAAAGTTTTCTCTAAATCCAATAGTTTCTGAAATGCCAATGGTGGCACAGTTAAGTTGGACACCCTGTATAAAAGTATTTTAATAAATAAAATTATTTGTGGTTTTTTATAGGGGGTTCACGTGCTCATGTGCTCTTATGCACGAACCGCCACTGTATGAACCTCAAACTTAGATCGTCAATAATGTTCAATTAGAGCAATTGGTTTGGAGTAATCGAGATTAACAGAGGAAGGGTATTACAGTGGGCGTTTAACTGCCATAAGGCCATAAGGCCTGTGAAGCCAGAGTTTGTAATTTGGACGGGCGCAGACCCTTTTCGGAATTGATCCAAGCTCTAAAGCAAATTAATTGGGTAAAATAAAGCTTCTATCAGAGGTGTCAGTATACCCTCTGATTGGCCAAAATTGTTGTTCCAGCAGGAGATTACAGATGAGCTGCAACTTTCCAGTCCTACGGAACCTTTATATCTCCATTAAAATTGACGAGTTTAAAATTTTCTTCATAAAATAAAATCATTGCAGTCACTTTTACTTTTCAAAGTTTATAGGTTACCTCAAGATTTATCTAAGGTAATGGCTATTTTATTTTTGTAGCAATAATTCTCATGAAATATCACATCATGGTATTAATCATACCAACTATAAATAGGAACTTAGGGACTTCATCTTCCTACTTTTGAAATTTAGTTTTTTTATATATTAAGCTCTGAAAAAGTATTGCCAGTTTTAAAACTTGGATGCTAAGCCTACAAAAAATGTTATATCCCCCCCCCCCCCTGTTCCTTAGCAATCTACTGGCCATTAGCGAGTGGAAGTTGGATTTTATTCCACAGCAGTTGTCCAATGAGATTGGATGGCCAACATATGAAATCCAACGACCGCTGGGATGTCCAGCAGGACTGGCAAATAACAAATTATTTTGTTTGATTTTATAAGTTTTGTATGATGCCTGTAGAGTGCTACAGCCTATAGTGAGGAGTTATTTAACCAAAGGAACAGCAGGAACAACATTGTATCATAAAAATCCCTCATGCTAACATTGCAGGTTTTTCAGTGAAAACCATATTCCAGGCTGCCAGGCGGGAAAGAAAACAATTCCAAGCTGTTGGAAATGAGCTGCCATGATGAATGCCGAGCTGATGCTGAGTAGAGCTTGGCCAGTACCTGTGCACATGTATATTGCTTGGGATTACAGAGAGGAAATAAAGGCTGTGCATGGAGTATACCTGCAAACTAGCCCCAGAGAACCACCCCAGAACACTTAACTTCACAACTGAAGACCAGTAAGAAGAAGCGGATCAGCACACAAGGCCAAGAAGCAGATGCAGAAGTAGGCCTACTTCTGACAATGTCGATGCTATTGAAGTCAACGGTAGTGCGAATTGCATCCTCGGATTGAAGCTTAGGACAGTGCGTAGACGCTTTGATCTGGTTCCATAAGTTATGTGAAATTTGACCTGTTTAGGCAGTGCAGGATAGACAACTTAAGCTATAAAATTAAAATCAACTCTCTTCTTAAGCTTGAAAATGGTTGAGGCATTCGAGTACCTTAAGTCTTTAATCGACACAGCCAAGAAGTCGAAACCAGCTCTACATCTAAGGAATTGTATGAATCGCCCCATATCTCTGATAAGCAACTTCTAAAAAATTTGTTAAAAGGTTATTTATTCTAGATTAACGGATTTTTTTAAACAAATGATTTATTTTATTAATAAATAGTTTGGATTTAGGGAAAAAATTGGAACAATTTCAACACTCACACAGTTTGTAAATGAAATTACAGAGGCTTTGGACGGGTCAAAGGCTACAGTTGATGTGTTCTGTGACTTGTCCGGGGCGTTAGATTGTGGAGATCATTCAGTACTCATATTAAAGCACAGGGATATGGTATTGATGGGACCTGTCTTTCTTTAATCAGATTGTATCTTTCAAAAAGAAAATCAAAGAACAAGCATTTTAGAAAATAGAATTAGATAGTTTTTGGCATGGACAGATATAACAATTGGCATACCCCAAGATTCAATATTAGGTCCACTTTTATTCATAATCTATATTAATGAACTTCTAAAAGCTGTAAATAGAGATATTATTTTATTTGCTGATGATACTACAGCAATTATTAAAAACAGAAACATAGAAGAATTGGCTGATTAATTCTCTCTCAGATGTGATGCAGGAAATGGAAAACTGGTTTCAAACAAATGGTTTAAGACTTAATGTGGTCAAGACACAAATAAAAAAATTCTCTGCCAGGAAAGATAATGAAGAAAACAAATTTTTTATTTAATGCGTTGAATCTCACAAATTTTTAGGCGTTAATTTTGATGAAAATATCAATTGGAATGTCCATTTAGACATACTACTAAGAAAAAAATAGGATCTATATCTTTCATATTTTAGCAAATTTCCCCTATAGGGAAGAAGCTATTACCGTAGTTCTTATGGTAAGACCTAAGCCCGAGACCATTACAACTTTTCGTTTTGGGGCCCCCAGAAGCAAAAAACACTATTCGTTCAAATTTATATATATCTATGTGTTAGCACGATAGCGGTCGTAAAAATGGTCCGATCCTTATGAAATTTGGTACAGACGTGTAAAGTGGTAATTAATTGGACGAGTTCGTAAACCAGCCCGATCGGATCACCGGAAGGGGGGGTAAAGTGGGATAAACCCCCCAAAAATGGATTTTTTGCGTTTTTCATAAGAAAAAATTAAAATGATCCAATTTTGGTTTTCACCATTGAATTCAGCTTGAAAAACAAACAATTTAGTATGTTTAATCCTAACTCTATGTCCATCGGTTACCGAGATATATTTTTCAATATCTCGGTCAGTACGTTGTCCCAATGTTAACCTTAGGGAAATAAGTAAAATTCTATATCTCGCTTATTTCTCAACATATCTTGATAAAACTTGGTCAGTGGCTTCTTCTAGTTCGGATCTACTAAATATTGAATTAAAACTACCCACTTTTAATATACCTGTAGCAGCAAACCTGCATACTCATTCCCCATGTTATTCTCTTATGGAGCTTACAAAAACATGTCAAATCTCGCTATGTTGGATTGAAATATATTGTTTCGCTTTTGAAATTCGCTGAGTATGCAGGTCTGCAGCAACGGGGGTATTTTCATTTAAGGGACCGTGTTCCTTTTGAGACAGTGAAAATAGTCTATATCCTATGTATTTCGAGTCCTTCTTGAGATATGGCCTGGTTTTATGAGGGCAGGCATCAGGAATAAAAGCTGTCTTTATGTTTCAAAAAAGAGCAATAAGTATTACGACTAATTCCCACCCACAAAATTCTTGTAAAAATCATTTTAAAAATTTAAAATACTAACCATTACAAGTTTGTACATTTATGAAATTTTAAATTACTTTCATAATATCAAAAATTCTCTACCTGATTCATTTAATTTAAATTACAATTATAATACCAGATATGAAACTATTATTAGATTTCCTAAGCACCGTTTGACTCTCTATGAAAAAAGTCCTTTATATACCGCCCTGAAAATGTACAATGAGCATGCAGAACTTTTGAAATCTATGACCCCTAACCGATTTAGGGTTACTTTAAGAATTATTCTCACCCACTCACTGACGAGGCTTTTTATAGTATACAGGAATTTTATGATCATGCTCTAACCTAGTATTTTTGGTTTTAATGTAGTTGATTTTTTTATTATTCATAGAATTTAGTTAGTTTTAATACATGCGACGATGCACCTATTCTGTATGTTTTTACATGTAAAATAATGTAATGTGCAAATAAATCATGCCTATGTCTATGTCTATGACTGAATTTGGTCATTTTACCCTATCTAACTGATATGGCAACCAAATGGTCGAAGCATACTCAAGTATCTGATGTATAAATTATCCATACAGAACACACTACTTAGGATATGAGGATTCGCCAACATTTTGTTTGCATCACACCTGAATCAAGGGAACACTGTAAATCCTGACAGGCATCAGGGGGTAGAATGTCAAATCAAAGTTTGATTTCATCTAAGCAAACAACAAAACATAACTTTGTAAAAGACCAACTTTCTAACTCCTTTAGAAATTAGTTGCCATTTTAAACTAATTATAATTTTACAATGAATTGATTGTCATGAATTAAAAAAAAATAAGGAGAACCTGTTTTGACAAATTCATTAATCCTTCAATATTCACCAATGCAGTAGGGCTACAGATAATTTAATACCTCAACCCTTTAACCAGGTCTCCAACTAAAATTTAGATCAGCAGTTTATAATTTTATCAGCAAAGGATTACTGTCTCATCATTGAATACAAAAATTAGATTCTTTGTTCTCTCAATCAAGATATCCTTGAGTACATTTGTATTCAAAATGTGTATTAAGCTAACTTTAGAGTCTTTATTACATTTACGAATATCAAATTCCACACTGCACTCCCAGGACAAAGAATGCAATTAGTGTCCGGTGACGATCCCAATATTTGACCTGCCATCAACATTCTCTTCCAACTAGTTTTGAGTGTTGGAATTTTATTACAACAGCATTCTTTTAATATTAAAACTTCTAATGAACAAACCAACTGTTTAAATGCATCGGTATGGCTACAACTTATTTTTTCAAATAAGGTAAAAATCAGAGATACAAAATAACACCAAAATACCCCTGTTGCAGCAGACCTGAATACTCAGCGAATTTCAAATGCATAAAAGCATATTTCAATCCATCAAAGCAAGATATTATAAATAATTTTATAAAATCCTTAAGAACAGCATAGGGAATGAGTATACAGGTTTGCTCCAACAGGTATATTAAAATCAGGGGTTTTAAATTCAATATTAAGTGGCTTTGAACTAAAAGAAGCAATATACCAAGTTTAATCATATAAAACTCCATAAAATAATCTATATATATATATATATATATATATATATATATATATATATCCTCTTCTTCACTCGCGGATTCTGTCGAACACACTGTCCTTTTTGTTGCAGGACCATGGTTTCGGCGCATCGCCATTCAGCTACTAGTTCAATTACTCCATATAGATTAGTAGCTGAAGATGGTGATGCGCCGAAACCATGGTCCTGCAACAAAAAGGACAGTGCGTTCGACGGAATCTGCGTGAAGAATAGGTTATTGATATATAGTTACTCTCTGTAATAGTTTATATAATCAGCTGATCCCCTGATTATTTCTAATGTTTTATGTTTATGTTATGATTTAGGAATTTGGTTATGTTTTGTATTACTAAAATATAAAATGTTTAATTACTTTACAGTATTTCTTTAATCAAGTGTGTTGGATACTAAACTGGCGACGAGATGGCTGGAGTTATTAAAATAAAAAAAAAGTGGGTAATGTCATGTACAAAATAAAGATGGACAATGGATTGATTTGGACAAGACATGCAGACCAGATACTCCCTAAACATTAAGAGGGGAGAATTGATATATAGTTACTCTCTGTAATAGTTTATATAATCAGCTGATCCCCTGATTATTTCTAATGTTTTATGTTTATGTTATGATTTAGGAATTTGGTTATGTTTTGTATTACTAAAATATAAAATGTTTAATTACTTTACAGTATTTCTTTAATCAAGTGTGTTGGATACTAAAGTTATACACGACGCACAGAATCCATTACTATCAACGGATATATATATATAAAGGAGACAGAAAATCTCCAAAACTATAAGACCTAAAGAGCTTAAATTTGGCTTATGTGCTCCCCTTGGGTCCTAGATGCGTACTAAGAAATGGTTTTCCTAAATTCCCTTAGAGTTACACTCTATGGTAATTTAAAGTTTTAAAATGTTAAATTATATGTAAGCTGATGAAGTTGTCATGGCAACCTTAAGGAGTACGAAAAATTAAATCCTAAATCCAAGGAAGTTTTTCTATTTTCCACGGGTGAACCCCGTTTGATCAGCTGGTTAGTGAATAATTGTAATTTGGTTTATGCTGATTATTGATAATCGTACAAAAGTTTTGCCATTAAAAATGGAAAGAGCTCTTTAGAACGTTTTGAACAGTGGTATAATTTGTTCAATTACTCCATATAGAATTATTGACTTAAAACAAGCCAAAAACTTGAAAAAATTGCCTTACTAAGGGATTTTCAGAAGGCCATAGATCGATAATACTGTTGCGTAATTGGACAAATTATACCATTTTTCAAAATGCTTTAAAGAGCTCTTTCCATTTTTCATGGCAAAACTTTTGTGCAATTACCAATAATCAGCATGAAACAAATTACAATTATTCACTAATTCTCTTGAGTTTTACATGTTAAACTTCAGTGACATTGCGCAATCGGAAGATCTTATATGATTTCTTAAAATTTATTTATTCAGTATGCTACATGCTATTCCGCAACTTTTGAGACCTGTTACGGTTAAAAATTACAAAATTTTGATTTTTCAAACCACCCTAATCTAGACATTAAAATTTAATGAATAGTGTTTTTTTAGTTCTGAAGGCGTCAAAACAAAAAGTTATCATGGTCTTGGGCTTAGGCCTTATCATGAGACCTACTTATAGCCTTAAGGAAATTTGCTAAAACTAAAAAAAAATGTTAAATACTAGGAAAATAAGTTTAAATGTGTCAAAAGATGATTTATCATTATCATTATTATAACATGATTTGAGTTTTATGTTTTGAAAACCTTATAGTCCAGTCAAATGTAAAATATAAAGGATGAAAGTGGCAAACAGTCCAGGGTGCCTGGATTTTTTTTAAGTTGTTAGGACAGGGTTGCCACAGAATTTTTGAGGCCTTTTTTCCTGATTTTTCCTGACTTTTACTGACCAATCTGAGAGATTTTTCCTGACTTTTTGGAACCGCGGGGTTTTAAAAATAAAGACACATTATTTTTGTTGTTTTTAATGCAACCCCCTCATTGATAGTAAGGCTCAAGCAAAACATGGTTAGTGTTGTTTTTGGGCTATTTAGAAAATGAATTCATTATTTTGATGACTTAAACTACACACAATTCATATACACTCTAAAATATAACAACTTAAGATATATGTGGTTTAGTAAATTTTTTAGAGAAAATATGCCGATTAGCTAAATTAAAAAAAAACCATACGATTTAAAGAGCGTTCGTATGAGATACGAACTTTTCAGATGTATACTGTACATACGTTGAAATATTGTACATACATAAACAGTTAGAGGAATGATTACAAAATTTATTTTTTATGGTACAAATTTAGGAGCGTTTGTATGAAAAACGTATATAGGAAATACTATACATTTAGGTGTATAGTAGACATACGTTGAAAAATTGTAAATACAAAAACAGTTTAAGAAATGAATACACAATAGCTTTCGATCGATGACGAAGGAACACAAGGAGACATTACGAATATGGTCACTGGGGTTCGGGCCATGATATTAAGTATGACTTTCAAACACTGACGAGGGAAAAGAAGGAGGCATCACTGCTTTACGAATATGGTCACTGTGGTTCGGGCCATGATATTAAGTATGACTTTCAATCACTGACGAGGAAAAAGAAGAAGCCATCACTGCTTTACGAATATGGTCCCTGGGGTTCGGCCCATGATATTAAGTATGACTTTCAATCGCTGACGAGGGATTGATCAAAATAAGTTTGGATGATTGTTAAAAGATATATTAGAAAATTTACTAGCCTTGTACTCTTGTAGATTCATCTTAAAAATCATCGGTTTCTGATTCTGCATCCGTCCACTCATTTCCAATAATAAAAAAGCACACAAAATCTTACACGGTGCAAAAATTTATTTTAACTTCCAATTTGTGGGGGGGAAATCGAAATTCGAGACGGTCAGATTGTGCCACTGCAAATTTTCCTGACTTTCAGCATTTTTTTCCTATTTTTCCTGACTTTCAGCATTTTTTCAAACATTTTCCTGACTTTTCCTGACCAAAACCCAAAAATCCTGACTATTCCTGACTTTTCCTTACTTTTCATGTCTGTGGCAACCCTGTAGGACCAAAAAGAAGAGTAAAACACGAAGTTTACAGAAAAATAACCTTGTGCATCTAGAGGTACTGCGAAAAAATGTTAAAAATTATAAAATTTGAAGATTTTTGCCATATCTCAATTTCTAGCACAAAATTGGCAAAATGTGTAATTAATTTGAAAAATAAAGAGGATAAAATGTTCTAAAACTTTGGTAGGCTTGGTTTGTTGTAGGCCTAATAGTTCTTGAGGTACAAGGATATATAATGTCAACAAGACAAAAAAATTGATTTTTTCACACCAATTAATATGGCCTTATATTTTATTAATGCCTGTTTCTGTCATGCAGGTAGTCTTGTATATCAACAATACGTCGAAATGCAAAATGTTTATCCAAATCAACAGAACCATCTCAGAAACTATTAGATTTAGACAAAACTTTAAGGGGACTTGACATACTTTTGTAATTTTTTTTGTGAATGGCCACCATTCTCTAATATGGCGGACAACTTAGATTTTTCTTATGGAGCATCCTATATTTTAAGGCTTTTTTGGATTTTACTACTAATTTTAAGAACTTTTTATCCCTTGAAATTTTTTTGTTAACTCAGTGGTCAAGCAGTTAAAGTTGGCATCTCAAATGGGAGAAATACAAACTTAATTGCTCATTTTCCCTTAACAATTGAGATTAGGAAAAAAGTTCAAGCGATAAAAATTCTTAAAATTAAACATAAAATTAAAAAATGCCATAAGATAAAGGGTGCTCCATTAGAAAAATCAATATCGTTTAGCATGTCATCTTAAAAATCTTTAAAAACCCAAAAAGTTTTTAGTTTGCATGTTTTCTATATTTTTAGGTTATGGACAAAAAACTCTTCATTACAATGAGAACACATTCAACAACTGAACCACAATATTGCTATTTAAGATGCTGACACAGGAAAATGCATTTTAAAGTTAATATGAAGTGATAAGTGTGAGAGTGGTGCGGTTAAAATTATTTATACAGTATAATTTTGTTCCATTAAAAAAACTAGCAGGTCTAAAAGAATTCCCATTATTTTTGACATTTTAGCCTAAGTTAACAATTTTAAACTAAGTTGGAGAACCAGGCCCTAGTAGTCAAGATCACAACCAAGATAGAACCTCCAAAAAATGTAATCATAAAAAGTATAAATTTGGCAGAAATGACAACACCAAACTTTAACAATAGAACAATGGAAAGTTTGAGAGCTTTGTTCAACAATATTTGAATCGTTTTCTTTTAGGTGGATAAATGCACTAACCTGCTCCATATTTTTATTTTTCTTAGTCCATCTTTTTTACTTCTTGTAATTGCAAATAAGGTGGCACTACATTTGGAAGAAAAAATAAAATCATTAAATGCTTTGAACACATTATCACGGGTTCTAACAAATAAGTCAAGGAAGAGTACAATTTTGCATACCATTTAATACAAATAAATAAATTACAATTATATCTACACATTAATAAAACAAAGGAATAAAAAAATTTCTTATGGCAACATTTTCTAATAATTTAAACGTAATTAATGTACAATAAATCTATCGGAAAATGACTAGAGGATTGAAAAGAAAATTTAATACTGTCTTGAGGCCAGAGTAGACATCTCGCAAGGAGAATGTCAACATGTGGGTTTTGCTGGTCACCGAGAGGTTGGAGTCATGGCACGAAAGGCACCCGAGCTGCAACAACGTCACGCGCGGGTGAGCGTGGGTTACCAGACCCGCTTCATCCCCACTCAGTAGCCCTGTAGGACAAGCACAATATGCTAGAGCAGCGATTCCCAAATTGTGGGTCTTAGTAGAGTTTCAGGTGGGTGCCAATGAGTGCGGACACAGCGAGAGACTAATTTATATTTCAATTATTTGTTTCTTGAACTTAGATTGTAAGAACCCTCAACATTTTGTCAAGCTTCCATGAGAAACAAAAACAAAGAAATTGAACGAGCAATCTGGCAACAACGTACCGATCATAATTATTGGGAACTATTTTTTAAACACATTTAACAACAGGAAGAGCTCAACAAAACAATATACCACCAGCTTATGAGGTGAAGGTGTTGACAGGATTAAAGAAATACATCTTAAGGAATTTGGATATTGGAAACTTATGGCTGTTTATTTAGCTATGTCTGTGACCTTTGACTTTACCCTGAACTCATATATCTTATCTAAATTAAATTTTTATTCATTGTGTAATGTGTAGGTTGAGGTAAAAAAATATATTTGGGGAGAGCGCTCTATTGTTTTTAATTCTTTTTTTTGACCTTCAATACACGATCAAATATTTCAAATTTCTAATTTTAAGCTGGGAAAAACTAATATTTATGTTGTCACCTTGAAATAAAATTAATCTTTGATTTTTTACCGTACTTCAAACTGTTAGAAAAATTATGACTCATTTCCTTTTAAGTTAAATGAGAGTTTCAAAACCCTAATTAAAAATATAATATTATGTTTAATGATCATGCTAACAGTATATTGTCAATGCAGTACACCTCGGATTATCCGGATTAATGTGGCGGAACACCGATCCCGATAACAAAAAATCAGGATAATCCGAAGTCATTAAAATATCGCCTAAACAGCGATCGCATACCTTAGCCCCTGCTAAATTGATGCTGCAAACGGTGCATCAAGACTGTACAACATATGTATTAGTCTTTCAAGCTTGTTTCACATACCATTTTTCTAACTGCCCTTGTTTTTTCTTCCATTCACTTACCATACTTGTCCCAATATCCAGTTCCTTAGCTAATTTTATATCTGATTCTCTTTGACAGCATTCAGTTTATGTTCTAATCAAAGTTATAACCGCTTTTTTCCTTTTACAACCACTCATTTTGAACCTCAATATCAATTCACACCAAGAGTTCACAACTATAAACTCATCAAGTGACATCATTAAACTAACACCCGAAACTGCTGTAGGCTACGCCTTTGCTGATTACTACTAGCACCCCAAGTAGTAAACCAAAAAACTATGTTTACAAAAATGCTATAATGTATTATTTAGGCAATACGACTCCTTCAACTATTGTGATTTCAAATGCGCACAGTAATTTATTGCGTCTGCATTTTACTTTTAGAAGGTGAATTTACCTCGTGAACTTGCTAAAACTACGTTGCCTTGATTTTAATTTCTCGGATAGACCGGTCCAGATAATCCAGGATCCGGATAATGTGGGGTCCCGATAATCCGAGGTGTACATAGACTCACCCCTCGCAAGGAGAATGTCAACATGTGGGTTTTGCTGGTCACCGAGAGGTTGGAGTCATGGCATTTAAAAAAATTTAACCAGGCTAAAAAAACTTATGTATAATGATCTGCTGACAGTATGTTTTCAATACACCTCGGATTATCCGACATGTAATCAAACGTCCTTATGTTCCTTATGTTTGTTCATGAACGTTCCTTATGTTTATTTTTAAGCGTAATTTCCATTCTAATAATTTACATTTAGCTTTGTGGAAACTAAACAATAAAACAAAAAATATATAATTGTGTTTTCCTATAAAAAGTTAAAAAATTGATGCTACAATATACTGTATATGCTATTCTTATTAACTGTTTTTCTATGCATTAAAAGTAAAAGACTAAAAAGTCAAATTTAGGAAAAAATAACATTAACAGATAAACAATTAAATAATTGCTTTATTTGTAATTTCTTATAAGTTTATATTTTATTTAAAAGGAACAATGTAATTATTCAGTTGCTTTAGTCTTTTCGCCTGGCCGTGATACCCAGGCGATTAAGCGTCTTCTCGAACTCGCCTCACCTCCCAACCACTCACTGAGCCGACCTGTGGCAAACTATTATTTTTGAATGATTCACCTACTGGCGCTATCCCATAGTACTAACATTTTTTTATTTAAAGTTTTCATTTAAAATGATCAAGTTATTTGAATTGTGCATAAAATTCTCAAGAAAATAAGCCAAAATGGGACTAAAATGTGTCAAATTCACGGCATGAAGGTCATAAAAACGTTATCAGTTTTTACCGATTTTCACTCTGGAAGCAATTCTTATGCATTTATTTTGGCTCATTTTCTTTAGAATTTTTATGTAGAATTCATATAACATGATCATTTTAAATGAAAACTTGAAATTAAAAAAAAAATTGTGGTACTGTGGGACAGCGCCAGTAGGTGAATCATTATTTGCCACCAGTCTGCTCGGCAAGTGGATCGGGAGGGTGAGTTGAGTTCCGAGAATATGCTTAATCACCTGGGTGTCACGGCAGGGCCTAGATTTATTATTTTTGAATTTTTTTATTGTTTGCTATTTTGTATATGCAGTGTGTAAATTAAGTATGGAAACAAATGTTTATTCTATTTTTTAAACCGAAGCAGATAGATACATTTTGTTTGTGGCATTGGTTGTTAACTTGAGTTCCAAAAATTGTGACATCATACATTTTTTTCATCCCCCCAACAGGGTGGGGGTAAGGGGTAACTTAATTTTTTTAAATAGCAACCCCTATTGAGTGACCCCTCATTTTGAAGTATTTGTCAAAAGAAATAAAATGGCACAAACTCAAGGTCGATACCTTAACTCTGACCAGAATGGCAGCCATTTTAAATTTTGAGATGAACACATGAGATTAACTATGAATACCCCAATTTACCTTTCAAGCAGGTTACATTGGGCAAGTCAAACTCTAGATACAGTAGACCCCCTCTCAACCGACTCACACGGGACCGGACATGGGTTGGATAACGTAAAAGGTCGGTTAAAACGGGTAATCCTCTAAACACATAAAAATAAAAGCTCTATTGATTTAGGGTTCTAATTACATCATTCCAAACCCACTCGTCGATTATTTAGAAAATAAACTGTAATTATCAACCCACTTTCCAAAATAATTACTTTAGAAACGTCGCAAACATCCCCAAAATACAGTCAAAACAAAATCTTTTTTATAAACTAAATAGTAGGTTTTTTTTGAAGTTTTCATGTTAACACCTTTAATAGCGTGTTCATATTTTTCAAATAAATCCTTTGTAATGCAGTATTGATTGTCACTGCATCTACCGTACGTTTTTAAAAATGCTGTATTCAAAATAATTTACCCGCAACCTGTAGAGGAGTTGCGGAAATGCTGCAGGCCCTGTAGAGAAAAGGGCGGTTAAACCGAACTGTTCTAAAACAGGGTCAGTTAAAACGATCTTTAATATTTGATCAGCAAGGGCGAATAATCCGATCGTCGGTTAACACGAGGTCGGTTAAGAGGGGGTCTTCTGTACCATTAGTAGATGGAAAAGTGAACATTTTTTTGCCTTATTCGTGATTTTGCCCCAGCCCCCAAAATAGAGTGTTTTGGGGGCGGCCCCAAAATTTCAAATACACCCCTTATTGAGTGACCCCTCATTTTGAAGGGTTTGTAAATACATAAGCATTGGCGCAAACGTGAGGTTGATATGGCACTCCTAGATAAAAAAATCTCTATGTAAAGATTATTTACTTTGTATACTAAAGGAGACCTCCAATCCTTATGGCTCAGCAGTACCCATTTTTGAATCAGCCAGGATTTGAAGTAGACATACCTAGACTAAATAACCAAAAGCATTGACTTTGAATCTCTTGAGACATCTCATTCTGTGCAAAAATCTGTCGTCAACAAGCGTAGCGGATTTCAGCCGAACTAGTCGGGTAAAGCCTCCCATGCAGTGTCGCTCCTAGCGGCCATGGCTTGAAGCTCGCCCGGCTCCGCCCTCAGTGCAGCGCGCGCACACGTGGCATGACGTAACTGACGTGCGTATCCCCTCTCTCCCCCCCGCCACACTGTCGCTCCCCCGCAGCGCCAGCGCCGCGAGCTCACCTTACACTTCGCCGATGTATCTGTTTACGATTCTGTCACCGCCTCTGAATCCCAAGCCTTGCGCTCGGAATTCATAGAGTAGGACAGAGCCCAAGAATATGAAACGATTAAGAATTTATTCATTCTTTCCTATTTATGTTGGTAATCATTAGAAAAATTATAAAGCTTGTCATTTTCCTTTGAGGGTGTTATTTATTATCAACACACCTCAACCATCATTAAAGGAACAGCACCAACCACAAACATTTGTAGAATAATAATTGTTTATTGTTTAAGAATACAATTAGTTGTATTTGTAACTGAATGAAATTCCCTAAGTAATCTCTATACCTTTTTATAAAACCAAGCAAGAACCGTTTCGATGTAGATAAAATTTTATTGACTTTACAATCATAAGCTGGGTAACTGTATTTATAGAATAAAATACACTGGCAATCAGTGTGACTATTTTTAAATAGCTAGCCAATGATAACTAGCTTTAAAATATATCTAAATTAAAAAACAGCTATCGATTTACTTTAAATAGCAATCAACGGGTTACGCCGTTACCCGGAACTGGGAAAACTTAAATTTATGTATAACTGGCGCCAATTCTTGGGGCCCACGCCGTCCATAAGACTAATGTTTATTTTAGCATTGGGCTTATGGACGGCGTGGGCCCCAAAAATTGCCGCTAGTTATAATGCATTATGTCTAATGGAGGTAAGTATGAATGTAGTTGTATCAACATTTTTGCAATATTATATATTCATATTTCATTTGAGAACCAGAGGCGCAATATGGCAAAGTGCAAAGCAGTTGTGGCAGGTGAAAAAAATTTATCTCCACGGCTTGCTAAAATCGCTTGCGCATGCCAGAACTCTTGGCCTTGAAACTATTTCAATTCACCCCCTCCCCAAGAAATGTGTTGATGAAAAAGGCGGGAATTGACACCACGGTCTTAACATTGTCGACAGTTGCGTTGGTGTATTGGTTGGATGTGAGTGATACTTGATACCTGAAACATTGATCTTTGTGAGGCGTAGTTTTATTGTTGTTTTGTTTCACGTGATCTATTACGTCTGCAGCAGTAGACTACATTGGTTTTTTTCTGCAATGGATATTAGGTAAGTATTAGATTTATTACAATGTTACTGAAATATTAAAGATTTTTGTTAATTTTAATAAGCGCACTTCTCAATGAATAGTTCCTCAATTGGGTCTGAAAATTTGGGGCAACCCCTTTCCCCCCAAAATACTACTTTACATGTCTACTCTCTAAACGTCAGTAGACATGTAGCCTAGGGCAAAAATTATGTTTTTCAGAGCTGTTAAACAGAAATATTTTTTAAAAATCAAACTTATATACTTTTATAACTTTTTATACTCTTCAGAACTATTACTTGAACTGGCCCAGGACTTTTGGGACACGACTTTTTATATTAAAATGACCAATTGTCTCGTTTTACGTTTGAAACTCCCCTTATTAGGTAGTCCTGTTGTCACGGCGAACTCTACCGACGGCCATTTTGTCCTGTTATGGCGTAATTGTAATTTTACGACGAAGTGCATGGGTATGGGACCAAGGCCGTAGCCAATGGAGGGGACAGGGGGTCAAAATCCCCCAGAAAATGTTGAAATTGTGTTTAAATGAAAGGTTAGAAAGTTATTTTTTTCACTTCCTGTAACCGCGGAGCCCAACCCCCCCCCCCCAAAAAAAAACCTTCTGGCTACGGCTTTGTATAGGACGGTACGTCAATACAATGACAATAAAACCAATACCATCCATACAGTGTATAAAACAAGTCCCGGAACGACTTAATATTTTTTTAACCAAATCGGTTTGAGAAATCAAACTTTGCTCAGTCACTCCTGTGTAAAAAAAACTACTTTCTGAGGTGTTTACTGACTCTTGGCCCCCAGTGGGGGACGGCCCACGAGGAGGCGGTACAAAATCTTAAATGTAAGCACAGGTCGATATGTACATACTTTTAAAGGGCTATTCAAGTAGAGTTTTATGCTTCAAACCGCACTTCAAAAGGTCCATTCTTTACAAAATGGCGGCTGATCAAAAATCTAATAGAATTACTGTACAAAGTATTCGCCTAAATATCGAATACAAAATTGTTCACAGCCTATGTCTGGAGAATCAAAACTCCGGAATTGAATGTCAGACCTAAAAACCTACCTTTTAGGAAGCTAAAAGATAGGCTTTTAGCTTCCTAAAAGGAAGCTATCTTTTAGGCCGAAGAGGATGTTAGCTCCAATGGGGGACGGCCCACGAGGAGTCGGAACAAAATCTTAAATGTAAGCACGGTCCATATGCACATAGGTCTAATCAAATAAAATTCAATGCCGCAAACCATATTTCAAAAGAATTGTTGGTTGGAAAATATCAGGCGATTTAAGTTTTCAACAAATTACATAGGCTTAGGTTTGATACGCAATTTGATTAGTTATACTTTTATTCCAAACCCCCTCCCCAACAAACCTAAACCTATGAGCTTTTGTTGAAAACTCGAATCAGCCGCATTTTGTAAAAAATGAACCTTTTGAAGTGCGGTTTGCGGCATTGAACTCTATTTGATTAGCACTTTAAAACGATATGCATGTCAATCTATGCTTAAATTTAAGATTTTGTGCCGACTCCTTGTGGGCCGTTTCCCACCGGGGGCGAAGAGTCAGTAAATACCCCAGAAAGTAGTTTTTTACATAGCAGTGAATGTGCTAAGTTTGATTTTTCAAACCAATTCTGTTAAAAAAATATTTAGCAGTTTCGGGACTTTTTTACACACTGTAGGCCTATAGTACTGTGATGCCATTGTTGTTAGATTTCCTCTTATACAAATTACTGCAGGGTAACCTCAGCAATCATATTAATATTTATACTAATTGACAGCTTTTTATGTGTACTTTCTGGATATGAAGTGAGTTTATTTTGATAACGCATTTTTACCTGCAAAAATCACGATTTATCTCAAAATTTAACATGGGCTTATATGGGAAATAGAATTTTCATTTTTTGAGTTTTGTTAGCACGATAACTCTCGTAAATATCCTCCGATCGTAACAAAATTTGGTACAGACATGTAAAACTAGATTCTCTTGGACGAGTTCCTAAACCAGCCAGATCGACATATCCAAAGTGAAGTAAAGGCCCCATTTTACCCCTCAAAAATGGGTTTTTTGAGTTTTTCAAATTGAAAAATTATATTTATCCAATTATTGTTTGCACCATTGGATTTAGCTCCGAAAAACAAACAATTTGGTATCTTAAATCATTTCTCTAAGTCCATTTGTTTCCGAGATATTGCCACTTCGCATTTTTTTTTCTCCTGTGTTTTTAGTATCAGGGCAGCAGAATGTTAGCTTATCCTATTTCGTATTTACTCTCTATTGAGGTTTTCAAGGAATCGCTTGGACTGATTTCTCAGTTTATCAATGTATTTAATAGAATTTCGGTTTATTAAAACAATTATATGTTAATATAATTAAAAAATTAACATTCTTGCCTACTTCATTATATGAAATATTTTTGTTCTTTCATCTAAGTCATTTACCAATATTTTTTCACAAAGTTTTTGTAAATCAAGCTATAATATATTATTTTAATATTTAAATATATCACTTGTTTATTTCTCTTTTTCGTAATAATCGATTAATTACTGGATATTTTGTAATTGGAAATTCGCTGAGTACGCAGGTTTGCTGCGACGGGGGTATTTCCTAAACACACATTTTAATCTGGATTTGTTAATCACGTAAGGCAAATTTTCGAGTCAATCGTCCTTCCGGACTACCAGGCGAGTTGCCTTAATAAGCCTGATTTGTTTTATGGTTATAAAATTGTATAAATGATTTTGAAATTCACAGGTAAACGCTCTTAACATTACGCAATTTAATTTAATTTTACTTCTCAATATTGTCTACATATATTAGAACAAAGGATAAAATGACCGTATAACTCGATAAAGCCTATTTTATTAGGTTTTTTTTAAGTGACGACACGGGCCAGTCACTTATAAACAGCTAAGTCACTTATAAACAGCTATGTATCATTTATGTTGTGGACACATTATAAATAACATAATAAAAACTACCATTATTTCAAAACAAACCGTTGTACAAACAGTTCACTACAAAATAATTATATACTTTGAGATTGTATAACCGAAACAGGTAGATCAAGTATTAAATATTTGTTTCAAAACTATTTCCCGTTGTTTTCAAAATAAACCGTTCTACAAACAGTTAACTAAAGAATAGGTAATTATTTACTTAAGATTGTCTAACCGAAACAGAGTCAACGCGAAGTCTAACCGAAAAAATCAACTATTAACTATTTTTTACGGATTAGTCATTAAGTCACTAAATGAACAAACTGTTTTGGGGTCACCTCCTCGTCCTCGTCGGAATGGTAGCTCTACTAAGAATTCACATTCTACGGTGGAAGGTGGTGGGAGGAACATGAGTGTACGGCGCCGGCGGGCGCAGCGGCAGCGGAAGCGGCGGGCGGGGAGCGGGGAGTAAGGGGGGACTGACAGCCGTAGAGGGCGCTATCTTGTGGCGATGCCATGAACTAAGACCGTCCGCTGCGCTTGCAACGCTGTCTCGCGGAGGCTCAGACGAACTAACTGAACCAACCGATCCTGGCTCAGGTCCGATCGCTACAGCTGCGCCGTATGAGTGGGATGTCTCAAGAGATTCAAAGTCAATGCCAAAAGATAAAGCTGCTAAAAATGATTTATTTCAACCACTTTATTTTCTTCACTTTTTTCACTTTTTATCACTTTTTTTTCACTGATTTATTTTCTTCTTGCCCCACTGGAATTATCTAGGAAGACGTACATATTTTTTCCTATCAACGATGCACTATTGGCTACAAACAAAGATGATCCCAAAGATAAACAAAACCAATATAAAAAAGAAGGCTCCCATTGGAGTCTACTGGTGTTTGCAAAGAGCCTAAAAAGTTTTTTTTATTTTGATTCATGTCGGACTTATAATTTGGTTCACGCCCAACAGATTGCAAAAAAAGTAAGTTCATTCCTGGAAACCGATACGGAAATCCCTCTTGTGACTGTAACAGTTCCTCAACAACAAAACACCGTTGACTGCGGTGTTTACGTGACAATATTCACCGACCTATTAATACAAATGATTCGAAGGGGAAAACTAGGTGTTTTGGAAGTTGAAGGTGGTAAACTACCGTACACAATCACACATGCAAACATAATAACGAAGAGAGCTCAATTGGCATCTATATGGCATTCTTATCCACTTTTAAAATCTGAAGTTGTCTCGGATATGATGTTCTCACCAGCTGAACCCTACAACTCTAATCTATCAAATCTAGTTTCGAAGGACACTGGTAAAACTTCCTTACCAAGCTATGACACAAATGATGCAGTAGATAAAGCTTGGAAGGCTCCAAAAAAGACTGGAGGAAAGAGATATAGGAGGGATGAAGGTTTCAACATAACCCTTTCAAACAGATATGGCTCACTCTCTATAAAAAATCAGGAGGACAAAAAAACTAAAGTACAAAAACCTACAAACGATAAAAGCAATGTAAAAATTAAGAAAAGTTCACATAGTAACAAGTTAAATAACTCATGTCTCAAAAATAAGGTAAAAGTTGAGCTGTATGCAGATAGTCATGGGAAAGGTCTTCCGGAGATTGTTGGGGTATGTAGTGAGGGGAGGGTTTGTATGGATGGTTTGGTCAAGTCCGGTGCTGGCATCAAACATGTTTACAATCATGCAAAGAAGTCGCTTCACAATCCTCTAGTTATATTAGCCGGAACCAACGACATTTCAAAGAGTCCACAAGCAATTTATAGTGAGATGGAAAACCAACTTAGAAGTTTAAGTAGTTCTTGACAAGTCTGTATAACCACTATTCCCCCTTGGTTCGATCTACAGCCCAATAGCAATATTAATTATGACATAGCTTTGGGAAATAATTATATCAGAGAACTTGTCTCGAGACTAAATAATGTTTATCTCATTGATCTGGATTATTTTCAAAGATACCATTTCACCCGACATGGTATGCACCTAAGTTACAAAGGAAAGAAGAAATTAGCTCACATGATTGTTGAATTCGTTGAAGGTTTAGCTTCTGAAAAACATCTGAGGAATTCATCACCTGTCTCTCCCTGCCTAACTGCTAATAAAATTAAATTAGTTGAAACACACATGGCACAGGTTATTAACCAATATAAAAATGACAGTGATGTTGGTTTTGCGCACAGCATTTCAGGCGACTTTGATGACCCCCGCCACATGACAGCTGGAGTGGCTGTGGTGTTTAAGCAGCAGTTTGGGAAGCCCGAGGCCTCACATTGTCTTACCAACCACTTGGCCCTTCAGAACAATGGAAAGGGTGCTTCGGTCTATAGCCTAATCACCAAAGAAAGATATTTTGGCAAGCCAACAAAAGAAGATTATGAAGAGGCATTCGGTGATTTATCTAAAGACTTTAAGCAGAGAGGACTTAAACACTTAATATGCTCATTAATCAGTTGTGTGCGGGATAATGTAGATTTGAAAAATTTTGCAATGAACATATTTAAGTTTCAGCGATACACAAATGCTTCAGTTACTGTGGTTTCTTACTACCAGAAATCTTTCAGAAGACTTCGCAATGGACTGTCTCATGAAGAGTTCCTAGGTAGAATAAGACAGACTCTCAATGATCAACAAAAGTATTACTCAGAATCAGAAAACAGTGAGTCATTGCTGCCCTTGGATCTTGGAGTGGCTCAGCTTGAGGAGTCATCAGAGAACCAGATGTCGACACTACAGGGCATTGCACCAGAACAAGTCCAACCCTCACGACCACCATCGCAGACACCACCAAAGACATCTTTAGACTGCAAAAGTGTTGAATCAGTGTCGGGCGCTCTCACGTTTAGTGAAGCGCTAAAGCAGAGAAATAGTGATAAAAGTTCAAGTGAAAATTTAAATTTAACAAATTTAGTTAGTAACCACTGTTCCTCCGAATACCCTAGTGCATGTATTGTTTTAAATGACACAATGGATGTTAATAGTTTTTTAGAGCAAACCCAACTCCAAACCATAAGCTTTCAAAGCAAAAACTCCCCTTCAGCCAAGCCAAGCAAATTAATTTTTGTATAATTTGTAATAAATTTCATGATTTTTCTAAGGATGCTTGTGCTCATAATACTAAAGGCTTATGGCCAATCTGTAAAATGGCCAAATTTGAAAGGAAATTTATGTGGCTAATGCACCTTAATATTGAGGGTGGAGTATTAAGTAAAAAAAATGATCTAGAGATAATCTTAGAAAACTCAAATATATTTATTGTTTGTTTAAACGAGCATTGGCTTAAGAGCGAAAACATAAATGTTTTAAATAGCATTCCAAATTATACTATTGCCCATTCTTATTGTAGGGAAGAAGGTAGCCATGGCGGTTCCTGCATTTTAATAAAAGATAATTTGGAGTACAATATAAGGGATGATTTATGTATTGTAAATGAATATTCTGTTTTTGAATCATCGTGTATTGAGATTTTAACATTGCAGATTATTGTAATTTCCATTTATAGGACTCCTTATGTAACTAATTTTAAATCTTTTCTCAATAAGTTGGAAAAATTATTTATAATGCTCAATAAAACCACAAAAATAAGAAATGTATACATAGCTGGGGATTTTAATATTGATATGTTGGAGGACTGTAGCCATCCAAATCACAAATTAGATTTCATCTCTCTGTTGAATCAGTATGGGTTTAAAATTAATTTTACATCACCAACTCGAATCACACAACACACTGAATCCTGCATAGATGATATCTTAACTCATAGAATAAATTCACCATATTCAGTCCAGACAATGAATTTAGAATTGGGTCTTTCAGACCATAGGGCTTTGTTTATTAATATTTTTGACGATTCAATTGAAGATGATAAGAACAGAACAAATAAAAAATGTAAGAAAAGAATGTTTTCTAAAGACAATATCACAAGTTTTGTTAGTAAGATTAGAGAAACAAAATGGGATGTACCTGTTGAAAATTGTTTTGAAGAAAACTGTATAAACTTTTTTGGCCTCTTTCACAATACTTTTGAAGAATCTTTTCCCTTAAAGTTTTATAATGATAAAAATAAAAACAAGAAGAAACCTTGGGTAACAATGGGTATTAGAATATCTAGTCAAAATAAAAGAGAACTTAGTCAATTGGCCAAAAAATCAAATTATGCACTCTTTAAGGACTATGTCAAAAAATATAAAACAATTTTCAACAAAGTTTGTAATGAATCTAAGAGAATGTGTAACGCTAAATTTATAAAAGAATCAGAAAATGTGAGTAAGGCTGCTTGGTGTGTCGTCAAATCGGAGCTAGGTTATAAAAAAGTCAAGAATAGTTTTCCTGATATAAAAGTCTCAAATGAGACCATCAGTGATGCTAAGGAAATAGCTGAGTTTTTAAATAAAAAATTAACTGATATCACCAAGGAAATGGGAGTATCGCCCTCTGAATTTGAGGCACTAAATATGACTAGGCATTTAATGACTAATAAACAACTGTTTCATTTTGATTTCAAAACCATTGAAAAAAAGATATAGTCAAGGTAATAAAATCGCTTAAAAATAAAAATCTGCAGGATGGGACGAAATTTCGGTTGACCTGATGAAAAAAGTTAAAGACTCTATTTCAGAACCTCTCACAATCATTATCAACCAATCATTTTAAAACAATATTTTTCCTAAACAATTTAAATATGGAGAACTCAAGCCACTTTTTAAGAAAGGTGAAAAGCAAAACCCTGACAATTATAGGTCTGTATCGCTTTTACCTTCATTCTCTAAGATTTTTGAAAAAATTGCATATAACCAGGTGTATAATTTTTTAGAATCAAACAATATATTTTATAGTAAACAGTTTGGCTTTAGAACGGGTTGCAGCACAATGACCGCTATATCCCATTTCATTAATGAGGTGTCATAGGCTTTGGATGAGTCACAGAGTACGATGGGTGTGTTCTGTGACTTGTCCAAAGCTTTTGATTGTGTCAACCATGACATTCTTTTAAAAAAGCTTGAGATTTATAAATTTTCAAGGAAATCAATTTCATGGTTAAGATCTTATGTGACAGATAGGTATCAAAGAACCGTTATTTTAAAGGGAGGGTTGCAATCAAAATCCGAATGGAAGGAAATTAAAGTGGGAGTCCCACAAGGCTCTATTTTGGGCCCTCTCCTTTTCTTGATTTATGTTAATGACTTACCTAAAAATATTCCTGATAACTTAATATTGTACGCAGATGACACAACGGCTGTTGTTAAATCTAAAGCAGAGGAAGATTTATGGGTGAAAGTAGACGAAGCTCTAATGGATCTTGGAAGGTGGTTTGAGATAAACGGGTTAAAATTAAATCAAGAAAAAACACAATTAGTAAAATTCAACACAATACAATCGCGAAATCTCACAGATCAAACACTAACCAAAACCGTCAAAAGTACTAAATTTTTAGGTGTGTACGTAGATTCAAATTTAACCTGGGCCAAGTGCATTGAAAATATATTACATAAACTAAATCCTGCCTGCTTCCAAATGCTGTGTTTGAGAAACATTTTAGATATAAAAACTCAATTAATGATTTATTATGCTTACTTTTATTCAATCCTTCAATACGGGATTGAATTCTGGGGCTTTTCATCAGACGTAGAAAAGATTTTTAAAGTTCAAAAAAAATATTTGAGAATTATGACATTTGCTACATGGAAATCCTCATGCAGACCAATATTTAAAGAACTAAATATTATGACTGTACCAAGTTTAATTATTTATAAATCCTTGTTAATGGTACAGTCCAATTTTGAAAACCCGTATGCAGAGAATTTCGACCATCCCTACAACACCCGTTTCAAAAACAATTTTCAATTACCGATTCATCGTCTAAAATTAGTTGACAAAACACCAACATACATGGGAAAGAAATTTTTTAATAAATTGCAACCAAAATATCAAAATTTAATAAACACAACCTCGTTTAAAAGCAGCCTTGCCACACTTCTTTTAAACAAAACATATTACAGTATTAATGAATTTTTGGAATGATTGACATGGCATATTAATAATGTTTTATTTATTAACATTAATAGTTTTAAGAATGTTATGATTCTTTGTATAGGTACCATGATTTGTTTTGACAATGTCACCTGTTTCTGTAGCTGTTGCTATAACTTGTAAAAGTTTTGTGACAATAAAGAAATATTTATTTATTTACCATTTATTTAAGGTTTTACAGGTTTATAAGCTAGAAAATGAGAATTCCTATACTTATATAGATGGCAGTGGCTAGACGACAAACGCTTACTGAGTGTTCTGTCTATCAAACTCTTTTTAGGGGGTAAAACCTATACAAATGTGCTGATTGTGAATAAAATATCAGTAAGTAGCCTAAATCAAGTAGTATTTATCTTAATTTGCCAGATAAATTTAATACAGTCTTCCAAAGTCAGTAATCACTGTGAACCTAACCTCAAAATGGCCGCCTGTGGTACTTGCAATCTGAAGTTCAAGCCAAAACAACTTAAAGTGAACTGTGACGACTGTAAAAAGGATTTCCATGGCTTGTGTGTTAATATGAGCAAGACAGATATTGAATATTTATCAAGCGAAAGTGTTTAATGGAGATGTAATCCATGCAGTGTGTCTAGGCGCAGTAGTTTGAGGTTGGAGGCTGAGGTGACTGAGGGGAACATCACCCTACAGGATATTATGACGGCTATTAATGATCTCAAAAAACAACAGATTGAATCCGTGAAAGAATTTAACACCTCTTATGAAGCTATCAATGAAAAAATAGACACAAACACAGAAGCTGTCAAAACCCAAACAGAAAAAATAGAAAGCTACATGAAACAAATAGAGCTATTACAATCCGAGAATCAACAGCTGAAAGAAAAAGTAAGGATACTTGAAGATTGGCTGGACGAATCTGAACAGTACTCCAGAAGGAACTGTGTTGAGATCCACGGTGTGACTGTCCAAAACAATAATGTCCTGTCTACTGTCAAAAATGTGGGGACAGCATTGGGCATGGAAATAACTGACTCGATGATCGATGCTTGTCATACTTTGGCCAGAAAACCGAACTCCAGCTCACCTCCTGGCATAATTGTTAAATTTGTCAGAAGGATAGACGCCGAAAATCTCCTGGCAAAGAAAAGAACCAAGGGTGAGCTGGCTACGAGGCACTTGGGTCGGGCAGATGACAAGCCGATATACATCAACGAGTCCCTGCCCCCGCGAGGAGGAGGCTGTTGTCGCGGCGCGGCAGGCTAGGCGCAAGCACGGATACAAGTGGCTCTGGGTGCGAGGTGGGAAAATCTTCATACGGAAAGAGGACAATGGACCAGTGATTGTTGTTAAGAGCCAGGCTGACCTTGATGAGTAATCATAGTATGTAAGATCTTAGAATCTTAGGATCTTAGAATTAAGTATTTTGAGGTGGAGGTTGCTTTTATTAACTTTGAACTAATTTATTATCTGTTTAGTTATCTTATATATGTTCATATTTCATAATATTAGTTTTAGCAACATTGAATGTAGGGTTATATGTTTAATTAATTATGGCTAGTAACTCTGATGTAATATCTTTTGGTGATTTCAATGAAATCACTGGGTTTGTTGTTTTACACCAAAATATAAGGAGTATGCGTGAAAATTTTGATGGATTTTTAGCTGATTTATCAATTTTAACTAAACTTCCTGATATAATTGTTCTCTCAGAAATTTTGATTAAGAACTCAGAAAAAGAATTGTACAATATTGCAAATTATTCTCTTTTTACCAAGACAAATGAGCTATATAGAGCAGGTGGAATCGCAATTTTTGTCCATAACAGTGTCAATGAAGTTCAGGCTAACGTTATAGATGTAATGTCAGTGGATGTTTTAAAAATTAGTTTTAAATTGCACTGCATTGATTTTGTTATTCTTGCATTTTACAGACATCATAAACAGCCTAGAGAATCTTTCATTGGCGATTTCAAAAAACTATTGAATGATAATGAAGTGAGAAAACATAAAAATGGGTGCATTATTGGTGATATTAACTTAAATTTGCTTGAAGACAGTTATATAGTAGATGAATACAAAATTACCTTTTCTCATTATGGTTTTGAATCTCTTGTAAATAATCCCACCGGTATTACAGAAATATCAAAATCATGCATTGATCACGCACTTGTAAAAATAAATAACAAGAACAAAATTAATGTCGAGGCCACGGTTATCAACAATGGATTGACAGATCACTGCGCGGTGGCGGTGTGGTTTAACTGTCTGCCGCGACACGGTGACAGCGCTGGCGCCGCCGGTGGCAGTGTATCTGCCGCGGCGGAAGGTCTCAGTCGCAAACATTGTGTAGACTTCAAGCAATTGCATAGCCTTCTTGGTCATGAGGACTGGTCAGATGTTTATAAACAAAATAATGCATCTAAAGCATTTACTGTTTTTTCGATTATACTGTCAAGTCATATAGCTAACTCTATAAAGGAGTTAGGTAGGGATAATAAAACAAAACTAATAACTTGCTGTTAAAAAGAATCAAAAATAATCCCAATAATGATAGTTTAAAAAAATACTTCAAAAGTTTTGAAAATAATCTACAAAGGGATATTAGAATTTTGAAAACTAATTATTACAGTAATTTATTCTCTAAATATAAAGGGAACAGCAAAAAAACTTGGAATATCATTAAGGAGATATCAGGACAACAACATAATTCTGCTTCATTAATCAACCTTGAAATTGATAACTCAATCATTAATAGCCCTCTGGAAATCGCAAACAAATTTAATAACGATTTTATATCGATTGCAGAAAAGTTATGTATGAATAATATTAAACCAAGCGATTTTAAAGAATGCACGATCAAAAACAATTTTAAAGAATCGACTGTGGCTGACTCAATTTTCTTAAATCCTGTTGTAAAAAATGAACTAGTTTCTGTCATAAAGTCCTTAAAAAGTGGGACCTCTCCGGGGCTTGATGGTTTCAGTAGTAGTTTAATAAAAGAAATACGTTGTGAAATCATTGATGTTCTATTATATATAATTAACTTGAGCTTTTCAACTGGGATATTTCCAGAAAAAATTAAAGATGCTGTTGTCATTCCCGTTTATAAAAAGGGCTCTAAATTAAATTGTAGTAATTATAGACCAATTTCTCTTATTTTATCATTCTCTAAAATTATAGAAAAAATAATGAAAAATAGGCTAGTCTGCTTCCTTGAAAGCAAAGGAATTTTCAGCAATAGGCAATTTGGGTTTAGACAGGGCTTAAGTACTGAGATTGCATTATATGAATTTATGAATAAACTGTCTAATGGAATTAATGAGGGGAAGAAGGTTTGTGGACTGTTCCCTGACATAACTAAAGCCTTTGATACGGTGAATCTCAAAATTTTGTTGGAAAAACTATTCAATTATGGGATAAGGGGGGTTGTTTATAGTTGGTTTGAAAGCTGTTTAATGGGTAGAAGACAGTGTGTAAGGGTTAACGATGTATACAGTTCCTTTGGAGAAATACAGCACGGAGTTCCACAGGGCTCGGTTTTGGGTGTCACTCTGTTTTTGATATATATTAATGATTTGTGTTCAGGTAATTTTAAAGGTCATGTATTTTCATTTGCGGATGACACAGCTTTCTGTTATATCAGAAATACATTGACAGAAATTGAACATGATATGAACTATGATCTGTTAGCTCTGAGATGGTGGTATTCAAAAAATAATATGACATTGAGTACAGAAAAAGCAAAGTATATAAATTTTGGATTGAGAGGGGATTTTATTTACTTAAATAATTTAATGTATAAGTGTTTAGATTGCATGTGTAAAAATAGTGTATGTTCATTAAAATGTTCACCTGTAGGAGGTGTTGATTCACTAAAATACTTAGGTGTAATTTTAGATAGTAAGCTTACAACAGTGAAACAATAATAATTAGAGGTGTGCGGATAGTGAATTTTTGGATCGGATCAGATTCGGATCGGATAGCTTATGTTCGGATCAGTTTCGGATCGGATAACAACAGGTTCGGATCGGATAGTACCGGATTCGGATATTTACGGCACGGCGTAATGAGCAGATTTAGGTTTTCTCATAATTGCAAGGAACTACCATATTATCCTAATGTGTAAGGTAAGGTTTGCCTTGATAGCCCTGAGTTGTTGATTGTTCAGATATATTGTTTTCAATGCAGGCCAAATGTCAATTAAGTATGCAAAGGTTAATAATTTGGAAATTTATTGATTCCCTTTAAGCATAGTTAGTATTAAATTCAACAAGGTTATTAGGCCTAAATAAATTTCAGAATTAGGTTACTTAAAAATTCATTTTTCAATGCAATCTTAGTTTGTTCATTTTTATGTCTCTGTATTTTTTGTTCTTTTCCTTTTCATATATCAATAAATTATTTGATCAGTGACTAGGCCTAAGTGTTAAGACAAAAGAATTAAATATAAAACTTGATTCACCAATCTCTTCACTTTTGAAGAAAGCTCTTCATTTTTATTCATGCATTAATGCCTGACAACCAAGATTTTGATTCACTACAAAATAATAAAATAATAAGTCTGAGCAGTAAACTTAACCTAAATTTCAAGATGAGTTTCAAATGTTGTAGGTTTCAGTATTAAAGCTTGGTCATCTAATTAGAACAAATAAAAGTCTATTTGTGTTAGAAAATAAACATCAAACAAACTCACTAATTATTATCACAGGCGTAGGTTGTCAATTCAGCATTTTACTGTTATCTAAGAATGTCCATTTTAATCACGTATTGGAATTACGGCTCGGCTTAATTCGTCAAAGATTAATATTTCAACAAAATAAAAACTTAATTTTGATCATTCAACTTTGTATTTCTAGGTAGGTAAATACAATTGAAAGATAGATATTCTTGAGTTAATTCAGCTTTTAAGCAGACGACGACATCCAAACACGATGTGCGATGGAAAGACAAACAATGAAATGAACAGGTTCGCCAAATCTTTGGCAGCCCAAAATTATTGTAGGCTTTTTATTTTATCGTATCAACAGGCCACTTAAGATATTTACGCCCTGAAATAGTCGTATGAAACATCAACACGACTATTTATTTATGGGGTATTTACGGGATATTTAGTTTTGGCAATTGAAGAAGACTGTGAGTGGGGACACTGGCGGTCATTGACGAACTCTTGATTTGTCTTGATTGCGATTCTCTCTCGTACCAATCGATGTTTTGTCGGTAACGGATACTGATAGAGATCACGACAGTGATAGAACTAATAAAGGATGTACCTATTTGTTAACTGATTTAATGCTACGCTACGATACAAGAATTTATCTTAGGATGTTCGTTATCGCGTCGGATATTGCACAATACTCTGATCGTATACAACGATCTCGATCTTATCACGAGTCGCAATATCAGCAACCGAAATACATCGCTTGATGCATACCACTACATAATCGCATCGTGTTGAGGCGTTGTTCAAGCTGGAATCGCGAATCGTCGCATTTCAAAGTGTCATTTTTGCTCTGCAATGTTTTCTCTCACCATTGTACTCTCGTTGGCAGTGACTAGTTTTGTTTGGAAGACTTTCCAAACTTTAAAATTTGATCCTTCTTAAAAATTTACCCCAAAATATGCAGTCTATCCGATGGAGTCGGATATATAGTCAGTCTTACCGGATAGTTATAAAACCCTCGGATCGGATTCGGATATCCGATCCGATCCGAATCCGATCCGAATCCGATCCGAATTTTCGGATATCCGCACACCTCTAATAATAATAGTCTCAAACATAATTTATTAAATATACTAAGACATTTTTACTATCTATGCCCTATGTGTAACGATGATTTGTTGAGAAATTTGTATTTATCTTTAGTGCATAGTCGACTGGGTTATGGGATATCATCTTGGAGTGGAATTTACTTAACAAGTTTAAAACCATTGATCACTCTTCAAAAACAGTTTATTAGAATAATAACACAGAAAGCTCGTAATGAACCGTCCAGGCCATTGTTTACTTCCTTAAGAGTACTGCCTTTAAGATATATATTTGTATACAAGTTTTTAAAACTTTTTTATATTAGGAGTAGGGGGTGCCATGATGAGAATTTTTACAAAACAAAATTGAGAACAATGGCTGATTTCAATGTTCCAAGGCCAAAAAACACATTTTTCACAAAAACCTGTACTTTTCTTGCACCAAAAACGTTTAATAATCTTCCGGCTGATTTACAAAAAGAATATGTTTTTAATAAGTTTCCTAAAAAGTTGAGAAACTGGTTGTTTATGGTAGAAGATGTAGAGGAAACCTTTTTTAGTATCATGTGTTAATTGTTATTGGTGAGCAGATTTTCTTTTTTTTCTTTATCTTTTTTAATTTTAGTTATTATGATGTTATTTTTTTCTATTTTTGGGAACATTTTAAGTGCCTTGCATACGTTTATATAATGTCTTATTACATTGTGTAGACATTGAGGTATATGTTTAGTGTTTATATACTTAAGATTAGAATATAGCTTAAGACTTATTTATTATATTTATGCATAAGATGTATGTTATTTGTATTTTAACTAGATTTAAAATAAAATTTTGAGTTTGATTTTATAAAGATTTATAATGAATATAATATGTTTTGTCACTGTGAAATAAAAAATTTAAATTTGTGGAAGTCTCCAATCAGGCATAGCCTTGGAGACTAAATTTATTTTCCGAATAAAAAAAATGGAACTTGTATAGACATTTCATGTATTTCAGGGTCAGTCTGGCTACGTTATTGCAATTTGAAAATTAAATAACATGGAATGAATGTACTGTACTATACTATATTTGGGAGATAAAGAATTTATTATTATTTATTATTATTATTATGTTTGCTCCCTGAATACCAAATCACCTAAATAACTCCTTTGAAACACAGATCTACTAGTGACAGCATTGCACCCTGTTGGAGAATGCTGTAACTACGCCCACTTTCAAATCCTGGCTAACAAAAATTTTGGTACAATTGTACCATGGCGATGAAATGTCTCCTTCTGTAAACAAAGTCTATGCTACCACAAAAAAACTATTTAGAGAAAGATGACACAATAGCTACCTGCAAACCACAATCTGTCGCCCGAACTCAGGGCCCGAGTGAAGTTGAGGAAAGTGTGGTCTGCAACGAGCGTCACCTGGGAGTCCCCACTGCGCCACAAGGCTGCGGTGTTCATGGATATGTCCACTTCCAGCTCGTACCTACGACAAGGCAACTGCTGCAGTACTCATGGCCGTGGTGAGGTTGAGGAAAGTGTGGTCTGCGACGAGCGTCACCTGCGAGTCCCCACTGCGCCACAAGGCTGCGGTGTTCATGGATATGTCCACTTCCAGCTCATACCTACGACATGTCAACTGCTGCACTACTCATGGCCATGGAGAGGTTGAGGAAAGTGTGGTCTGCGACGAGCGTCACCTGAGAGTCCCCACTGCGCCACAGGGTTGCATTGCTTATGGATATGTCCACTTACAGCTCATACCTACGACAAGACAACTGCTGCACTACTCATGGCCATGGACAGGTTGAGGAAAGTGTGGTCTGCGACGAGCGTCACCTGGGAGTCCCCACTGCGCCACAAGGCTGCGGTGTTCATGGATATGTCCATTTCCAGCTTGAGGAAAGTGTGGTCTGCGACGAGCGTCACCTGAGAGTCCCCACTGCGCCACAGGGCTGCATTGCTTATGGATATGTCCACTTCCAGCTCATACCTACGACAAGACAACTGCTGCACTACTCATGGCCATGGAGAGGTTGAGGAAAGTGTGGTCTGCGACGAGCGTCACCTGGGAGTCCCCACTGCGCCACAAGGCTGCGGTGTTCATGGATATGTCCATTTCCAGCTCATACCTACGACAAGACAACTGCTGCAGTACTCATGACTGTGGTGAGGTTGAGGAAAGTGTGGTCTGCGACGAGCGTCACCTGGGAGTCCCCACTGCGCCACAAGGCTGCGGTGTTCATGGATATGTCCACTTCCAGCTCATACCTACGACAAGGCAACTGCTGCACTACTCAGTGCTTATACCATTTTTCGACTCATCCTCCTTGACGATTTCAAAGCAATATAATCTTTCAAATTTTTAGAATGAATAATTATGATAATAAAAATAAAAAGCTATCATTATGAGACAGGAGTAGTGAAATGTAAGTACTGTCATCACATGCCAAAAGTTCTGCATGTATTATGGACACACAAATGGTCGTATTATGTTCTCATACACAAAATCTTGGCTGATGAACCCTAAATGTCTACTTTTAATTAATTAAAATGCATGAACCTTATTTTTATTGTAATTGTTGAATGACTGAAATTTTGGACATGATATGCCCCTACAGTTTTCATTAAGAGAAAGCACAGATTGCTTAAGTTTGGTTTAAATTATAATTAGTGCAAAAACATTTAAAAAAATGTTCCTTGGATGAAAGTTTTTATTTATCTTTTATCCCTTTACTACCAAGCCTAAGGTCCTATATAAGACAGTGAGGCAATGTTGCTGTGATCACATAGCCCTGTGGTGGTCACTAAAAATTGACCAGGAATCTGCCACGAATGTGATCAAACCAGCCATGTAAGGCTTAATTGGCCAGAACTTAGCCAACTAGACAATCATGTTCCATAAGATGTATAATAATGTAATTTTTCTTAAAAATAACATACTATTCTTATTCTTGTTGGATTGTACTCAATATATTTATTTATTAGGTATATAATGTTATTTGTCACAATATACAGTAAGTTCTGCATTGTACTTCCGGAGGATGTGAGAAGCAAAACAGGAAAAAACTGGATGTCATTCATTAATCATTCATTCATTAATTAATCAGGTCGCTCTCACCAAATAGATAGCAAGAAATCTTTTCCACTCCCTGGATGTTACATTCCTGCAACGGAGAGGGACTCTACCAAAACACCAATGTATTCCTTTTTTTAACTAAATCTTTGCCATCCTTGCAAATCATGTTTTGAAAATTAAGTTATTTTGATTTGATTTGATTATCTGCTTGCAGACCTGTCCCAGTTGGCTAGATGGCACTTGCTGATCAGACCTGAGGGCAGGGAGCAGTACTGGCCTTTCTCACAGGCGTTGTAAGGGTGTCCCAGAAGACAGGTCAACCCACTCCTCAGACTCTGCACAAAACTCAAAATTACAAAACTATAACAATATTTATTAATCTGTTTATTATGGAGTTAAGAATGTTAGAAGTAGGTTGTTAAATATACGATTCAGCTTTTTTTGTAAAAGTTCAATAGTTACATAAATAATGTCCTTTGATCTGTAGTTTCTTGACTTTTAACATTATTACATTATAAAAATGTTGAATAGTTTTGATGTTATGACTCCTTTTACTCTACAGAGCGATAGCTTTTTCTTTCATCTTCCGTATATGAGGCAATCTCTAAATTCATTATTAAAATCTGTCTTATAAGACCTCCTCTCCCCTCTAGCAATTAACTTGTAACTGTGATACTATGGGGCGGTTTGGGAGCTCGGTATTAGCGCTAGTCCGAGCCTAAGAATCGGTTATATCCAGTATTTAGGCTGGCGTCCAAAAAATCGGTTTGGGAGCTCGGTATTAGTTGGTCTCGAGCCTAACTGGCGCAGGGATAATCTCGCGCCTAACTTTTTTGGGTTTGGGAGTCAAGTAGCCTTGGGCTCAAGCCTAAGAGATAATCTAGTTGGGTTTGGGAGTCCAAGTTCGGGCCTAATACATTTTTTTGTCATGTCATCATAACTGTCGATTTTAGGCTCAAAGGTTAGACCTGCTAGGGGGCAGGTCTAAGTAAACATCATGTTGGTTTTATCTAATTATCTTGTTTATTAATTTCACTTTAACCAAACGATTGTTATATTTGGATTATTCATTAAATTCCGAACAATTCCATTACCCTTAAGTAATATTTTAAAATAATTAATTTTTGGTTCCTGATGTTCACATTGTACTAGAAATGCGTAGATTACTTTGCTTTAGTTAAGATTTTGACTAATCAACGGTAATATCAAACAAATTGGCCATAAAAATTCGAGTATAGTAATTTATTTTCCGTTGATAAATAAATTAATACAATTTTGTAACTAAATATGGTGTATGATTTAGCTACGAGAAAAATAGCAAATACACACAAAATTCACAACATTCCAATTATAAATTACTATTCAACAAAGCATATTTTGGATTGTAAACACTTTTTACGATACTTATCAGGGTTACAAAATATCGCAGCTTTTAACATCGTTGAGCTAAGCAAATAATACAGGGTGTTTTTTTAAACGCAACCCATTTTTAAGACTGAATATTGCACATATAAATATGAAACAGTATTGTTTTATTAATCCTTACATTTTATACTACTTATTATTTAAGTTTGATCACATTTAGTTTACATTATATGTGTTCAAACAATCCGTAATTGGCATTTGTACAAAGTTGTGTTCTCTCCATCAAATTCCTGAACACGTGTTGCTAGGTACGTCTTTGAATTTCTTGCATTAAATTTGATTTGTTTGTTTTGAGGTGCTGAATATCCTGTGAATTTTTTTGTAGCCCTTAATTTTTATGTATCCCCAAAGAAAATGATATATTGGGGACAAACCCGGGAATATTGGGGGGAGGGGGGGGGGGGAAATAATCCGTCATTGATAAAATTAAGTTTTGGGTTGCGTTTGAAAAAACACCCTGTAACTTATGATTCAATTCTACTTTAAAGTCTGACGTTATTAGAAACGTACACCCGCTCCCCCCTTACGCAAAAGAGTGAAGATATTGAGGCAAAAAACATTTCAACGAAACTGCGCAGAAGCGCTGAGCAGTCGTTATCAGTTGAGTTCCGTTTTATACTACTCTGAAAGCCAGGCGCGTTGTCGCTGTGCGGAGTGTAGGGTGAGTTTGTGCCGGTGACATCAACATGGAGTACCTCGACTACTTGGACTATGTTAGGATATATCCACCTCGGATACAACCAGCTCGTCATCAAAATTACAATCCATTCAATTTTGTGTTCGCTTCTTCTCTTTATCAGCCATGTTCTCTCGCACTTACTCATATCCCAATGAGCAAAAAAAATAGCTAAAAATAAGTTCATACTCGTATTTAAACTGTTATCAATACATCGAAACTTGGCAACGATTTCATATCAATACGAGTTAAAAACTTTTTTAAAATTGTTTGGAACTTTTATTAAAACAACTTAAAAATTATTACGATCTTGTATCATTGGCGATAGTTAAATAACTTATATCAGAACAATTTTTAAAATGTTTCAAACTTATATTGAAACTAGTATTAATGTAATTTGGAAAACACATATTAAAATTATTTCCAAACAATTTTAAAAGTGTTAAAACTGAAAACAAAACTTGTAAAGTTTGAAGTCAAATAACTTGTATTGAAACAGTTCAAATTGGTTTTAGTCTTGTTAAAACTGTTTTAAAACATTCTTGTTGAAATGTTTTAAAAGTGGATTAAAATTATTTGTAACTCATTTTCATGCTCATTAAGTAGCAGTAACAATTTGAAAAACAAATGAAAAAGTAACAACACTTTTTAATAGGCACAATTATTTAACTGAAAAAACTATAAAAACAACAAATTAAAACTACAAATTTAAAAGTACTCTCACTGTGTCATCCATCTACCCGAACACTTCATAGAAAAATGATAAAGAGGACTGTAAACTCCCCTCAACACACACAACATAGGGCGCTTTTGTTGCCGTCGTCGATCAGGTGTTTCGCAGTTGCCGCCGCGAGCCCCAAAACCAAAATTCCCCGCGATTCCCTGTCCATCTAGCCACACTGCCACTTAGTACCGACTAAAGATGATACCGAACCATTTCAACTTGGTCGCGAGCTCCCAAGCCCGACTTTTGCTACGTGGACTAAAGTTAGGCGCGCCTAAAGCTAGGCGCGTACTAGCTGGGCCCGAGCTCCCAAACCGCCCCTATATCACTATTTTAAGACTCTGACACTCTCTTGGTGCATTTCAAGGCGAATATGAATGAAAGATGAGTGAAGATTGTCCTCTTTGATACATGGCTTAAAATACCAATCTAAGTAACTCACCAATCAAGTCTTAGAGATGCCAACACTATCTATGGGTATTTCAATGTGAATATGATGGGTATAGATTGTCCTACACTCATCTCTCATTCATAATTGGCTTAAAATGCCTACCTAGGTAGGTCACAAATTCAAGTAAAAGTTTTAAGTTCAAAGTTAGAATGGACAATATGAAAGCTTTGTTACTAGCAAAGATGAGCTGATTCATTTTTATTTGGTAGCACAATAGTAACCAAATACCCACACAATAACCAATTAAACCTGGGTCCAGGTTCAAATAGGCTTAAAACAGCTAAAATTAGCTGAAATTCTCTGATTTCCAAACATAATTTTTCTTGTTACCTGTCATAATCCTTCCCTTTATCAGCTGATTGTATATTGTGCTTATATGTTATTTGTGATATCACTCTCCCAGATTAAAATTATAATGATTTTCCTGATAAAATAGCCCTCTCCCTCTGTATTTTACTGACATTTTTGAATGCCTTTGTTTTAACCGTTATTTTGTGTTATCTGACACACTTGAACCAGTCACTACCACGGTTGACTGTGCTGCAAGTGAAGTTGACGGTGAGGTGACGTACCAGGGGCAGCCTGCTGACGACGTGAGCCAGGGGGTTGCTGACCCTGACGACCCTCACCCCCACCACTCGGCCCTCCCAGTTGACTGGGGCTCCCACCAACTAAAAAACAATGGCATTTATTTAATGAACAAAATGACTCTTCAAAGCAGGGCCCAAATCAATACAGTTGAACCCCTACTGTAATCCAAATCGTAATTGAAAATTTCGGTTAATCCAGACTAGAGGTTAAGTAATAAAAATATAAATATAACAGAAATTCATTAAAAGATAAGTTAGATCAATATTGTCAAACAAACTTGAGAAAAATGCAATTCTAAAATGTAGGGGATTGAGAATGGTGATGTTAAACTGAGCTTCTTATTTTCTCGAGCTTGAACTTTTTCAAGCAAATGTTTTATAGCACACCAGCAGTTGCCCGTGGCTTCGCTCACGATAGATAGCTTGACACAGCTGATCTTGCCACTCCTCTTAGAATGTCAAATTAGTACCCACAGCAGTTTACATTTCTGTGTTTGAATGTTTACATTAGAGGTGTGCGGATAGTGAATTTTTGGATCGGATCGGATAGCTTATGTTCGGATCGGTTTCGGATCAGATAACAATAGGTTTGGATCGGATAATACCGGATCCGGATATTTACGGCGCAGCGTAATGAGAAGATTTAAGTTTCTCATAAGCCTACCAAGGAACTACCAAATTATCCTTATGTGTAAGGTAAGGTTTGCCTTGATATGCTTGAGTTGTTGATTATTGTGATATATTGTTTCCAATATATGCCAAAAGTCAATTATTAAAGTATGCAAAGGTAAAACGACTAATTAATTATCTGTTAAGAATTTAGAAATTTATTGATTCCCCTTAAGCATAGTTAGTAATTAATTGAATAAGCTTATTAGGCCTAAATCAATTTCAGGATTTGCAACTTAAAAATTCCTTTTTCAATGCAACCTAAATTTGTTCACTATTTAACCTCTGTATTTTTTGTTCTTTTCTTTATTTCATCAGTGACTAGGCCTAAGTGACTAGACAAAAGAATTAAGTATAAAACTTGATTCACCAATCACTTCATATTTTAAGAAAGCTTTACATTTTTATTTATGCATTAATGCCTGACAACCAATATTTTGATTCACTACAATAATAGGCTACTATAGAAACAAAATAATAAGTCTGAGCAGTAAACTTAACCTAAATATCAAGATAAGTTTCAAATGTTGTAGGTTTCAGTATTAAAGCTTGGGCATTTAATTAGAACTTAGGCGTTCTAATGAACGCCTAGATAACAAACAACAAGCAAACTCACTAATTATTTTCATAGGCGTTGGTTGTAAACTCAGCATTGTACTGTTATCTAAGAATGTCCATTTTAATCAGTACTGAAAATACTGCCGGCCGGCTTTGACTCGGCTTAATTCGACAAGGATTAATATTTCACCAAAATAAAAACTTATTTTTGATCGTTCAACTTTCAATTTCTAGGTAGGTCATTGCTTAACTGAAAAATAAAGTAATCTGGCAATTATAAAGACGTTCTAATCAGTTTTTAAGCAGACGGCGACATTCAAAATAAAAAACGAAGTGGGATGAAAAGACAAACAATGAAATGAACAGGTTCGCCAACTCTTTGGCAGCCCAAAATTATAGTAGGCTTTTTATTTTATCGTATCAACAGGCCGCTTAAGATATTTACGGCCTCAAATAGTCGTGCGAAACATCAACACGACTATTTATTTATGGGGTATTTACAGGATATTTCATTTTGGCAATTGAAGACGATTGCTGGACACTGTCGACACTGTCGGATGTCTGACAATGGCGAACTCTGATTCATCTTGGTTGCGATTCTCTCTCATACCAATCGATGATGTTTCGTCGGTAACGGATACTGATAAAGGAAGAACTAATAAAGGATGTATTATTATTTGTTAACTGATTTAATGCTACGATACAAGAATTTGTCTTAAGAAAATGTTTGTTATCGTGTCGGGTATTGTGCAGTACTCTGATCATATACAACGATCTCGAATTCTCGATCTAATCACGAGTCGCAATATCAGCAACCGAAATACATCGATTGATGCATACCACTACATAATCGCATCATGTTGAGGCATTGTTCTAACCGCTGGCGCAACCGTCGCATTGGAAAGCGTTGTTTTTGCACCACAATGTTTTCTGTCACTAATGTGCTTTCGTCCGCAGTGACTTCTTTTGTTTGGAAGACTTTCCAAACTTGAAAATTTTATCCTTCTTTAAATTTACCCCAAAATGTGCAGTCTATCCAATAGAGTCGGATATACATTCAGTCTTACCAGATAGTCACAAAACCTCGTATCGGATTCGGATATCCGACCTGATCCGAATCCGATCCGAGTTTTCGGATATCTGCACACCTCTAGTTTACATCCTTATAAAATGTAAACAATAAAACTGAGGATGTTCACAGGGCGTAGCCCGAGGGGATTTCAAGAAAGTGAATAGGCCTATGTGTTTCCCAGGTTCAAGATCTACATATGTGTGAAATTTCAACCCAGTCGGTTCAGTATTTTTCGAGTTAACTTGCTACATACATTCATACAGAAACCACCTCTTCATTATAATATACAGATTATTAGAATTATTAAGCAGTATTTGGTTTTCAAAAGATAAAAAGTGATAGCCAGCTTAAAATAATAAAAGTTTTCTCATAAACTACCCAAGAAACTCATGATCACAATAAAACATTAAAAACACAGCAGAAACATAGATATAAACAACCAAAAAATTGGTACACCATTTTGATAGTTTTTTTTTTTGCAATTTGATAGCAGTTGGTATAATAAAGTCTGTGGATGTAATATCGCTAATTCTTGTCAAAATGGTTTCCAAGTAAACAGTAAGAGTGTGATAAAATATCTAATAGTAAGTAATAATCTTACTTGCCTATTAAATGTATGTTTTAAACAAAACTACTATCAAGAAGGTGATAATTCCATTGCACGTCACATTGTTTTAAACAGTTAAAATATTATCATTTAAAGTTCCAAATTAAATTGTTTTTCATTAACTAAAAAAATAAACTATTGACATTAAGGTGTTGACAATATATGGAATATTTTCATAGAGTATACATTGACCAAAGTACCACTTTTTCCAATTTAAGTTATCTATTTTACTTGGTTTCCCGGCCAAAGCAGACAAAAAACTATAATTTTCTGCATCAGCGCAAAATGTCCTCCATTGTGAAAAAGGCTAATTAAATTACCAAAGCTGAATGTTTTAGAAGACATTAAAATATAAAGGCCTAGAAGTTAAGGTTTTGGTTTATAGGTTCCTAGTTCTGAGACATAAAAAGTTTCAAAACTGAGTTCTTGAAATAAACTAGGCTATGAAGTTGGATATGTTATTAGGGTAATGCAACTGAAGCCAACTTACAAGTTGGTCTCAGAAGACGGGGTTTTAGTTGCACAGCATCTGCTTAGCTCCGTTGCTTTGTCTTTTAATTGGATACAAGGGATGCTTCGTACAAGGGATGCTTCATTCTTTTATAGCTGAGTACATTTGCAATGAAAAAATGACTGTATAAAATCGCCAGAAATGACAAAAAGATGATCATACTTGATCAGTGGAGGTAACTAAACAAATATTTACAATATCACAAAATAATCTATGAGTTCCCTTGATCTTTGATATTTACATAACATTTCTCCAACTTCACACTTTATCAATTTCTAGTTTAAAACATGGGTTTCTTATTTAAACCAGTTAATTTACAAAAAGATGAGGTCTGGACGTATTTAAATGGACTGCTAAAGTAAATATTAACAGATTCTTAATTAAATAAATCTGTAAAACTACCTACAACACTTTTCTATTTTTTTGTTTCAATGAACTGAGAAAGTTTTGGAGAGGAGTTCTAACAATTATTGACAGCTCATCAACAAACCTTTTTAGGCTACATCCATTTCATATCTACAAACAATTATAAGACTGCCATTTTTATTCAATTAATATGTTTATAAATATAAATGAAACATGCTATATAACTTAGATATTTAAAAGATAATAATGATAAAGTAATCATTAACAAACTACCTGAGAACATCGTATGTGGGCGTGGAAAGCTTTTTGTGTTTCAGTGTCAACACTTGGGCAAAAAGATTGGAATTGGTCCCATGAGAGGGAGGATGCAATGCTACCAACTTCCCCACCATCCTCACCCTGTAAGACTGGCCACACAAGCAGCACCACAGCAGAAGCTGACAACAATACCTGTAAAACAAAACACCATTAAAATTCGGTGTCATCTTTACTTTTGTGTACAGTACACCTCGGATTATCCGATTAATGTGGCAGAACACCGATCGGGATAACAAAAAATCCGGATAATCCGAGGTCATCACACTATCGTCTAAATAGCGATTGTATACCTTAGCCCTTGCTAAATTAGTGCTGGAAACGGCGTATAAAGACTGTACAAAATGTTAGTCTTTCAAATTTTACGGGGGTTTAATTTTGAAACAAATTTAAGAACTAAACTTTATTATTAAGGGGGCAGTCTACCTTGACAGAAAAATCTGCGTCACAGAGCGAAATAACATTGTAAAGATAGGGCTGAAGCGCGCTTAAGTACGCTTGCAGACATTTCGTATCTGGACGACAAAAGCTTTATTTTTTAAGATTTAATAAAAATGAGAGTGGGTTCACGTTCTTCAGAATATTTTATAGGGCTCTATATTTTTTATTTTTCTATAAAGCATTTCTGTCATTAGTTATGAGACTTTAAAATCTAACAAAAAACTACCTTTTTTTGAAAGATTTCCACAATTCCTGTAAATAAACGGGGATAAAATCAAAAATTCTAAAAATTTAGCGCCCTACAAAAACATATCCTTTTTAAAATGACACCAAAATATTGGAAATTAGGGGTGTGCGAATAGTGATTTTTTGGTTCGAATCGAATCGAATCGAATAGTTTATAACTATTCCGAATATCGAATATTTTCGAAACGAATATTTATGTCAATGGTTATTCGTTCAAATGAGATCAAATTTTAAATCGCAGCATGTAAGTATAAATACCCTTTCGCAGCAAACCTGTATACTCAGCAAATTACCAAGCATTTTTTAGCAACTATTCAATAATTTAATAATGTTATCAAACCAAAAGTGTTATTTCATTGTTTTTTTACTCTTGTCCTTACTTTCTCCCTCCCCTCCCTGTATTTATCTTATTTAATTATTAATAGCATTATAACCAGTCAAAATAATATAGGTCAAATATCAATTACTAAGGTACACAAAGGTACAACTAATCAATTGTTAAGAATTTAGAAATTTATTGATTCCCCTTAAGCATAGGTAATATTCATTTGAATAAGCATAATTAGGCCTGTAGTAGCAATTTCAGGATTTGGCTACTTAACAATTCCTCTTCATTCTACTGCAACCTAAATTTGTTCACTTTTAGGCCTCTGCATCCCTTTGTTCCTTTTCCTTTTCATGAACCAATAAATTATTTGATCAGGGACTAGATTTAAGGGATAGACCAAAGAATTACATATAAAACTTGGTTCACCAACTACTTCATATTTGAAGAAAGCCTTACAATCTTATTTGTGCATTAATGCCTGAGAACAAAGATTTTGATTCTCCTAAAGTAGGCCTAATACTATAAAATAATAATAAGTCAGACCGGTAAACTTAACCTAAATTTTAAGATAATTTACAATTGCCATTTACTTACAACAAAGTTTATTTGTTTTACATTGTAAACAGCAAGAAACTCATTATTATCATAGGCTTAAGTTGTCTAACCAACATTGTACCGTTATCTAAAAATTACCATTTTAATCACGTATCAAAACAAACAAGCTCCGCCTGATTCGTCAGATTTCAACAAAATAAAACCAATTTTTGATCATTCAACGTTTCTATTTCTACGTAATTGCTTATTTGAAAAATAAAGAAATCTGAGTGATTGAAACAAACACGGGATAGACGTTCTCGAGTTATTATTAACAACTAAACTTCAAAAGCGAAAGCAGACGAAGTTTCGAACGACGACGAAATTCGAAAACGAAAAGACAAATAATAAAACTGGTCCGCCAACTCTTTGCCAGCCCAAAATTATTGTACTTCATCGTATCAAAGTTGGAAGCGATGGTGATCCCGGATTCCGTTTAAGATATTTACGGCCTGAAAAAGTCGTACGAAACACCAACACGACTATTTATTTATGGGGTATTTACGGGATATTTCGTTTTGGGTTTTGGCAACTGAAGACGACTCCTCTGTCGGTCATTGGTGAACTCTGATTGGTCTTGATTGCAATAATTCTCTCTTTTACCAACTCAACAACTCAACTGATGTTTCGTCGGTTTCGGGTACTGGTCGAGACAGAACTGATGAAGGATGGACTATTATTTGTAATATGATATAATGCTGTGATACTAGAATTTGTCTTACGAAAAAATTCGTTGTCGCGTCGGGTATTGTGCAGTATGTTAACCTAAGTACTGCACGACTGATCAACACGACAGAGGGAATTTGGTGGCAAAACTGCGATGTCAGTATTATTTTACAGCAGCTATTCATCTGCTGTCTGTCCACGTGAGGACGCAGCTGTTTCTGATGTAAAAAATGGATTCGTAGTTGTTTGCAACTAAAAAAACGTACTTTTATTTTGAAAACGGGAACGTTTTCACCTACTTTTGATTTTATGCCAGTCCTTTAAATATTCGATTCGGTCATATCGAACTTCTTTGCAATCTCGAATCGAATCGAATATCACGATATTCGATTCGAAAAAGTTCGAAGTTCGAATATTCGCACACCCCTATTGGAAATCATATGAAAATCCAGCGATCAATGAATAAGATACAAAACCTTGTTTTAGCGCTCGGAACTTGAGGTAGACCGCCCCCTTAATCATACGAATACAATGTTAACTTTTACCGTACTTACAGTTTAGTCTTGGGATAAAACGCCAGATCAAAATATTTGAGTTATTAAGATTGAATAATCATAACTCAAAATTGAAGCAATCATGACAAAACTTAAAGTAACTCAAAACCTATTACAGTAACTCTTCTTAAAAAATAACGTAACACATCAAATGACAGCAATAAACAAACTTGCAAAATTGCCGTAGGCTACGCCTTTGTTGACTACTGCTAGCGTCCCAAGTAGCAATCCAGAAAATCTACGTTCTCGAAAATACTGATAATGTACTGTTTGGGCAATGCGATTCCCTCAAGTATTTTGATCCCAAATGCATACAGTAATGTATTACATTTGCATTTTAATTTTAGAGGGCACATTTAGATTTCTCCAGTAAACTCGCAAAAATCATGTTTTGCTGTGATTTAATTTTTAATTTCTCGGATGGACCCGTCCAAATAATCCGGGATTCGGATAATGGTGGTCCGGATAATCCGAGGTGTACTGTATTAGGTTTTATTCAATTGGAGTTGAGTTGAGTATTGAGCCAATTACTTGTGTATTGAGTTGATTAATTACTTGTGAAAAGTAAAAATGTTATTTTTTAACTAGTATTAATTTATTTCTAGAATACAATTAAAGCAAAGCATTAATTCTACTAAACTTTACCAAATTTAACATACAGTAGAACGCTGACAGTCCAAACGCCGATTATCTGAATCGCCAATAATCCGAATCGGTCACTAGCGTAATATAAAAAATTAAAACCAAGTAATTTTTCAAGAAAAACTAGTTTTGTGGGAACGCAAGAATACAAAAATGCGAGTGACAATAATTGTCATGTAGATGCTACAATGGCGACGCGATCCCAGCGCGGCAGTGTCGAGATTGAGTTGCAACCCTCATGACAGTGTTTTGATGCGGGGAGTGTTTTGCGCATGTAAGGTCACACCCTCTACCTAAATACATGTGCACCGCTGGCAGTGATAGTGTTACCTCCCTCTCTCATTGTGTGGATCGCTGTTTTAACACATTCAATGCTGATCCCGCACTTGTGCGGGATCGGGCCGGGGCCCAGGTGCGCGTCCTGCACTAACGCGGAGTCGGTACGCCGTGCATTTATTCAGTCGTGGAGCAGTTAGCTCGCAATGAATGGCTATAATACTGCATGAGCCATTTGTTCAATACTTCCTTTGTATGGGATTACACGTAGTTCCGAGCTTCTCCACCCACAGCGCCACCAACTGGACCAGCAATCACAGAGTGTGTTTTAGCGTTCTATTGTCAGTCAGCTGGTTGTTTGACAGTTCCGAAGTGAGGTTATGAGTGCGCGATTATTTGTTTTGATGTTTATAAGTGTTTATATCGTGGTTTGTGCTAAGCGATGGATCTTCCAGGCCCGAGTAATCAACGTGATGTGGACATGGACTTAGAGGACCAACGTGCTGTGTGCTCATCCCGCACATGTGCGGACCGGAAATTAGACCACAGAAAAATGACGAAATCGACCTTTTTCAAGAAAAAGAACATCATTTCCAGTCTTTATACACCAAAAGGAAAGTGATTACGCAAAAAAACCTTTTAGAACATAGGGGACCTAATACCCTTAATTTCATCAGTGAATGTGTTAAATGCTGTCTGGCGCCTGCTTGACCTTGCCACACGGAAATGAGCTTCAACGTCTAGGCAACTTACTCTGATCAAGATGTTCAAGTGAGTGTTATTGGAGAACTTTTCTTAAATGTATTTTTTATTTTAATTAGCTCAGTATTTAAACAAATTGACAAATTGACTTTCAGGTCAATTTAACAGCTCTACTCTGTGTTTGTTATTAAACTTAATAAAGTTCATTCTACAGGTGACTGTTCGATTTTCATCATTACCAGTAAGTTAAATCATCCGAATTTTCGGTCATCCGAATCGACCCTGGCCCAAATTAATTCAGATAGTCACCGTTCTAAACGTGTACATCTAAAATTGTTCCACTTATGAATAGACTCATTGAACCCAGCAGACGTCTTGCCTTTGACTATTTACTAGGGCGGTTTTTAAGTTCGGGTCGGGTCGGCTCGGGCCTTTTAATTTTGGCTTTTGGGTCTCGGGCCAAAATCAGGCCAGGCCAAAAATATTTAAATAATTACTTTCGCATGAGTAATTATTTGTGAATTATAATAATTATAATTACAACCACAGCTAAATCAAGAAATTAAATAAAAATATAATAGACAAAAATTATAACTAACTATTGAGGCCTAATAATTTTTAGTAGGTTAAAATTTAATTATAATTCAATTTTAACCTACTACAAGAAATTAAGATAAAAACTAATAGGTGAACAAATTCATCCAAAAAAACTGTGAGGGTCATAACAATGATTATTATCATTACAAAGCCACACTTTAGCACAACAACGATAGCGCCAATAATAAACAATATAAACTATGAATACAAATTTGAAGTTGTAAAGTGCAAGGTCACAGCTAAATATAGGTAAGTTTTCAATTTCCGAATTCTGAGAGGTGGTATTTCTAGATAACTGTCGAAATCCATTCTTCTATTAGTTAATGAAATATTGTTGAGGTTATCGTTACTCTACACTCTCTCAGGACATCCCTTCCAGTGATAATACTTCATCACAGCGGAAAAAGTTGATGGAAAATCACCTTCAAATGCAAAGACTGCATTGCCAGTAGCGCCAAAGAAATCCCCAGTGCTTTCCACCACCCAAAATAATTCGCAGAGGAAGGTTGTTATTTATACAGATAGCCATGGGAAAGGACTCACTCACTTGGTCCGGCAAAGAAGAACAACAAGCAATGTTTCAGCATTTATTAAACCAGGTGCAACACTAAGTAGCATTGTTAAGGATTTTATAAGCGAGAGAAACGAAACAAGGAGTCTAACAAAGCATGACACAGTTATATTGATCGGTGGATGCAATGACCTGGAGAAGAGGGGTTGTAAGAAGATAATGCTAGATTTCAGTGAACAAATCAAGAATACAGTAAATACTAACTTGATACTAGCCACCCTGCCCCTTCGACATGATAACCCAAAGTTGGATGGAAAACTTACCTACTTGAACTCCTTACTTGAAAACTTGGTAAAAGCTCATGATCATGTGTATTTACTACCCCTTCACCTTCTGCCAAGACATCTTTATACTACGCATGGCTTACACTTCAACAAAAGAGGAAAACAAGCGATTAGTAGGATGATCACTGATCTACTCAGTAGCATACATGCGAGTGAGCCAGAAGTCGCTGTAGGAGCTGCAAGCCATCACTGCAACACACCACCCAACCATCGCCTAGTAACAAGTTCTCCAAAGAATGAACCAACCATCTTAATCCCTTCATCACCTAAAGTCATTGTTGTTGAGGCTAATATGAGAAACGTAATAACGCAGTATAGAAAAACCCCTTCAGTGGCTTTCTCACACACCATATCTGGGGATTTACATGACAACAGGAATATGTCTGCTGGTGTGGCAGTGAGCTTCCGGAAAGTATTCGGAAGACCTAAAAGTACAGAGTATGTTAACTCGCATTTAATGCTTCAAAGAGAACAAAATGCCACCTCAGTGTACAGCCTTGTCACCAAAGCCAAGTATCATGAAAAACCAACAAAAGAAGACTATGACTTGGCTTTTACACAGCTTACCCAAGATTTCCAGTCCAAGGGATTCAAGTCATTAATTTGCTCGGCGATGGGATGTGTGAGGGATCATGTACAACCTGAGCATTTAGTCAAGAACATCATGGATTTTCAGCGTAGTACAGGTGCAAGTGTTACCATAGTTTCATACAACCAAGAATCCTACAGATCACTATGGAATGGTCTTACTCATGAGCAGTTTCTAGAGAAGCTCAAGACACTCATAGCCAATCATGAAAAAACATCTCATGATCCTCCTTTGGAACCAACTTCTCATGAACTCTAGAACCAGTGGAGCCAGTATCCCAAGTTAATCCTCTGGAGTCAGCATCTGAAGATCATACGTCACCAGAACCAAAGGACTCTCAAACTAGTGACTCTAGGGTATTTTTTTTAGCTCCTTAAGTAATACTGTAAATAAATCTTTTAGAATACTTCAGGTTAACATACAAAGTATTACGAAAAAAATTGCTAGAGTTAGAACAAATTTTGTAATTCTGAAAACATTGATGTAATATGTGTTTCGGAACATTGGTTGCTAGCTGAAGAAGTAGACTTATATGCCCCCCAGGGGTACACGCCCGGAAGTTTTCTCTGTAGGAGTACCATACAACACGGAAGTGCAGGGATATTTATCAAACAAGGCATTAAATTTAAGGAAATTCATCTCGAGAGATTTAGCAAAGAATTAGATTTAGAGTTAAGTTGCATCAAATTAATTGAAGAAAATATTGTTATTATTAGTTTATATAGATCTCCAAATGGTAATATAGAATTTTTCTTTCAAAACTTTGAATTAGCTGTCAAGAAAATAATGAAAAATGGCACCTCAGTGGCCATCTGTGGAGACTATAATATAGAGATGCTCAATATTAAAGATAAAAAATCAATAGATTTCCATAATTTGCGTAGGTCCCTTAACTTAACTTGTTCAATCAAAGCTCCCACCTGTGGGAAATCCTGTATAGATAATATTTTAGTAAATTTTGATGACAGTTTATATAAGATTACCACTTTTAAGGGTCATTTTGCTGATCATAATGCCTATATAATGGAATATATAAATAGTAACAATTATTACAAACAGAGCAATAAAATCAACAGTAATAACTATAGCATTAAAACCTACATTAGAAAACAAAATGATTCCGAAATTAACTTATTTATCAGTCATCTTATTAATTCAAACTGGAGAATGATAGATGAGTATAACTCTGGTTTTATAACTGCTGAAGAATTATTTGATAGTTTTTTTAAACAATATGTAGATCTTTGGCACTATTGTTTACCTTTAGTTAGCAGATCAAATAGTTGTAAGGGCAAATGTAAAAAAATTAAATGGTACACTGAAGACCTTGCTTTGGAAAGAGATCACATGTTAAATTTATTTAATATTTATAAAAGCCTTAGAGATAATGGTTCTGTGCACACTCAACTGGCATATGATGCCTATCTAGGCAGTAAACGTAGTTATAGACATCACCTTATGGAAGCAAAAAGACAGGCTTGTGAGAATTTTATTGAGTCAGCACCAAACAGATGCAAAGCGGCGTGGGACATCATTAAAGAGGAAGGTTCCACAGTTTCCCCACAAGAAATAATGCTTGACCCAGAGCAACTTAATAACTTTTTTCTAGATTCAGTTATGGAACTCTCAAATAACATACCTCAAACTAATACACCGATTCATGACCTTTTAGGGGAGAGACCTGTTCTTCCTGATACATTTCATTGGCAAGAAATTGGATCAGAAGACGTAGTTCAAATTGTGTCTAAATTGTCTAACTCCAAGAGTATGGATGTCTATTTTTTATAAAATTACATAGTTAAAAAGACAGTCTATGCCATTAAAGAGCCACTTTCATTCATTCTCACTAAGTGCCTGGAGGTAGGATATTTTCCTGACTCGCTTAAACTTTCTAAAGTAATCCCTATTTATAAAAAAGGAGACAAGCAGCTTCCTCAAAACTACAGACCAATCTTCATAGTACCGATCTTCTCAAAAATTTTTGAATCCTTAATGCACAAGCAGCTCTCCCTTCATTTTGAGCATTTTAATCTCTTATCTGAGTCACAGTTTGGCTTTCGCGAAGGACGATCAACAACATCTGCTGTTATGGAAGTTGTTAACCACTCCCTTGATGCCCTTGATAACAAAGAATCTGTTGCTCTATCACTGTTAGATTTAAGCAAAGCTTTTGATTGCGTCCCTTTTAATATAATTCTAGAAAAACTAAAATTTTATGGAATATCAGATCATTCATGTAATATCATAAACTCTTACTTAAGCAATAGGCAACAATTTGTTTCAATTAAAGGCTTAAACTCAACAATATCAAAAATAAAAATGGGAGTACCGCAAGGCTCTGTTCTTGGCCCTTTCTTTTTTACAATAATTATCAATGACCTGCCTAAAAATATACCAGTAGGCTCTGTAATTTATGCAGATGACACTTCTCTTTTTACTAGCAATCAAAATATAGTTTTCCTTGATCAGTCCATAAAATCTGCAGAAGATTAAACTTAGATTCCAAATTAAACTGGTCTTCCCATATTAATATCCTTAGTAAAAAGATTTCTCGGGTAAGCTACCTATTTTGGAAATTAAGAGATATCATTTCAACTGAATTTTTAAGAATAGCATACTTTGGACTATTTCAATCAATATCTCCTATGGCTTAATTCTTTGGGGTCATTCACCCTTAGCAAAAAATATCTTATTAATTCAAAAGAAAGTAATTCGAACTATTTACAGGGCAGGTTATTTAGATCATTGTAGACCCTTATTTATTGATGCTGAAATCCTAACTGTCATAAATCTATACATTTTTCAAATATTGGTATATACAAAAACTAATTTACATTTATTTACTACCAGAAAAGACATCCATACTCACAATACAAGAAATAACAGTAAATTAAATATTCCCCAACACCGACTGACAAAAATTGGATCTTCTCATCAACTTAACTGTATACATTTTTTCAATAAGCTGGACGAGTCTGCACAAACCATTTCAATTGGCATTTTTAAGAATAAGTTATTTCAGTGGCTTTTGGTTAATCCGTTTTATTCAATTGATGAATTCCTAAATTGTGAAATAAATTTGAAATTTTAAGAATCATCTTGGATTATATAACCTTACATACTGATTTACTTATTTTATACATTTAGCTTTGATACGAAAATCTATTTTACAATTTAATATGTTACATACTGCTGTAATACAACTTAGAATATAATTGACAATGCCTATTTCATGTATACTGTGATCAATGGCAATAAAGATTTGATTGATTGATTGAAAAATTTGTGGTCGGCTGCAAAAAATGATAGCACGTACCTGTCGGTCACAGATAAACGGCAGATGTAGCTTTTCGAAACTTGCGATCTGCCGCAAAATATGATAGTGCGTATTTGCTGATCGCCAATAATCGGCAAATGTAGCCTTACAAAAGTCGCGGTCAGCCAAGAAAAAACAATCGCGTGTATTTGCCGATCGTAAAAGTACCAGGGTTAACTTTATGGGAAATAAGTAAAATTTTATATCTCGCTTATATCTCAACAAATCTTAATAAAACTTGGTTTGTGACTTCATCTAGATGCAATCTAATGTATATTAGTCAAAAACCCTGATATGACCATTTTTGTGGCAGCAAACCTGCATACTCATTCCCCATATTTTCCTAATGGGGAGTAACAAATTCTATATCTTCCTTCTTTATTAACATATCTTGATCAAACTTGGTATATGACTTTTTCTAAATCAGACCTACTAAATATTGAATTAAAACCACCCAGTTTTGACACAACTTTTGCAGCAAACCTTTATACTCATTCCCGATATCCTACGAAGCTTACAAAAACACTTCATATCTCGCTATGATGGATTGAATTTTTTTTTTCATTTAAAATTCACTGAGTTTGCAGGCATGCTATGCTGCAGCAGCGGTATTTAATAGGTATGTAAACAGGCTTCCAATGAAAAATGTTAATTATTCAATTTTATATGGTAGATGATTAGAGAACAGTTAGTTTTGATGTCCTAAAAAGTTCATATTTTTCTATTTTTCATTATGAAGAGTGGACGGACTTCAGCCACACGAAGAATGTCGCTTTTTGAAATGCTTCTCCTTTAAGGCCAATGTTTACTTAACAAAACTATAACTGTTTTTCATTAAGCTTATAGATCTTAATTTAACATCTTTTCAGGGTACAAATATTTTGATGATCTGAACAGGTAAAAAAAAATAAGTATTTGGATTAACAGTCAGTAGTGTTAATTAAGGTAAGGCTATCATTTAATTAGTGGTGAGAAATTGCATTTTTGCTTGGTCTTTGACAATTATAAACTATAAACTATTAGGCAGAGAGTTACATGCAACAGCAGCTGTGAGGCTACTGGTTGAGATTGAGATTTTCCACTTAACTGGAAATCATATTCTACCTACTTTAACCCATAAGCAAGCAATATAACATATTAGGAATTGAAGTCCCTTAAGTGGTCCCGAGCCAAAGCTCCAAGGAGGCTAACAAGTCACAAAAGCTGCTGACGATCACCGGACTTAATTTTATTGTGATTGAGTGGGAGAATAAAGGCATTGTAATTGGTTGAGGAAGGGGAAGGGGCCTTTCTCAAATTGATTCAATTCCAACAGAGGCCAGTCACAATTGTACGATTATCTGAGGTCCCACCCTAGATGCCTTTAAATTGTCTAAAATAGTGAGTTTACACTTCTCGACTCATAACATTTCCCGGGGCAGGGCCCAAGACCCCCCCATCTGCTGGGGAGTACAAATACCCCTCCGGCTTCCCAGTGTTGCGAACCTCTTTTAAATTTTCTGTTTACAGTCCGCAAAAGCTCATGTGCAATTGAAAATGAACCTCCATTAAAAGTCAGATCACTGCACTAAAGTGATCGATTCTTTTCGGTCATCGCCAAATCTAAGTGTGACCAGAACCTTTGTCACTGCTACCAACCAATCCTTCTCTATACCACTATGCCAGTCAGTCAGTGGTGGGTATGTATCCAGCAAAATACGAGTACTGCTCCATTAAATAACTAAAAATTATGAACCAAATTGAAAAGAAATAGGTTCATCTAATTTTGCCCTTGTACTCAAAGGATGTTTAGAATAAAACAAACCTGTAGCCATGAGAAAAATGATGCTGCACGGGTGTACAGGGTCTTGAGTCTCCCCACATACAGTGACAATAAGACAGGGATAAGAGCCAGGAATGAGGCAGCCTTCAGTCTCAGCAGCTCGTGAGACTCCACCAACACCTTGCCAGCCGCGGCCAGGGGCAGCAGCACAGTGGCCAGTCCTGCCAGCGGGAGGAACAGCACCAGTCCTGCCAGCGCCAGGGCACTGCGGATCAGCCCGTACCACGTAGCACCTACAGAATGTAGGAACATTAACACCTTGCCAGTGGCAGCAGCACAGAGGCCAGTCCTGCCAGCACTGCGGATCAGCCCATAACATGTAGCACCTACAGAATGTGGGAACATTAACACTAGAGGTGTGCGGATAGTGAATTTTTGGATCGGATCGGATTCGGATCGGATAGCTTATGTTCGGATAGGTTTCGGATCGGATAACAACAGGTTCGGATCGGATAATACCGGATTCGGATATTTACGGCGCGGCGTAATGAGCAGATTTAAATTTTCTCATAAGCCTAAGGTAATTGCAAGGAACTACCATATTATCCTGTAAAGTTTGCCTTGATATGCTTGAGTTGTTGATTATTGTGATATATTGTTTCCAATATAGGCCAAATGTCAATTATTAAAGTATGCAAAGGTACCACAACAACTAATTATCTGTTAAGAATTTAGAAATTTATTGATTCCCCTTAAGCATAGGAAGTATTTAATTGAATAAGCTTATTAGGCCTAAATGAATTTCAGGACTTGCAACTTAGAAATTCCTTTTTCAACCTAAATTTGTTTACTATTTGGCCTCTGTATTTTTTATTCTTTACCTTATTCGATCAGTGACTAGGCCTATGTGATTAGACAAAAGAATTAAATAGCCTATAAAACTTGATTCACCAATCACTCCATATATTAAGAAAGCTTTACATTTTTATTTATGCATTAATGCCTGACAACCAAGATTTTGATTCACTACAATAAATAGGCTACTTTAAAACAAAATAATAAGTCTGAGTAGTAAACTTAACCTAAATTTCAAGATAAGTTTCAAATGTTGTAGGTTTCAATATTAAAGCTTGGGCATTTAATTTAATTAGAACATATGTCTATTTGTTTTATAAAACAAACAACAATCAAACTCACAAATTATTTTCATAGGCGTAGGTTGTCAACTCAGCATTGTACTGTTATCTAAGAATTTCCATTTTAATCACGTATTGGAAATACGGCCGGCCGGCTTTGACTCGACTTAATTCGACAAAGATTAATATTTCAGCAAAATAAAAACTTATTTTTGATCGTTAAACTTTCAATTTCTAGGTAGGTAATTGCTTAACTGAAAAATAAAGTAATATGGGCATTGAAAAGACGTTCTAGTCAGTTTTAGAGCAGACGGCAGCCGACGACATTCAAAATCACAGTAACTTGAACAAAGATTCTAGGTACTGTGTTCAAAATCAAACGAAATGAGATGACAAGATAAACAATGAAATGTACAGGTTCGCCAACTCATTGGCAGCCCAAAATTATTGTAGGCTTTTTATTTTATCGTATCAACAGGCCGCTTAAGATATTTACGGCCTGAAATAGTCGTGCGAAACATCAACACGACTATTTATTTAAGGGGGATTTACGGGATATTTCATTTTGGCAATTGAAGACGATTGGTCGACACTGTCGAATGTCGGACAATGGCGAACCCTGATTCGTCTTGGTTGCGATTCTCTCTCATACCAATCGATGATGTTCCGTCGGTAATGGATAGACTGATCGAGACAGAACTATTTGTTAACTGATTTAATGCCACAATACAAGAATTTGCCCTAGGAAAATGTTTGTTATCGTGTCAGGTATTGTGGAGTTCTCTGATCGTATACAACGATCTCGAATTCTCGATCTAATCACGAGTCGCAATATCAGCAACCGAAATACATCGATTGATGCATACCACTACTTAATCGCATCGTGTTGAGGCGTTGTTCTAGCCGCTATCGCAACCGTCGCATTTCAAAGCGTAGGTTTTGCTCCGCGATGTTTTCTGTCACCAACGTACTTTTGTCGGCAGTGACTTACTTTTTCGGGAGACTTTCCAAACTTGAAAATTTGATCCTTTTTTAAAAATTACCCCAAAATGTGCAGTCTATCCGAGAGAGTCGGATATCTAGTCAGTTTTACCGGATAGTCATAAAACCCTCGGATCGGATTCGGATATCCGATCCGATCCGAATCCGATCCGAGTTTTCGGATATCCGCACACCTCTAATTAACACATTGCCAGTGGCAGCAGCACAGTGGCCAGTCCTGCCAGCACTGCGGATCAGCCCGTACCACGCAGCACCTAAAGAATGTAGGAACATTAACACCTTGCCAGTGGCAGCAGCGCAGAGGCCAGTCCTGCCAGCACTGCGGATCAGCCCGTACCACGCAGCACCTAAAGAATGTAGGAACATTAACACCTTGCCAGTGGCAGCAGCACAGTGGCCAGTCCTGCCAGCACTGCGGATCAACTCGTACCATGTAGCACCTACAGAATGTGGGAACATTAACACATTGCCAGTGGCAGCAGCACAGTGGCCAGTCCTGCCAGCACTGCGGATCTGCCTGTACCACGTAGCACCTAAAGAATGTAGGAACATTAACACCTTGCCAGTGGCAACAGCACAGAGGCCAGTCCTGCCAGCACTGCGGATCAGCCCGTACCATGTAGCACCTACAGAATGTGGGAACATTAACACATTGCCAGTGGCAGCAGCACAGTGGCCAGTCCTGCCAGCACTGCGGATCTGCCTGTACCACGTAGCACCTAAAGAATGTAGGAACATTAACACCTTGCCAGTGGCAACAGCACAGAGGCCAGTCCTGCCAGCGCCAGGGCACTGCGGATCAGCCCGTACCATGTAGCACCTACAGAATGTAGGAACATTAACACCTTGCCAGTGGCAGCAGCACAGTGGCCAGTCCTGCCAGCGCCAGGGCACTGCGGATCAGCCCGTACCATGTAGCACCTACAGAATGTAGGAACATTAACACCTTGCCAGTGGCAACAGCACAGAGGCCAGTCCTGCCAGCACTGCAGATCAGCCCGTAACATGTATTACCTACAGAATGTAGGAACATTAACACCTTGCCAGTGGCAGCAGCACAGTGGCCAGTCTTGCCAGCACCAGGGCACTGCGGATCAGCCCGTACCATGTAGCACCTACAGAATGTAGGAACTTTAATACCTTGCCAGTGACACCAGCACAGTGGCCAGTCCTGCCAGCGCCAGGGCACTGCGGATCTGCCCGTACCACATAGCACCTACAGAATGTAGGAACATTAACACCTTGCCAGTGGCACCAGCACAGTGAGCAGTCCTGCCAGCACTGCAGCCTGTACCACGTAGCACCTAGGCCCTACAGAATGTAGGAACATTAATACCTTGCCAGTGGCAGCAGCATAGTGGCCAGTCCTGCCAGCGCCACTGTGGATCAGCCCGTACCACATAGCACGGACAGAATGTATGAACATTTACACCTTGCCAGTGGCACCAGCACAGTGGCCAGTCCTGCCAGCGCCAGGGTCCTGCAGATCAGTTTGTACCTGTTAGTACTTACAAAACATAGGAAAATTAACACTTGGACAGTGGCAGCAGCACCGTGGCCAGTCCTGCCAGGGACCCGGTAAGTCCAATGTTGCTGGATCAATCTTAGTTGCTGTAAATTGATCACCTCTGGCTTGCTTGCAATTGGTGACTCTAGTTGCTGTGTCACTTCATTGTCGTTTGATAGCCCACAAGCCTATTGACTCATGGCATCGGGCTGAGGTAAAGCTGATTTTTTACATCATCATCATTGTTACTTTAAAATAGCCACTGAAACCTTATGTCATACCTTCAGAGGCAGTGAGAGCAATCTGCCACCAGGAGAGCGCGACACAGTGAGGTACCAGAGCAGTGTAGCAGCCTCGCCAGTTGTCTCTCGCCGCCATCTTGACCAGCACGGCAGGAATTACAAGGTAGAACAGTGCTCGGAAGTTTAGGCAAAACTCCACCCCATTACCTTCAAAGCAAACATAGCACATGACAAAACACATCAACTGGGAATAATCTACCCAGAACTACACATTTCTGGTATATATGACCTTTTGGGTGTGACCTTTTGGTTGGGAAAAAGTTGGAGGTTTTAAGTGTTTGAATGATGATGATTAAAAAAAGATTTGTAGCTCACCATCTGACCATTTCTCGTGTTCAAATACAGGATAATTTGGGATTGACTAGGTATAAGTTTGATAAAACATGCTAGGTCAATTTTTAGCACTGAAGAATAGTTAAATTTTAGACCTGAATAAGTTTATGTGATAAAAAATTACACTTAGGAAATCATATTTAACCAAATCAGCTTATTCTTAAACCACGATGAACTGGAAATGATTTTTTCAAGATGGCTGCTGAAGCACAGCAAGGATTTTCACCGACTTTTGACATTTTGTTTAGAAAGGTTTATCTAACATCTGTGCGAATTTTCACCTTGATCAAGATTTTTTAGGTAAATTTTCCTGAAATTCCTGGACCAATATGGGAAATTTGTTAAAAGTTGCAGTTTAGTTGTAATGTTTAAATAACCTATATTAGACTTACCAACCACATAGGAAGCAAAAGTAGGAACATGCACATCCAGGAACCTCCAGCCCTGACTGACTACAGCGTCTGTTTCGTAGGGATACTTGGCCAATACATGGACAGCGAACGAGAACAGCCCAAGCCAGTCAGGTGATCTTCGTCCTGACAGCTGAAACAGTAGGCATAGACAGTGGTCTTCATGGGAATAGCACTAAATAATTAATTATCATTACTAATCATCATTCTAAGTACACTTAACAAAAAGAAGTAATGAAAATAAAAACAGCAACGGAACATAAAGACATACACACATACTTTTTCTTGCATTTTAAGGGCAAAAAATGAATCTTCCATTAGTAATGGTACAAAATTGGCGGTAGTGTTTTTTATTTACTATCTAAAAAGCTTTTCTCCAAATTGTTTCTTAAGGTACCAGTGATGTGCTGGGTCGCCAGTCTACATTTGGATTTTAATATTTTTCGTTTGTTAACCCTATAACTGTGTAACATCTATTTTAAAGTTTTCCAACTTTATCATCATAAAATCATGAAAACAAAGATTAAACATTCACTAAATTACTAAATTGGATAATGCATAGTGGTACGGGAGCACAAAAAAATAGCCTAATATAATAATAGCCAGCCAGAACCACACTGGCCATTATCATTACTAAAACAGGAGGAATGATAAACAGGACTAAAAGGTCCTGGGCGCTCTGCGGATCAGCCCTTACCACGTAGCATCTAGAGAATGTAGGACACCTTGCCAGTGGCACCAGCACAGTGGCCAAGCAGGCACTATGGCGAGATCTATTCTGAGAGTTTTGCTGGCTGGTTTGTATCTGCTCCAGCTCTTTAATCAGCTCGCTGTCGGTGAGTTGGAAAAAAGTAAAAAATAAATAAAAAATTGTAGCTTGATGCTTTAAGTTTATTACATTTGACACATTTGATCAAAGTGCTTGCATGTGCAGTAAAAAGTTATGGAGTTTGATCATGCAGCGTCATTGTCAACATTGAGGTTTTTGTTGTGAAAAATTCTTGTTTTGATTTCATGGGTAAGAGGAAGGGGCTGGTCTGAAGAGATCGACCGGCTGGTGGATGATGGCCCTTGCCGACTCAGGGGCTCCCAAATGCTAAAGGAGTCAATAAATAAATTTACAGTTGAAATAAGCCCTGATGTTCGGTAGGAGAGCATAAATAATATTTTTCATAACACCTTAATTGTATGAAACATAAAATTTAATGAATCTAGTTTAAGAAAGCTATTTTTAAAGATATAACTGGTAAGATAGTAGGAAAATAGATCGGTCCATTTTCAGAGGGTTCAAAAGCCCAAAATCGTTAGCCTTTTCAGTAAAATATGGACAATTTAAGCATATTGTATTATAATGGTTAGAAGCAGAGTACAACCTAACATATCTTAACCTTTTGGTGGCAGCGCAATAATGCTGCTGCAAAATGTTAGCAGCGGCAAAGTGAAACCGTGTGGTGGCGGCACCAGGGGGGAGGGAGGGATAGCAGCGAAAAACTCTAATCAGGGTGTCCACAAAATCAGGCTATGAAAATTCCCGTATGTTTCCCGTATTTTTCATCCTGAAATCACGTTTTTCACGCTAGGTAATAGTTTACGTGCTTTTACTGGAGTATGAACTAAAGAAACCATATTTTCATGATTTACATTTTTTTATTTCAATGACTGGCTGAGTCGTCACGGAAAACCCGAAAACGGAACCAATGAGGCATTCATCCAATTAGCTAATAAGTTCATAAGGCGAAAACCCGTGCACAGAGAACGATGAATCTGCCTTTAATATCGTAATCTCTTGGCAGAGGGTGAAACCACCACAGAACGGATATAAACCTACTTGAAATTAAATTGGCCTAAAAAGTTAGTTTTTGTGATAAACCAACTATTCATTGTAAAATGCAATTCAAATAGGCTACATTGAGAAAAGTTCAGTACGTTGTATTACACCAAACGGATATTTATTTGCTTCTCGCATTCTAATTCCATAAAGGCATAACTATAGTTTGTTTTCATGAACTAAGCGAAGATGCAACAAAATAATGAATATCGATCCATCGATCGAAAACTTGACTGAGAGAAACTACACACGCAACGAACAATCGGAATGTCTTGCTTCACATCTCTGTCCGCTTCCATTCACGATTCACAATGGAGGGGTAGTCTCTAATTGGCCCGACGCAACGACACCAAGTGGTTTCCTTGACAACCTGCCATGCGCACTGTTCAATGTGCAATCCGCATGAGGAAGAAAGGAAGGAGAGGTGGAACGAAGGACGGAAGTAAAACAAAACCTCGGAAACCAGAAAGAAAACAAAACTAATTCTATATTATTTGACTCATCGCACCCTAGTGATGTGCAATACGGCCGGGTATCGCAAAACGGTGATAAAATACGTATCGGAGGAGTGTATCGTATCGTCCGTATCGTATCATAACCCTGTATCGTATCGTCCGTATCGTATCATAACCCTGTATCGTATCGTCCGTATCGTATCGCCCCTAAGTATCGAATCGTATCGACCAAAAGTTTACCAGTAACTAAATTAAATAACAGGCAACTAAATACTGTAATACCCCCGTCGCATACTCAGCAAATTGCTGATGCTTCAATAATTAAAATGGTGCCTCATATCAAGATTTTCCATCGTACCTATGTTCATAAATAAGCATGCAGAATATTCTCCATAAGAATAACATGGGATATGAGTAAGCAGGTGCTGAGGTGCTGCCAATGAAATGTCAAAATGGGGGATTTTACACCATAGTCAAGTAGATCTCAATTAGATGAAGCCACATAACAAGTTTTATTAAGATTTATTGAGAAATAAGCGGATTTCCCATAAAAATTCGATAATATCGAAAATATCGTAAAATATCGTCAATATCGCCTCTATGTGCCGATGCGAGATCGAATATCGTTTTTTGCGATACGATACGTATCGTTTTCAAAATATCGTATGGAAATATTGTATCGTCCCCTGTGTATCGCGATATTCCGATATGATACGATATGTATCGCACTTCAATATCGCACCCAGTTATAAACTGATTTCTCAAATGTCGTATCTGATAACCAAAGTTGAATTAAACATCCATTTGAAGTTAAATCATCTCCTGAAAATGAAATTCGCTGGTCTATCATCAAACATCTATTTTAGCTGATCATAGTGTATTTTACTCATTTTTGCGAGTTGTCATGCCAGTCGTGCAAGGCAGAAGACAAGACGACAGGACGGACGTACAGATAAAAACAACAGGCTCAGGGCTCACCAACCAATGCCATAATTACCGGTCCAAAATTATCGTACGAATGATAAATTCGATGGTTCAAAATTAATGATTCTAATAAGGTTGGCGAATAGTGGGTTTTTATCAAAGGTTTCCTTTTAAGTTAAAGAAAAAATTTTGATTCAATTTTAACATTTTACAACTTCTTATTGCCTCTTAGTCAAATCATAAGATAATTGTTACAATAGTAAATAAACGAATAAGCTTAATTTTGTTGTAAGCTTAATTTTGTTGTAAACTTAAGTCCACAAAGCAATAATAATAATAATCTTCAATCCGTGAAATAAATTTACATTTGTATGGAGAGCATCAAAAGGTACATACTTACACTACATACACTTTTAAAAACAAGTACATAGGCTGTAAAAAATATAAGGTTTTTAACATTAAGTTCCATCCCAGCAATAGATTTAGTAGTTAAGTTTCAGTAATGTTAAATAAAGTTGTATAGGGGAAAATGTAGGCCTACATTTTAGCCTATAACATTTGTGACGTAATTTTTGGTAGAGATGTGCGAGTACAGGTTTTTCAGGTCGAGTCGAGTAATTGTCAAAAGATTCGAATCTCGGGTTCGAGTCGAGTATAAACTAAAAAAAAGTAGCCTAAGTTATAGTAATACATGTAAAAAGTTTTACTTGTTAAAGTGACAATAAATAATGTTTCAATTATAAATTTGGAGGTATCAAAATGTGCACTTCTATTAAATATTATTAATTTAAAATAACAACAGATAAGGACAGAACATTAAAGAATATCTGCCTCTGATAAAAAAGGTAAGTATTTTACATGTATTGACAAGAAAAATTACACTAACCCCCATTAATTACAAATATTGCATGATACTTGGCTAAAAATATTTTATACTTGTACCTGTTGGATATTAAGGTTGCAATATAATATGGTTTAATAAACTGATTTATTTTCAGGCTTGAAATTTTATTTCCTCCCTTCATTTTTATTTTTAGTTTATAATTTTATTATCATTCTTTGTGGTATGATTTGTGTAGCATTTGATATGTTCCTCAATAATAAAATAATGCTATAACCAATAGGAAAGTAAAATTGTTTAAAGATAAATTTATTTTATGACCTTCTGTAAAAACAATACATTATTACAGCATCCCTAAAAAGATTAAAAAAGATTTAACACTAACATCTCTGCAAATTACTGAGTCTATATATTATACAGCCGCTTGTGTAACTGACTCACTCACGTATACAAATTCAAACCATGCTTCCCGATGAGCTAGAAACTTGAAATTTGGCATGAATATTACTTTGGTGGTCGAGCCACAGGAAAAATTGTCAAAACAAAACTTTTCCACCCCCAACCCCCACAAAGGGAGGAAAACTTGAATTTCAAAAAAAGTACTTTTCGTTTTAGGGCTGTGGCGGTTGAACTAGAGGTCCTATCCAAAAATGGACTGCACCACGTGTCACGGATTTTTTATGATCTACAACTTTGGTCCTATGACTTTTTGCCCTATCTCGTCTTTTTCACCCTTAGGGCTGTGGCGGTTAAACGAGGTCCTATCCAAAAATGGACTGCACCACGTGTCACGGATTTTTTCATGATCTACAACTTTGGTCCTATGACGTTTTGCCCTATCTCGTATTTTTCACTCTTAGTTAGCAGTAGAACTTTTAATTTCCGAAGATTTTCCCCAGGTTTTCAGCTCCAGTTGATTAAATATTAAAAGTAAAGAGCTGAAATTTGGTATACAACATCTTTACAGCATTTATGTTACAAATCATGATTAATATAACTAATTTGTAATATTAAAATGTATATAAAGTCAAATAAACCTTCAAAATTCACCAAATGTCAGCGATTTTCTCGAGGTATTTCATTCCGGTTCAAAAAACACTTTCCGATAAGATAGAAACCTGATCCCGTCTTCAGGTGGAAGAAAACCTAGAACATAACAAGATTAGTAACACATAGCCAGGAAAACGTGGAGAAAAACACAGCTAAAACAGAGAACTGTAAAAGCAGTCACGAAAACAATAAGCTGAAAAGAAAAACAATACACAAAATAACACAGGAATCACAAGTATCAAGAATCACCAGGCAGGAGAGAGCACGTCCACACCCAATCAGAGCTGAGCTGAGACTGGTGGGAGGAAAGCAAATGGCGGCGGCAACGGAAATGGCGGTGCCCACAGCCAACCAAATCACGGCGCGCTACCGGTGGCGAAAACCTGAAACAGAGACATGTGATATGCAAATTCCGTGTGTCTGTTTGTGTTTTTTTTAGTTAATTTTTAAACTGATTTTGCCCCTTGGCCTTGCTACGGGTTAACATGTTATGAGAATTTTGAACAGAATTGTTAAGATTTGAGGTTAGGATGGCTCTAGGCCAGGTTACATTTGGTAATTGAGGAAAGGATTGCCAGAGAACTTACCCATCTGGATGACTAGGAGTCCCAACTAGCACAAAGATACACAGAAAAAACACATTAACTTGAAAATTTTCGGGACAACATGCCCCTTTCTCAATCAGTTGAGAAGGGGACTTCTCAACTGATTGAGAAAGGGGCATGTTGTCCCGAAAATTTTCAAGTTAATGTGTTTTTTCTGTGTATCTTTGTGCTAGTTGGGACTCCTAGTCATCCAGATGGGTAAGTTCTCTGGCAATCCTTTCCTCAATTACCAAACAGAATTGTTAGTAATTACCCTATTTGCTGACACTTTATTTTCCCTGTCTTTCAATTCTTTCTTTAATATTGGTAGCCGTACTGGCCTTATTTCAAGTGAAGATTGACTGATTGGTTGGTCTGCTAGTTTTATGTATGAAGCTTCAATTAGTTTTCTTTTGAAAAAATGAGGTTCGCAGTGTACTATTTTTGCTTCGTCAAAATTCATCTGGTGATTTTCAGACCAGCAGTGTTGAGCAATTTTTGATTTATCCACTAAGCCCTTCCTCGTGTTATCTTTGTGTTCTTTGATTCTAACATTTAAAGGTCTTTTTGTCTCGCCATAATACGGCCTAGAGCAACTATTGCAGTTTATTCTGTAAACACAGTTTTTTGACCCCTGAGTGCCATTTTTTGGTTTGGTTTTTACGAGACATTGCCTAAGAGTGTTTTGTGTCCTAAACGCGGTTCTAACTTTGAACTTCCTAGCAACTCTTCTAATTTTTTCCGATAATCCCGGCACATAAGGGATTGACATAGGAACGAATTTTTCAGTGGTTTCTGAAAAGTTCCTGAAAAGAAAAAATTAGAAGAGTTGCTAGGAAGTTCAAAGTTAGAACCGCGTTTAGGACACAAAACACTCTTTGGCAATGTCTCGTAAAAACCAAACCAAAAAATGGCACTCAGGGGTCAAAAACTGTGTTTACAGAATAAACTGCAATAGTTGCTCTAGGCCGTATTATGGCGAGACAAAAAGACCTTTAAATGTTAGAATCAAAGAACACAAAGATAACACGAGGAAGGGCTTAGTGGATAAATAAAAAATTGCTCAACACTGCTGGTCTGAAGATCACCAGATGAATTTTGACGAAGCAAAAATAGTACACCGCGAACCTCATTTTTTCAAAAGAAAACTAATTGAAGCTTCATGGCTACCAATATTAAACAAAGAATTGAAAGACAGGGAAAATAAAGTGTCAGCAAATAGGGTAATTACTAACAATTCTGTTCAAAATTCTCATAACATGTTAACCCGTAGCAAGGCCAAGGGGCAAAATCAGGTTAAAAATTAACTAAAAAAAACACAAACAGACACACAGAATTTGCATATCACATGTCTCTCTTTCAGGTTTTCGCCACCGGTAGCGCGCCGTGATTTGGTTGGCTGTGGGCGCCGCCATTTCCGTTGCCGCCGCCATTTGCTTTCCTCCCACCAGTCTCAGCTCAGCTCTGATTGGGTGTGGACGTGCTCTCTCCTGCCTGGTGATTCTTGATACTTGTGATTCCTGTGTTATTTTGTGTATTGTTTTTCTTTTCAGCTTATTGTTTTCGTGACTGCTTTTACAGTTCTCTGTTTTAGCTGTGTTTTTCTCCAGGTTTTCCTGGCTATGTGTTACTAATCTTGTTATGTTCTGGGTTTTCTTCCACCTGAAGACGGGACCAGATTCCAGATCCCGAAACGTCGTGAAACTTGTTTTTTACTAATCAGTGATGGCAAATGTCCGCAAAAATCCTAATCAAAATATAAAATCACCATCACCAACAATGAATTTCAAACAAAGAAGAAGATAGAAACTTGAAATTTGGCACGATTATTCCTTAGAGGGTCAATATACAGGAAAAATTATCTCACCATGTTTATTTCAATCCCCTAAAAAAATACAAAAATCGCTAAAAAAGCTATTTTTAAAGCAAAGTTATTTTGAGCTCTAGTGGCCTGAATGGATGGAACTATCGAAAAAAGGACTGCACGGAGTCCCACGGATTTTCATGATCTACAACTTTGGTCCTTTGACTTTTTGCCCTATCTCGTCTCCTTCACCCTTAGATAGCTCTAGAACTTTCAATTGTCTAAGGTTACCCCGACGTTTTTCAGCTCCAGTAGATTTATTATTATACGTAGAGGGTTGGAATTTGGTACAAATAATCTCTACAGAATGAATGTTACAAACCGTAAATAATATAACTGTTATTGGTATTGAAACGCATATAAACTTAAAAAATCTTCGAAATTCGCCAAATTCAATCGATTTTCTCGAGGTAATGTATTTCATATCACCTTGATATACTACCTAGAACCCTGATAATTTGCAATCAGTATGTGTATGACTTGATATTTTCCCTATCTCGACTCCTTTGCTCTCAGATAGCTCTGACCCCTTTCAACCCCAAAACCAACCAATGAATGAATCAAAGTCAGAAATTTCTATATGTTTGGCAATGTTATTTTTAAAACAATACTTTTGCCCCACCCCTTTGAGCCTACCAAGCTCTCCACTCTCATATAATTAACCCCCAAAGCCCAAAACACTACCACCAATAACCCTCCCTTGAACAAATAACTTGTGCTAAAAATTTGTAAAAAGTTAAATTAATTTTCACCTGTTTTTTTTATTAAATACGTTTACCTCAACCCGAAACCCATCAGCCCTTCCCCAACAAAAAATAGCCCCACCCACTCCATCATAAATCCCTTCACTGACTACTCCCCCCACCTGCTGCCCCCCCCCCAAACGGTAAATTTTCCCAGGATTTGTCAAGAGTTAATTCGTATTGTGACTGTTCAGTACACACCTCCTTAAGTTTTTCCTAATCTGCAAGTCTTACCACCACTCGCCCCTGAATGCCTCACAATTCGACCTAAACCAGGGCCAACCTTCAGGACTTGTTGAGGAGCCCCCACAACCGAAAACTCCCTAAACCAACTGCGCCCCTAAACTACTAATGATATCTTGACCTGAATATTTATAAACTGTTTAGTTTTGTCTTGTAACTTTTATTTTCCCAAACCCCCCGACCACGACCGGATATAAATGGTATGGTGACTTTATATGTACACAAATATATCAATTTAAAATATCAATAGGACTTATCAATATTAAAATCCCTCTTCAAGGGACCTGCGAGCCGTAAGGCTAGTACTTATTTATACAAGCCCAAAATAGGCCTACTTTTCAAAAGAGAATTTTAGAATTTATATAAAAAGCAAACTGTTAATTGAAAATAAACCTTTCAAGTATAGATGTTTTGTTTTTAAATAATTTCACTTTCTAAAATCATAGGCAGAAAACCCATGAAGACACAAATAAACCAAGTATTAATGTGTCAATTAATTCTAATCAATCTAAGAATAAAAACATAAATGCTAAGCAGACTATTTTAAAAAGAAAAATCATTACACTACACAACAACTTAAAAGGAACGACAAACTATTAATTCTACCACTGGCACCTTAGCAATGGAAATGTTGACAAAATAAATTAAGACAAGAAGTAAGAGAGCAAATTTTTGTTTACTTTTCAAGGCCACCCCACCCCCCTGCTGACAGTCCCATTGTTCCAGGCCAAGCAACACGGCCGGTGATTAGATAAGAAAGAGATAACAACTCCCCAATACAAAAATGTCATAACCTACACTACTGGTCGTATAAAAACCAATGACGTTTCATAATTTTCTTCTAATTTTTACAAATCAAATGAGACAAAAATGAAAGTTGTGCGATGCTCCATTCCAGAGATAAACAATGATTAAAAAATAAGATAACCTGTATGAGTGCGAGTTCATTCAGAGCTAAATATAGCTTTATTTCCTGTTTTTTCCGATTCCTGAGAAATCGTTTTTTATTGAACCCTGTCAACTTCCTTTCCTTATCAGTTGAAATATTGTTATTATCCGCTGACTAATATTTATTTTTATCAATTGTGAAGCTGACAACCGGTGATAGTTGGCTTGTGACCTTCACGTTATCGATCGACACACGAGCGTAATTTCTATTAAAATAATAACTACGCGTACAATTTCGGCAGATTGTAAAGATTGATTCTAAAGATTCGAGGGATTCGGATTCGACACATCCCTAGAGTCGACAGTCACAACCACTGCTGTGAGTACGATCTGTCGTGACAGCTGTAAGATAGGTTAGGTCACCTATCTTCTGCATATTTGTACAGCACGACAAATTAAACAGCATTTTGTGACAAATATTATATTTTGAACAAAAATAACAGATTTTGCAATTTGAAATCAAACTCGACTCGAAATTGCCGAGTTTGAAAAAAAGCTTGAGTTTTAAGGCCATACTCGACTCGAACTCGAAATCTCGAGTACTCGCACATCTCTAATTTTTGGTAATGATTATCGTCAAAAAGTGTGATAACAATTTGCAATATTGAAATTACTGTAATTTTAATCTTTAACAAAGTATTTATATTCCTCCTAAAAATAATTGTTAACTAAACTTGGGCAAGAAAATGTTGAAGTTAGAAATGAAAACTATAAATCACGCAAAGACCCAATCGTGGGAGAGAGATTGTTGACTTTTAATTTTTAAAACCCCTCCCCACCCCCTGCCAAACAATTGAATTCTATTGTTTGGTATGTTGTTGCAGGCCGTGATCAGATAAGAGGGAGATAATGTCCTTATTACAAAAATGCAAAAACCCAAACGAATAATCATATAATTGATTTTTACAATTCATAATTAGATAAAAATGAATGCCATGCCATATTCCATTCACGAAGATAAACCATGATTACACTTTCCGAATTCCGAGAGATCGTATTCCTTGAAACTTCTCTACGTCCTTTACCTACTAAGTTTGTGGGATATTATTACGCAGAGCTCTTCCTTCCTGTTCTTATCGCATATCACGTTTTCAAAAAAAGATCACAATTAATTATGATCTTACCGATAAAATCACATGGACTTTTTTCCAATTAGTTTAACTACTCCTCATCTCGATTCGTGTTTGAGAAAGTACTAAACAGTAGAGTAGTGATGGTCGGTTCCAGGAATTTTGATTCTGGAATCCGAATCCGAATCTTGATAAATCGAATCTCGAATCCTAAATTGTGAACCTCTTCAGTTACTTGCCTGGGTACTGGTTACAATTATCATTCAAACAAACTCAGCCACTCCAAATAAACCAGAAATAGTTATTTGGAGCTCAGAAACACAAGTTTTAGAACATCAGTGAATCATTTATTTATAACCCAACAATATATTATTGTTAGATTCGTTTCAGAAAGAACTAATAAATAATCTGATAAAACAAAAACCTCATTTACATTAAGTTTTTTTTTTAATTAACACATGGCCCAAGATAATTAGTAAACAAAAGGTTTCATTATTTTCCTTATTAGGATCTATTCAAAAAATTGCCACACCTAAATAAACTGTAGACCAAAGTTTTATAAAGACCTTCATGTCTTAAAAATATGTTTTGTTTAAATTCTCAAATATTAGTATTAACCTAGTTTTAATTCCCAGTTAGTCAAATTAAGATTATTTAAATGTATTTTAAGATAAAAAAAACTTAAGTTGTCTATAGTTATACTTATTTGCAAAATCGAAACAACTACAAGATTTAATTATGTTTTATTTTCCTCTTAAAATAATAGTTATTAAAAGCTTAGTCAAGGAAATGATGACAAATGAAAGGCAAGTGGTGAGAGAGCAATGTTTGTTTACTTTTCAAGGCCACCCCACCCCCACTGCCCGTCTTGTTGTCTGCCGAGTGACACGACCGGCAGTGATTAGATAAGAAAGATATAATAACCCCCCAATACAAAAATATCATAACCTAAACTACCGGTCGTATGAGAACCAAAGTCGTGTCATATTTTTCTTCTAATTTTTACAAATCAAATGAGATAACAATGAAAACTGTGCGATAGTCCATTCCAAAGATGATAAAAAATAAGTTGTATGAGTGCGAGTGCAGTCAGAGCTAAATATAGCTGTTTCCTGTTTTTTCGAATCCCGAGAAATAGTTTTTTATTGAAACCTATCAACATCCTTTCCTTAACAGTTGAAATATTGTTGTTATCCGGCGACTGATATTTATTTTTGTCTCTCGTGAAGTTAGACGACCGGTGATAGTAGGCTTGTGACCTTCACGATATTGATTGACACACGAGCGTGATTTCAGTTGTATATAACTACGCGGACAATTTCGGCAGTTTTTAAGGATTCGATTTTCGAATCTCGCCGATCGATTCTCGAATCCGATTCTTTTCTAAAGACTCAGTGGATTCGAGAATCGAGATTCCGATTCGACACATTCCTACTGTCGAGTAATTACGAGAAAGTCGTCCACCTGCCCGTCCCTGAAAATTATAGATCTGATCTGAATCCTCTATTTCAAACGATTGTGATCACACTGTGATCTACCTTTGGTTATTTGCTTATAAAACTTACTGTTTTATCTTTTGAATCATCAGCATAGTTTTACTTTCATCGGTTCTAAAGTAATTTATTTTGAATCACCACAGATACAGATAATACTAAATTTCATACTTTCTTCACTTTGGCGATATTAGCTATCTACAAAATTCAGGACGAAAAAATTGGGTTAGGATAGTGTAAGTCTTAGCAGTTGAAAACAATTAATTACAGAAAAGAAAAAGTAAGGAAAACGAAATGCGAGGTGCGGTATAGGACTGCTCCAAAATGATTTCAGAGACAATTAAAAATCTTCAAGGCGAAATAGAATATTATGATGTATAATGGTAATCGTTCTTTTCCGGTCTTATTGCGCTAGCCAAATAATACGCATCCACACGAGACCTCTTTTTGTTGCTTTCTTATCTTCCATCCGTCGCAAGACCGTCTAGCACAAAAACTATTTCCTGGAATATCCTGCTGGCAGAATCATATATTTAATTTCGTGAGGCGATTCTTTGCGTCAAAATTGTGGGCGTTTGGCAAGTCGTAGAAAGATGGGAGAGGGCTCAAATTAAAGGTCTCTATTCCGTGATGGCGGGAAAAATACTGAAATTGCTTGAAATTCACCAGAAAACGAGAAATAACGTAAAATATCTGCCATTTAAAAAGCATTGGGATCCAAAAACGTCTGCTTTGTTTACATTAAACATGTGTTGCTTATACTTTATTTAAAACCACATGCTAGATGTTGATATGGTATATTTAAAATCCAGCTATAAATATAAAGGTTGAACGTACTATAACAAATAACGGTTTTTACAGATGGTTATGTTTTTACCTTTAAATTTTCTGATTTTACAATTTAGGGACCTCAACATGCTCACAATTTGAAAAAAAAAACACGAGGGATTACATAAATGTATTTTGTTAATATTATGACATGTATTAGCAGCTGATGTTGTTTTATATCCAAGTGTTTTGTAATATTAACACAATCGGTAAGCGCAGACTGTACGTACAGAGAGGACTTATAATTTTTAAGGCCTAGCTCTGGCGGTTTTATGTGCGGTCAAAACAGCGATTGTGTGCAACATCAACTTTAAATTTCATCTTATTAAAAGGGTTTACCTTTAAATTTTGCTAATACATTTAATTTTCATTCTACCATAACAAAGTTGTATTTACTCACGGGCAAACCATAAAAACGTATGGGACGTAAGGTAAAATCAATATGTCCTAGGTGTTTACTAAGCTGGTGGTCTCCAAACCTAACTCCCGTATGGAGTGGAGGCAGAGGCGCCAACGTGGATCGTGGAAGCGTCAAGGGGAAACTATTTTCTGATTTCATCCTTAACTACTTGCCTATTGTAGCTTCAATCGAAGGTTTCCATAATAAATATCCGTTAACTGTCCAATATATTCTTTTGAACCAGCAGGAGGCTATATAGGAGCTTGATGACGGTCTCTTGATGAAGTCACAATTTGTTATTTACATTTTTGTGTTAAATTGTTACGACTTTCCTGGGGACAAAATCTGTAGTTAATCTTTAGAACTTCTTCAAACTTGCCTCATGTTCATATGTTGAATTAACAAAGTGAGCTGGGTTAGTTTTAAGGTCAACGGGTAGCGCCACTATTCCAAAGATTCAGCCCTATACCATTGGCTTTACTGCCTATACTGCCTGTCAATGCCTATACTGTACTGAAGTACTCTAATGCCCTTACTTAAAATTCTGAGACGTACTAGCAAATCTTAGCACTAGCACTTCAGAGTTTTAAGTGTGTAGAAAACCCATGTATTAATATATCTATTATTAAATATCCTACATTAAATGTTCAGTATTTGAATTTTATTTTTAGGGGCTTTTGCCCCTACAAGCCCCTAGTAAGACTGAAAAATACATTTTTTATATTTGGTTCATAAATTATCTCTCGACTACACTTTTTAGGCGAAAATCTTGGCCGAAAAAATCGTTCGTCCATCGCGTTACACAATGGCGTCAATAGCAAAGTTCCCGTATTTCAGACAAAATTCATGTATATTTCATGCATATTTCCCGGTGAAATATAATTCCCGTATAGTTCCCGATTTTCCCGAAATTCCCGCTCTGTGGACACCCTGTCTGGTGCATGGAAAAACTTGCGGTTTAGAGGTACAATGGGGAAGCAAGGGAGGGAAATGAGAGGAGGGAGTGCTTAGTTAGAGAGCAGGGGAGCAAGCATGGGGTAGGTGGTTTTTTATGTGTATCAAAATTAATTTGTGGAACTGTAGATGTTTCAACCTGGCCATATAGAGCCTTGGGATGTATGTAGCTGACCCATGCAGAACTCAGCCACTTAATGGCTAATGGCTAATGGTGGCAAATGGTGGTAATGGTGGGACAATACTTACCAGCATGATGCCAGAGTGTCTATATTTGACATGAATTTCAAAGGAATAAAATTGTAAAATTAAGAAATTCATTTTGTGTTGTCCTAAAGTACAGTGGAAGCTGGGTAATTCGAACCTCAACGGACCAGCTAAAAACTTTGAACTATCCATAAATTCGAATTAAAGAAGTTCTAAATAATGAGGCCAAAACATTTAAACTTTGAGATGTTTCATGCCATTTCTTTCATATTTATTATAAACAAAATTTATTTCTATTGTATTTTAAGTAACATATAGTCCATGATTCAAATGATGAATTTAGACATTCAGTATGGATATGCCAAAATATATATCACTTTATCTTAAAATAGGCGGATACCTTACTATCACCCCCAGAAAGTCACCAATCAGTTAGAATAAAATTTGTTAATTTCATTAAATAATAATTAATAATTTATATTTCACCTATTAACCTGGTTCCTTATCAGTTAATCGATAGTTAAATGATCAGTTGCTAAATAAGTTGATAATGTATTATCATAAATATATATATATATAATGTATGGAAATTACCATCATGAAAAATTAAAATTATAAATTCAGCTTCATGATCAATCCAAATTACAGTGAAGTGAACTCAAGAATAATTATATTTCAAGATGTGTGAACCCCATATGACCAACAATGTGTTGAGGGAACTTACCAGGGAGACTCCTGTTCCAGCTTCCAGAGAAGAGGGATGTGTTAATCTCAGTAAAATATTTAGGACACTGATCCTAATTTTGTATTTCCCAAGTCAGAGGACTAGTGTTTGTTTACTAGTACCTAAAGTAGGGACATGTTGCCAAAAGTACATTTTAACGCCAACCCCTTTGTTTATATTTGTCTGAACATTTAAAGTACTTGGCGAAGAATTGTTGTTGCAGATTGGTAAGACCAGCCTAAATTATCATATCTACCTGAAGAAATCAACAAGAACCTTGACTAGGCCTAGCCTAATTTGTACCTATTAATTTGAATATCAAGATTTGAACCTATTATTACATTCTTTCGAACCAAAAACTTGCATTAAAGTTGAATAAACCATCAGTGACTTACCTAATTCGGCCATCTTATGATTGAAGCTTTATTGGCATTGTTGTGAAATTCAAAATTCATCTTTTCCAAATTAATATTTTAACCATCTATTTTAACTGAGATTGTCATCCAGCACGAACCTACCCTTAGAAGAGATGTGTTTCTACTATTGAACAGTCGGAGCAGTAATATTTTATGTAATTCAAGTTCACAGAACTAAAATTTGAACATTGGCCTACGAGCCTAGAGCATAAATCCACAGCCCATATTTGTAATAAATCATTGTGACCCTAAATAAATCATATTTGTAAGTTTCAAATAAATCTATGGTAATTTACATGACAATTTGTTGTATTTATTGAAGTATTTCAGACAAAACAGGTAATATAAGACATGTGTACTTAATTTAATCAAAGGTGATGTTGTCGGTGGTATTTCAATGGCGCCCAACGGTTGTGGCTGACAATCTCAGTTCCATCATAAGATTGTAATTTCCTATATTTAAGAACATAATTTTAAGTTTATATTGATGTTGAGGTAGTATTAGTTATAAGAATATCAATTCCCCGTAATAACCATTCCCCTCACGTTAATAAATGTCCTACAATTTACGGAAACCAAAAAAATACCCTATCACAATGAATACGGTCGACGATGAATGTAAACAAAACCGACGCCATGTTGAACACGAAACACAAAACCAAACATCTCCTTCTTCATCATCAGATGACAGCGTCACGCGTACCGACATCTCTACACATTTAACAATCGACCAATAAAACAATAATAAACAATAAACACAGCCCGAGAATCGAGACGACACAGACGAAATGGATCTCGAACCGTCCGAAAACTACGTTCTAGGGACGATCGCAACACATCCCGAGTCCAATCCAGACCTGGAAGCGGAGCGGAACGAGATAGAAACTAGGCAAGACGAAGCGATCGTACGCATGCGCGACCATTGCACAGAACGCACAGCTGACGCAATCCTTGACCTTGTCGGTAACCATGGCAACGGAGCCGGACCAATCAAAGAAGCCGACGCGGATCGCTCAGGCTTGAACGCGCGCAGTTCAAACGACCTAGATCTTAACACAATATTAATCTATTTACAACAAATGAACACAGAAATTAAATCAGAAATTAAACAAACCAATATGAAATTGAATCAAACAAACTCAGAAATTAAACAAATCGACACAAAATTGAACCAAACAAATGCAGAAATTAAATCAAAACTACTAGAAACTAAAAATGAAATGAGTCAAGAAATTCAAGCTTGCCGTCATGTTTTAGAAAATCAAGTACAGGAAATTCGTGAAGCCCAAAACGAATTTCGTAACGAAATAAACCAAATTAAAACAATCCAAGCGACACAATCTGCTGAAATTGAATTGATAGGGATGCAAATAAATTCAAAATTCAATGAAATTCGAAATGAAACCCAATCTTATGTACAAGAAAACATAACCAAACATAAAGAAACTATTGAGAAAATTATTTTCCGTGAACAGAACCAATTGAAAACTGAGATAGAATCCCGTATCGAAAAACACGAAACCAACACTGAAGAAAACATTAAGACACAAACAAAACAGACACTTATTGCCGCAGAAGACACTACCAAAGCATACATTAAATCTCTACATAATGATATCGTACCTAAAATACATGAAAACCAACACATGCTAATCGAACAAAAGAATGAAATTAAAAATATTACTGAGGCGTTAGAAAAATGTGAACTCGACGTCAAATCGTTAAAAACATCGGCTACAAACATCAGCGGCATAACGGGACCCATACAAGTAATCTGTAGCGGAAACGAGACTATTGAAAGACACATTCCAAAATTCAATGGGAGAAGCGGTAATCCGAATGAATACTTACGCAGATTAGAACGATATTACCAGAAGAGTCTAGAAAGACAGCCGACTATCAATCATCAAGAACATTTGAAAGATCTTCTTGAAATAAGTTTCGAAGGACCTGCGTCGAGGTGGTTGCAGCTAATCAAACACGATATTAAAGATTGGGACACCTTCGCTTCTGAATTTATAGGAAAATACTGGAGCCGAGAAGTACAGAGAGGAATTAAAAACAAAATCGAAAATGAAAAATACCGTACACAAGGCAATCTATCCAGAACCGAGTATTTCACGGAACGAGTTCTCCTACTCCAATCTATGACTCCATCAATGTCCGAAGAAGAAATAGTCACGCTACTGGCAGAAAGATTTGATACCTTGATACAAGATAGTATTAACGTACAAAACATCACTACAATCAAGCAATTTGAGAGATTATTGCAGCGTGAAGACATTCGAGAGGGACCTAAACGAAACAAACAAATTTCACATGCGAACACTGAGACTAACTCGAGACCAAATAGTCCAAATAACGGTCGAAACATACACCATGATCCACACACAAATAATCGTGCATACCAACCTAAATGGAATTCGCACAACACATCATCAAACAACCAACACCCACCACGAAACGAGATGAATGGTAATCAGTACCACCAAAATCACAATCAAAACACACACAGACCGGAACATGGAAACAATCGACCACATAGAGATTATAAACCATACAACAACAAAGAAAAATATCCTCAAAGACAAGGTGAATACTACCCACCAGACCAGCGAAGATATCCAACTCGCGAACAAGAACAAGTACTTGCTATTATAGGACAAAACGATCCTCGAGCACTTGCCGAAGCCATGCGTCATCCACCCCCACCCATACCAAACAATAACAATACGACCAGCAGTGATAGTTCCCCAACACCACAGGGAAACGACCGTGCACTGTAATTGCAAGTCGAGGAGTTACCAATGTAAATAGTTATGTAACTACAGCGCCAGAATTTCAAGTCCTCGATTTAAATCCACCTAGTAATACATATAGCTATGAAATAAACAACATCATGTGTGACCGAGATTTTCTCATGAGCGAAAATTTAAACAATGATCCTATACCCAACCCAATTAAAATAAGATGCCCAGAGATTATAATTAAAATAAATAATATAAAAACTAACGCTTTGATCGATTCAGGATCGTCCGTAACATGTTTGTCTGAGTCATGGTTTAAAGACAACCAACAGCTAATGAAACCGTATGAAGAACTACCTTTAACAAATACAGTAATTAAAACTGCTACAGGAGAAAAATCTAAGCGTATATCCAGAATAATCTATGCACCTGTTACTATCGAGAATCAGACCATGTATATGCAATTTTTAATCGTACCAAACTTAATAAAACCAGTGATCTTAGGAGTGGAGGTTTTAGCTATTTTGAAGATGGACATAAACTTTGATAATTATGAATTAAATATGTGTATAAATAATGTGAATATAATATTGAAGTTTGACATGGTTTTTAATGAAGATCAATTATGTATGATCACTACTGATAACCGCCACAGGCAAATAAATGTTTATCAAGACGAAATGTCAAATATTAATGATGATAATTTAATATATGAGGAGTACGATAATATGTATAATAAAATTTATGAAGCTCAGCCAGAAAATCATAGTAACGATGCCGAATTATCTGAAGAAACCATCGACGAAGCTTTATCAACTAACGCATGCATCAATGAACAACAAAAAAAAATCTTTGTGTAGTTTATTACTGAAATACAACCATGTATTTTCGGACAAATGTGGATTGTGCAACAAATATGGACATGAACTTAAAGTAGAAAACCCTCAAAATTCCAAATGAAATGTTTATTCCTTATCTCAGCTCAAAAAAAAATACATCGAACCACACATTCAGCTAGGTGAAGGCGATCGAAGAGTTGAAATCTGACAGCAGTGGTAACTTTCCCCCCAAGAACAGTGTTTTCCCCAAAAATAATGAACAATGTTTTCCAAACATAAAGTGAAATGGACACTTTCCATAAAATATATGTGCAAAGGACACAAAAAACTTGTGTGAATATTTCAAGGGTAAAAGTGTGCAAATTTTATTAATCATCAAAAGATGTCATGGTAATAAATGCAAGTGTAAACTGTAATAAACAATATTAATTCTTTCAAGTGATAGAGGGGATAATTTAATAAATGAACTGAAATCGCGAGTGCGTGAACCATATACATTTTCTATGTGTTACCCAAAGACCCCATAAACTATATTTTTTTGTTAAAACAACAGCTCACTGCCCCAGATAGTTCCATATTTCCTTGTGATAAATGTTTTAATAATTTTCTTGTTAGGATATGTTAGATTTAAGATCACCTTTAATATCAATCATTTAATGTTTTACCATACTAATTAGGAATACCATTCATGAAATATGTACATAAATGCCATTCAACATAAATCAAAATTTGCCTGAATTTCATTCATACAAATTTCTGAGGGGATATTGAGATGTTTCATGCCATTTCTTTCATATTTATTATAAACAAAATTTATTTCTATTGTATTTTAAGTAACATATAGTCCATGATTCAAATGATGAATTTAGACATTCAGTATGGATATGCCAAAATATATATCACTTTATCTTAAAATAGGCGGATACCTTACTATCACCCCCAGAAAGTCACCAATCAGTTAGAATAAAATTTGTTAATTTCATTAAATAATAATTAATAATTTATATTTCACCTATTAACCTGGTTCCTTATCAGTTAATCGATAGTTAAATGATCAGTTGCTAAATAAGTTGATAATGTATTATCATAAATATATATATATAATGTATGGAAATTACAATCATAAAAAATTAAAATTATAAATTCAGCTTCATGATTAATCCAAATTACAGTGAAGTGAACTCAAGAATAATTATATTTCAAGATGTGTGAACCCCATATGACCAACAATGTGTTGAGGGAACTTACCAGGGAGACTCCTGTTCCAGCTTCCAGAGAAGAGGGATGTGTTAATCTCAGTAAAATATTTAGGACACTGATCCTAATTTTGTATTTCCCAAGTCAGAGGACTAGTGTTTGTTTACTAGTACCTAAAGTAGGGACATGTTGCCAAAAGTACATTTTAACGCCAACCCCTTTGTTTATATTTGTCTGAACATTTAAAGTACTTGGGGAAGAATTGTTGTTGCAGATTGGTAAGACCAGCCTAAATTATCATACCTACCTGAAGAAATCAACAAGAACCTTGACTAGGCCTAGCCTAATTTGTACCTATTAATTTGAATATCAAGATTTGAACCTATTATTACATTCTTTCGAACCAAAAACTTGCATTAAAGTTGAATAAACCATCAGTGACTTACCTAATTCGGCCATCTTATGATTGAAGTTTTATTGGCATTGTTGTGAAATTCAAAATTCATCTTTTCCAAATTAATATTTTAACCATCTATTTTAACTGAGATTGTCATCCAGCACGAACCTACCCTTAGAAGAGATGTGTTTCTACTATTGAACAGTCGGAGCAGTAATATTTTATGTAATTCAAGTTCACAGAACTAAAATTTGAACATTGGCCTACGAGCCTAGAGCATAAATCCACAGCCCATATTTGTAATAAATCATTGTGACCCTAAATAAATCATATTTGTAAGTTTCAAATAAATCTATGGTAATTTACATGACAATTTGTTGTATTTATTGAAGTATTTCAGACAAAACAGGTAATATAAGACATGTGTACTTAATTTAATCAAAGGTGATGTTGTCGGTGGTATTTCAACTTCACATTATGAATTTAACCTCTTTATCAAATTGACACTCTAAAAGAATAAATTCATCAACAAACGCTAATTATAAGGGTTCAAAAACAGTAATCATAAAACAGAAATAACTATCCTAAAGTATAAACTACGTACGACGCGACGTACGATAATACAAAGAAACATTTCTGTTAGAAAAAATACAGTACGTTCTGCTACTTCTGAACTTGATTCAGGCTACTAACATAACTTCGTGTAACATTGACAACTGCACGCTCATTGACTTTCCGCTAAAGTGAGTGTTTTATAGGTCCGAGATTTTGTCGACAAGGTCACTACACTTATTTAATGTTACGTAAAAACTTTTAAACACTTAAAAACAAGACACTGCACAAATTAAAAAAAAAAACACATTGTTTGAAGGACGATCGAAAACAACAGAATGCTGCACTGGAATTCGGAAGTTAGTCTGGCTGGTGGGGGGAGGGAAGGGGGTCACAGGGAGCCGTTCTACACAGAATCAAGCGCGAAAAGACTAGTGGCGCTGCCACGGCGAGCGCAACCCTTTTCCGAACCTAGTCAGCGTTCTGTACTGTTTTAGTTTACATTATTGTGTCGAGTTACAAGCGATGTTAGGGCAGGATGGGAAGCCTGGGAGGTGGAAGGGATGAGTCACTTGACCATAACCTGACACGCCATAGGTCTGGCGTTAATTTTTTATTGAACGTCGTAGTAAAACGTGTTTTCCAATGAATTTGTAACCATTTCCAGTCGTGGAATGAAATTCATGTACCTTAATTCGGCACTTAAAAAATTCGAATTATCCAAAATAAAATTTGAATTATCCAAGATTTTTTAGCATTGTTTACATACAAAATGCCAGGGACCAAGAAAAATATTCAAAAGAAGATTTTGAATTATACAAGTTCGAATTATCCAGGTTCCACTGTATTTATCAGGACATAAAAAAAAACAAATGGATAAGTTGTTTTGAAACATTACTAATTAGTATTAAAAAATTTCTGTAGATTTAAAAATTGTTTGCTCAACTATAAAATCAGATTTCATATTTTCAACAGATTCTCGAATGAGAATAAATTAGCAATGTATACTGAAATACTAGTTTTCTCTTTGGTGTACATTTTAAAATGAGAGAAGAATAGCTCAACAAAACAGAGATTACAGCTTGTTGTTTGGCTCAACCGTCCAAGGATGGATAAAAACTGAAATTTCGCAGGAACATAAAAAAATGAGTACCATACTAAATAATTATTACAGAAACTAAACTAACCGTGAAGTTATAAAGAGTGAGACAGGTGAAGACAAAGGCGAGAACAGAAAGTTCAGACTGAGGGATGGTCTGCCTCAGCACAGGGTACAGCAGCAGGTGAGACAAGAGACCGAGGAAAAACCAGACGTAGGGCCGCAGGTTGTTGCGACAATACTGGTACTCCGCCTGTCCTGCGTTGACGTTGCCTTCAGAGTAGGCCAGGAACAGGCTGGACCATCTGTGATACAGAACATTTTGTTCTGAGAGGTTTTTCTTTAATCAATAATCTCAGAACGATGACAGATAAGAAGAATAGTCGCTTACTTGTTATGAATGGGCAAGTATGTAAGCTTTGAATAATTACTCAATATTTTATTCCTTTGAGCATGAATTGAGTAGTTCCAATTACTCAAAAATTCAAGTTGAGTTATTTTCTATGTAATTTCAGCGGTGATATTACAGTTACAATAATTTTATCGGTGATATTAGAGTTACAATCTATTTTTTAACACGATAAACAACAGGAAGAGCTCAATTTAACAACTACATTCCATCAACTGTATAGGGAAAGGAAGATGACAAGTTTCAATCTAAAATAATTTCTTATAAATTAGAAACTGAAAAAGGCTTTGAGATATTTAGCTTTATGAATGTTATACAGCATTCATTTTTCATCTCAATAGATTTTTAAAACATTAAAAGGATAGGAAAAAATGAGAAGTTAATAGTTTTGATAAGACGGTTTAGGTTTTGGCTTTTTTGCATTAGTAACCCTTTTTTCCCTCTTATTTGATCGCTGCCACTGGGACTGGATGCCTGCATACCAAACAGACCTGGGATGAGGCAGTGGGGTTGAGTCGGGTGGGGGTTTTAATTTAATAAAATGTACATTTGCTTCTTTCTTCTAAATTTTCTTGGATAAGCCTTCTGGTACCTGGTGGACCGAGCCTTGCTCGGTTTTTTTTTGTTTGTGTTTACCCGTTCATCCCATCATTATTAAATATTTCAGTATTGTAAAGTTGATAAATAAAAACCTTTTTACTACTCCACACAATCTTTATCCCACACCCTGTATTTTTCCTAGATGGCTGAGGTTTGCAAACAGCTGTTATTATTACTTTATTTGTTCACACTTTCCTTGTTTATTTCATTGTTGTCGTGGCAACTCATAAGGCCAATGGTAAAAATTTACAAGTTTATATTTTACTTATAATATTTAAAGTATTTAAGTTAAAATTTACTTTATAATATTTTCTCTGGCCAAGTAGTCTGCATAGAACACGTTTTTTAGTCATAAATTACTTATTTCAAGGCTTTGAAGGAAATCCTCAGAGCTGTTTTTGAGATTATCGTGCAAACAAGCAAGCAAGCAAGCACACACACACGCAAGATAGCATTGCTCATTTAAGAGTATAGTATAGGATAGGAGTATAGGATAGCTATCTTAGGAGGAAAGTAAAATGATTATTGATAATTACAATGACTCGATGATATTTAAAATAATAATGATAACTGATAATTTGTGCAATTTTAATCCCACTTGTTGATAATAAGTTTACTTGTCATAATTTTAAATTTTAGGGCCGGTGTTTTGGAACATTGCTTTTTTACCTTAGAAACTTAAAGGTTAGCAAAAAATCATCTTAAATATAAATTAAATATAAAAAATATTGTTAATAATGGTAAAACTAAACATATTTTTAAGACTTTGTATATTTTTAACTTTGTATAATAACATTTAATAAGGCTATTTTATTTTTCTCGCTGGAAAAAGTATTGTTTTTGTCAACATTTCCAAACCTAAGTTGATAATGGAGGTTCAGTTATTCAGACTGTATATGAAACTTTATTACTAGAAAAACACTGACAAACAAATATGAAATGAAAAAAAATTGAAAGAGTATAATGTAAGGAAAATATATAAATTTTATTCTAATACATACAGGAAATTTTTTTTAAATACATGTAATTTCATGCTGACATAATAACAGTTAGTCGCTTAGGCTCCCAAAACATAAATGATTAAAACCTTTTCTCTCCCTAAACCAGAGCACAGTTAATGACATCAATGAGAGCTATCTCAAACAAGCAGATTGTTAATAAAATTAAAAGTAGGATAAAATATGTTACTAATTAATTAATTTTTTAAATCAAAAAGCATTTTCCTTCCACCTTCTATGTTTGTTCACATTTTTTCCTTGTAATGAGTGAGTGAAATAATACTTTGTCTTTCAGTGGTTACAAAGCACTAATAGCTGATTAATGGAAAACAGGAAACAGCAGCGAAACAACAGCTGATGCTTTGTTACAGTTGATATTTTTAGGTTATGTCAATCAGTACAATTTAATAAACTACAATTGGTTTTTTGTGTCAATAAAATAATTATCTATGTAGGGTGGGTGCACCAGTGAATGACCTTTTTTTAAGAAAGAACTTGTACTAAGCACTTCATTTAGGCTAGCTAATTATAAATAAGCATAAACCAGCCTTTAGAGATGTGCGAGTACTCTAGATTTCGAGTTCGAGTCGAGTATGGCCTTGAAAATCGAGCTTTTTTTCAAACTCGGCAATTTCGAGTCGAGTTTGATTTCAAATTGCAAAAACTGTAATTTTTGTTCAAAATATAATTTTTGTCACAAATTGCTGTTTAATTTGTCGTGCTGTACCAAGATGCAAAAGGTAGGTGACCTAACCTATCTTACAGCTGTCACGACAGATCGTACTCACAGCAGTGGTTGTGACTGTCAACTCTAGGGATGTGTTGAATCCAAATCTCTCGAATCTTCAGAAAAGATTTGGATTCGAGATTCAATAGGCGAGATTCGAGAATCGAATCCTTCGAAACTGCTGAAATTGTACGCGTAGTTATTATTTTAACAAAATTACGCTCGTTTGTCGATCGATAACGTGAAGGTCACAAGCCAACCATCACCGGTCGTCAGCTTTACGATTGATAAAAATAAATATTAGTTGTCGGATAATAACAATATTTCAACTGATACGGGAAGGATGTTGACAGGTTTCAATAAAAAACTATTTCTCGGGATTCGGAAAAACAGGAAATAAAGCTACATTTAGCTCTCACTGAACTTGCACTCATACAGCTTATCTTATTTTTAATCATCGTTTATCTCTGGAATGGAGCATCGCACAACTTTCGTTTTTGTCTCATTTGATTTGTAAAAATTAGAAGAAGAAAAATATGAGACGTAATTGGTTTTTATACGACCAGTAGTTTAGGTTATGATATTTTTGTATTGGGGAGTTTTTATCTCTTTCTTATCTCATCACGTCCAGCAGGCAGGCCGTCGCTTGGCCTGGAACAATGGGACCGTGGCAGCAGGGGGTGGGGTGGCCTTGAAAAGTAAACAAACATTGCTCTCTTACTTATTGCCTTAATTTATTTTGTCAACATTTCCATTGCTAAGGTGCCAGTGATAGAAATAATAGTTTGTCGTTCCTTTTAAGTTATTGGATAGTGTGACAAATTGTCTTCTTAAAATAGTCTGCTGTACATTCATGTTTTTATTCTTAGATTGATTAGAATTAATTAACACATTAATACTTGTTTTATCTGTGTCTTCATGGGTTTTCTGCCTTTGATTTTAGAAAGTGAAATTATTTCAAAACAAAACATCTCCACTTAAAAGGTTTATTTTCAATTATCAGTTTGCATTTTATATAAATTCTGAAATTCTTTTTTGAAAAATAGGTCTACTTTAGGCTTGTATAAATAAGTACTCAGTAATTTTCAGAGATGTTAGTGTTAATTCTTTTTAAATATTTTTAGTGATGCTGTAATAACGTATTATTTTTACAGAAAGTCATAAAATAAATTTATCTTTAAACAATTTTACTTTCCTATTGGTTATAGCATTATTTTGTTATTGAGGAAAATATCAAATGCTACACAAATCATACCACAAAGAATGATAATAAAATTATAAACTAAAAATAAAAATCAAGGTAGGAAATAAAATTTCAAGTCTGAAAAGAAATTAGTTTATTAAACCATACATTGCAACCTTGACATCCAGGTACAAGTATCAAATATTTTTAGCCAAGTATCATGCAATATTTGTAATTAATGGGGGTTAGTGTAATTTTTCTTGTCAATACATGTAAAATACTTACCTTTTTTATCAGAGGCAGATATTTATTAATGTTCTGTCCCTTACTGTTGTTATTTTAAATTAAAAATACTTAATGGAAGTGCATATTTTGATACTTCTCAATTTATTATTGAAACATTATTTATTGTCACTTTAACAAGTAAAACTTTTTACATGTATTACTATAACTTAAGCTACATTTTTTTAGTTTATACTCGACTCGTACTCGAGATTCGAATCTTTTGACAATTACTTGACTCGAACTAGACTCGATTTGAAAAACCTGTACTCGCACATCTCTACCAGCCTTTAACCCTCGAGCGGGCGCACGCGGAGTTTTCCTCCGCACGTGTTTTTTATGTTAAAATAAACAGACATAATGGGTGTCGGCGGTCGTGTCCAGCTCCGTACTTTACGCCCCTCATTCCAGGAATCTCCTAAAGCTATTTATACCCCCACCCCCCCTTGGTACCTCGTTATTTGCAATTCAGAGATGCCATCTCAGTTTGCGGAGTGCCCTTTCTTGTTATACAGACAGTGATAGCTATTTTTAAAATTCATAAAAGCAAAGGATTTGTAATTATTATCATATTTGTTGGACTTTTCCTTTTCATTTCGAAAAAGAGAAGCGAAAGGAAAAGTCCAAAAATGTAAATAATAATTAATACATATTTTATATTAGAAAATTACTTACTATGTTCAATTAAAATATTACACCTATTAAATTAAACAATTAATTGCATCGACGATGAAATGTGATTCCTAATGAAGTTTGTCAACATTTAAATACAATATTCTGTTATAAAACAAGTAAAATGGGTTAAATTTGTGCAATATAGTGTTGCGGAGTAAAACTCCGCATGCGCCCGCTCGCGTTTTGCCGGTGAAGCACCCGCTCAAGGGTTAACCAATTATAAACATCTTTACCAGCCTTGGAATATTTTTGAACATTTAACTTGAATTGTTTTAAATTGGTGAAGTCAAAAACACTTTTTGAACATATTTAATATCGAGTGTCCAACTATCTTCCATTTCGATGTTTCCAGCTATAGCGACTATCTCTGCAGGGCTTAGCTGGATTACATTCAGTCTGTAGGTAATGAATGTTCAAAATATATTTTACAATTAAATAATAGTTAAAATACTACTGTATACTACAGTTTAAAATCAATTCCATTGATCTACATGTTATGATAAATTATTACTGAGGGCGGTCACAAATTGGAACGTAACTTGGGCAAAACCAGTGAATGGCAGGGGAAACCTTCGCGGTCATTCACAGGAACAAGCTTGGTCATTTACTAGCTATTATCTAAACTCTTAGCGGTGTTTATTCTTATTCATTGTAGTCAGCTGTTATTCTCACTTTTTTGACTTTACATAGCCAAAAGAGACTGGTCATTCGCTGGTGCAAGATCGGTCATTCACTGGTATACAATCGGTCATTCACTGGTGCAGTCACGGTCATCCATTGAAGCATGACATAGTTGTCTTTTAATTAATATTACAATCAGTATTCTCATTAAGTAACCAATTCAAATAATATCTCTTAATTCTTAAAAAATAAATGAGCTTTGTACAGTAAAATGTATAAATGGGACTATAAAATAAGGGAGTAAAGTCAAATTAACATGATACGTCGTCCTTAATGCCCATAGGGCGCATCCTGGAGGAAACCTCCATATTCGTGAATTTTTCCTTATATAATATGAAAGGGTGCAGTCGGCAGTCTCACGCTTACCGTACCTCACACGCCTCTTTCTAGGAACTGACTCATATGGTATTTTGGCCAGGGATGTGTCGGTACCTTTAAGTCGGTTCTTGGTACCACCAGTTCTTGGCAAAAGAACCGGTACCGAAAACCGATGTCAAAATGTCGGTACCGGTACTTCGGTACCTATGGTAATCGGCGGGAGTAACTACCTGTTACGAAAGACGATTGATCGCACCGCGCATTGCCGCGGGCGTTGCACCGATGGAAAATGCCACTGCGCACTATTATTGAAGGACGATAATGTAATCTGTTATTTTTCACCTTGGAATTTATTCTTTTGCTCACATAGTATATATTTTTTATATTTCCTGTTAACAAAAAGATAAACAATTAAATTAATGACTGAGATAGTATTTTATGTCTTGGTGAAACTTACTCTTGATAATTAAAACATTTTTAAAATTCAAATTTAAATTCAAATTATCTTTATTTATAGAATACATAATATGTACATTGAATGACGTCAATAAAACTAACCTAATAATATGTTATACATTAAAAATACAAAATAAAAATAAAAATTTGCAGAAGTCAGTAATATGCACATTAGGAGCTGGGAAAGAACTCCTCCAACGAATATCTGGAATACTTATTGTTTGAATACTTGTTACTGGAATACTTGTTGTTGTTGTTGTTGTGTTGAATACGAATAATGGAATACTTGTTGTTTGATCTACTTATCAGGTAATCTTTTAGTTTGTTTTTAAATTTAATAGGATTTTTTTTCATTTTTGATCCTGTTAGGTAGATGCCTGAAGAACTTTAGCCCAATGTAGGTTGGCTTTTTCTCATAGTAGTTTAATTTGTGATTTTAATCATGGTTATGATATACTTTTTATTCCTAGTGTTATATGGACGTTTGAATTGGTATTGTTTAGATTATTTTTTGCCATGATAATTGTCTCAAGAATGAATTGCCCATAGACCGTTAAAATTTTTAGTTCTCTAAATTTTTCTTTTGTTGACTCATTGTAACCAAATTTCATAATTATTCTAATTGCTCTTTTTTGCTTTTATAATATTTTATCCATATTTTCCTTGGTTGTCAAACCATAAAGGCATATTCCGTATGATAAATGGGAGTGCATGTTTGCAAAATAAATGTTTTTTAAAGTATTTTGATTACAAAAAAACACATTCTAGAAAGCGAAGAGAGCCCAGAGCTTAATTTTGATAAAACATTAACCACGTGTTTATCCCAGCATAAATTTTCATCTATTACCAGACCTAGAAACTGTGTATTACTTTTATTTTCAATTTCTTGTGATTTATATATAATGTTCGGTTTGATTAGCTGTTTATTTCATTGAGTTTTAAAAGTTGTAAAATTTGTTTTTTTTGCGTTTAGCTTTAAATTGTGCTGCTCCAATGAATGCCCAATATTTTCTAGCTCTTTAAAACTTGATATTTCAACTTCTTGAGTGGGATTGGCTGATACTTTAAGATTGATATCATCAGCGTAAAAACAAAGATTATTTTCTGGTATACATGTGAGAGAATTACCTACATCATTTATGTAGCAAAGAAACAAGAGGGGGTCTAAAATAGATCCTTGAGGCACCCCATATTTTACAATTTCAGTTTTTGAAAGTAGTTTTAAAACTCTGTGTTCATGAGTTGTATGTTATTTCAACGAATGGTAATTGTTTGATATCTCCCCCCACGTTCTAAAATTTTCTACATCGTATTTTTCCACCTGATATGGGTATATATTGGTAACTGGACAATCGAAACAATTTCTAAATTAGAAATAACCATGAGAGACCGCAGAGATATCAGGAAAGAGACAGTGGGCGATACGCGGCCAGCCACTCACCGCTGTGCCTGTCGCATCGTGTACCTCCGCCGGCCGGGCCGGTGCAACAATGACTCACGTCAGCCGCCAGTGTCTATCAGTGTGCGGTCGAGCTATTAGCAATCTATCAATGTCGGCGTCGTCACGTGTGTGCTGTGATGGTTGTGAAGTGACTGTGATTTCGGGAGTGGTTTTCTCCGAGAGCGAAGAAAATGTGCGTGTTTTTTTTTACGAACACGGTGCTTTACCGCGGACTTAAAAACGACTGTAAAACTCGAGTGCATCATCTGCTGTGGAGTTGTATTGGCGAGCTATACAGGAAGAAACCAGCCCAACCGCAGTCCCAGACTTCACCTTTTTCGGATTCCGAATAAGTCATGTGTCTTTAAAAATTCTACTGAAATTACTGCTATTTATTTTCAAACAATGCTTGTATAGAATTATACACACATTAGACTGCAAAAAACGGCTATATTTACATAACCTACCTTAACCTAACCTAACCAAACCTAACTTAATTACTTCTATTTATTTACACAAGTGTTTTCCTAAGAATATATAACTTTAAAACATGTTTTCCTACGATAATATACCCATATCAGGTGGAAAAATACGATATAGAAAGTTTTAGAACGAGGGGGGAGATATCAAACAATTACCCAACGAATTGAAACCGATTATAAAGGTATGATTCAAACCATTTTATTGATTTTTTTGTTACACCTAACATTACTAATTTGTTCAATAACTTAGAATGATTGACACTATCAAAAGCCTTTGATAGGTCCATAAAGATTCCTCATGTATACTCTCCTTTGTCTACGGATTCAATTATGGACTCAATAAATGTAACAATAAATATAATAACTCAATAAAACAGTAACATACAACAGATTGTCTGCAGGTTTGAGGGTTTGTTACATTATATAACACGTTTTGACAAACACTTGGTACCGATGGTACTGGTACCGAGAACCGAGAACCGATCTTGGCAAGAACCGGTACCGGTGCCGACTTTGGAAAAAGTGGTACCGACTCATCCCTAATTTTGGCCATTTGCACTGTTTACTTCAGTCTAACAGTGTGTTTTCGACTGGACTGCAGGTAACTTCCAGATGCGAAAAACAGAGTTACAATATACTTTCTATAATATATATATTTTGAAATCCATATAAACCATTTTTATATTGATAATTAAATTAAGTTTTGCTCTTTTTACATTTAATTCATTCCATTTTTTCATTGGTAAGCCATGTTACTTGTAACCTATATTTCACAATTTTTTTTTTGTTATCATCCTTATTATAATATTTTATATATAATTATAGTGAAATGTTTCATGCATTTCAATACCTAATATACCGATGTTTTTAAGGTTTTGTTCAATTTATTACATGATTTCATTAATAAAATAAGTTAAAAGCAAAAATTTTGTGTTGTTTCATTATCTGGAGGTAACCTCCAGATGTGCCCGATGGCATTTCAAAATTGACGCGTCCGATGGAGGGTTAACCAGTCATTCACAGGTGCACCCATCGATGTAAATAAGTACACTGGATTGGTAACTCAGGCCCCGCAACGCGAGCTGCCGGCAGTGGTTGCGTTTAAGATTTTGCAGGGGCGATGGGGGAACGCATCTTTTGCCGGCCAACTTGTACCGACCGTCTAGTTAAATATTAATTGTAATTACTTAATAGTTATAGCAAAACATCTATTATAGCAAGCTTTACCCGTAAAACTGCTCCCAAATCCGTGCGGTTTCAATACGGTTAACAATACAGTTTCGCGCTGTTTCCCCCAACGCCCCTTCAATTCGGCCAGGCTGCAACCCCAACGCACAGCTGTGTTGGCTTGGAAATCACTACACGAGCCTTACGAGGAGCGCGCTATCCACTTGTATTTATTTACATCGATGGGTGCACCCCACCCTATTATGTAATTATTTATCAATGCAGGTGGGGGAAACATTTTGTTTGTGTTTTTGGACTAAACTATATTACCTTCCTCGTGAAAATTGTCACCCTTGGTTAGCAGGCATCAAATATTTCCCTCTTGAGACAATGTTGTACTTCTTCCTCGACACAAAAATAACTTTACTCACAAAATAAACCTAAAAATAGTTCAAAAACACATTATTACCAAACCTAACCAAAACAACCATTTTTAGAAGAATACTAACCTCCTGAAGTGGTGCATATCCTGTTTCTTGGTGAGCACCTGACAAGTGGCCACCACCATGACAGTGAGAGAGCCGTAGTACAGGACAGAGGGCAGCGCAGCGATGGCAGTGTCCAGCCCGAGGTGTAGGAACAGCAACACGACCACAACCAACTTGACCTGGGCCCACGACAGCGGCATGTACCATCTGGAACACACTTGGTTCAGCTTTACACAACTATTGAAGTCAGCATGCTCCAAGGTCTCTAGAGGTGAACACAACTGCAAAATGAAATTTATTTCAGGCCGACCAGGATTCAGGACTCCTTAGGCCTATAGCAATTATCAAACTAATTTCCTCCTAGCCTAAAAATTATCAATTTACAGGAAGAAAAAGGTATCATATAAATTATTAGGTCATGTCTTTAAATGGAATATACCTAAAAGTGGTTGAGCTTCTGGTACAGAAATAATGTTACAAAAAAATTAAGGTTTGAAAATTGTATATAGTATATACTAGGCTTACTAGTAATTGCTGATAATGTTTATACCAGATATTTATACCTTCAAGGGTATACCTTCATCGACTAATCATGAAAAATAAATTAGAGCATAATTGATCAAAAGGAGGAATTCAAACATGCTGTCTTTCTTTTAAGAAATAACTGGTATCTACTCTGATAGAGAACAGAGAACAGAGGAAGAGTGTTTGACATCCAATAGCATAAATTAACGTTTTTAATAACCACTGGTGGCTTGAAGGGGCTAAAAGCCCCTAATGAGGGAAAATTCAAACAATCTTTATTTATTATAGTACAAAATATCTTCATAGCAAACTGAATCTACTTTATAGATATCCAGCCTACCACATGGTTTTCTATCAGGTATCAGCATCACATGTTTTATATAAACAAAGCAGACGTTTTTAGTTCCCAATGCTTTTTAAACGGCATATATTTTATGTTATTTCTCGTTTTCTGGTGAATTTCAAGCAAATACATTAATTTTCCCGCCATCACGGAGTAGAGACCTTTAATTTGAGTCCACTCCCATCTTTCTACGATTTGCCAGACGCCTACGATTTTGATGCAAAGAATCACCTTATGAAATTAATAGATCACAATGATATTTAAATGGCAGATATTCAACGTTATATCTTATTTTCGGATAAAATTTAAGAAATGTCCGTATTCTTCCCGAGTCCCTGGCATCAAGACCTTCTATTTGAGCCCCCTCCCACTATCCTGCGACTTGCCAAACTCCTACAATTTCGCCGCAAACATCTCGCCTACATATATATTTATATCGACCATTTGGCATTAAATCGGCATCCTTTGTTTGAAATTCATTGTTGGTGATGGTGATTTTATATTTTGATTAGGATTTTTGCGGACATTTGCCATCACTGATTAGTAAAAAACAAGTTTCACGACGTTTCGGGATCTGGAATCTGATCCCGTCTTCAGGTGGAAGAAAACCTAGAACATAACAAGATTAGTAACACAAAGCCAGGAAAACCTGGACAAAAACACAGCTAAAACAGAGAACTGTAAAAGAAGTCACGAAAACAATAAGCTGAAAAAGAAAAACAATAACACAAAATAACACAGGAATCACAAGTGTCAAGAATCACCAGGCAGGAGAGAGCACGTCCACACCCAATCAGAGCTGAGCTGAGACTGGTGGGAGGAAAGCAAATGGCGGCGGCGACGGAAATGGCGGCGGACACAGCCAACCAAATCACGGCGCGCTACCGGTGGCGAAAACCTGAAACAGAGACATGTGATATGCAAATTCCGTGTGTCTGTTTGTGTTTTTTAGTTAATTTTTAACCTGATTTTGCCCCTTGGCCTTGCTACGGGTCAACATGTTGTGAGAATTTTGAACAAAATTGTTAGTAATTACCCTATTTGCTGACACTTTATTTTCCCTGTCTTTAAATTCTTTGTTTAATATTGGTAGCCATACTGGCCTTACTTCAACTGAAGATTGACTGATTGGTTGGTCTGCTAGTTTTATGTATGAAGCTTCAATTAGTTTTCTTTTGAAAAAATGAGGTTCGCGGTGTACTATTTTTGCTTCGTCAAAATTCATCTGGTGATTTTCAGACCAGCAGTGTTGAGCAATTTTTGATTCATCCACTAAGCCCTTCCTCCTGTTATCTTTGTGTTCTTTGATTCTAACATTTAAAGGTCTTTTTGTCTCGCCATAATACGGCCTAGAGCAACTATTGCAGTTTATTCTGTAAACACAGTTTTTTGATCCCTGAGTGCCATTTTTTGGTTTGGTTTTTACGAGACATTGCCTAAGAGTGTTTTGTGTCCTAAACGCGGTTCTAACTTTGAACTTCCTAGCAACTCTTCTAATTTTTTCCGATAATCCCGGCACATAAGGGATTGACATAGGAACGAATTTTTCAGTGTTTTCTGACTCATTCTGTTTAGCCCTACGGGTTTTGCACTTTCTTATTACGGATTGAGGGTATCCATTCTTAGCCAAATCTTGCTCTACTTTTTTGATTTCCTGATTTAATCCATCTTGATTTGAACAAATGCTCTTTGCTCTGTCAAATAGTGAGTAAGGGCCTGTTTGCACGACGCCCAGTACAGTGGACAGTAACACCTTTAAACAAAAGAGAACAAAAGAATTTTTTTCTACTGTCCTACTGTCTGGTCGTCGTGCAAACAAGGCCTAAGCTACCCCTTCTTTGACAGATTTTTGATGGTTTGATTGAAAATTTAAGTACTGCCCTGTGTGTGTCTTTTTTCTGAAAACAGTTGTCCTAAGCGTGTCCCTATCCTTTTCTACGCACACATCCAAAAATGCTAGTTTGTTTTGGACTTCCTCTTCCATTGTTAGGCGGATGGAAGGAGAAATACTGTTAAGATGCCCTAAAAAGTCTTTTAGTTCATCGTCTCCATGCGGAAATACCACGAAGGTGTCATCGACGTACCTCCACCAAATCTTCGAACTGAAAAATTCGTTCCTATGTTTATCCCATATGTGCCGGGATTATCGGAAAAAATTAGAAGAGTTGCTAGGAAGTTCAAAGTTAGAACCGCGTTTAGGACACAAAACACTCTTAGGCAATGTCTCGTAAAAACCAAACCAAAAAATGGCACTCAGGGATCAAAAAACTGTGTTTACAGAATAAACTGCAATAGTTGCTCTAGGCCGTATTATGGCGAGACAAAAAGACCTTTAAATGTTAGAATCAAAGAACACAAAGATAACACGAGGAAGGGCTTAGTGGATAAATCAAAAATTGCTCAACACTGCTGGTCTGAAAATCACCAGATGAATTTTGACGAAGCAAAAATAGTACACCACGAACCTCATTTTTTCAAAAGAAAACTAATTGAAGCTTCATACATAAAACTAGCAGACCAACCAATCAGTCAATCTTCAGTTGAAGTAAGGCCAGTATGGCTACCAATATTAAACAAAGAATTGAAAGACAGGGAAAATAAAGTGTCAGCAAATAGAGTAATTACTAACAATTTTGTTCAAAATTCTCACAACGTGTTGACCCGTAGCAAGGCCAAGGGGCAAAATCAGGTTAAAAATTAACTAAAAAACACAAACAGACACACGGAATTTGCATATCACATGTCTCTGTTTCAGGTTTTCGCCACCGGTAGCGCGCCGTGATTTGGTTGGCTGTGTCCGCCGCCATTTCCGTCGCCGCCGCCATTTGCTTTCCTCCCACCAGTCTCAGCTCAGCTCTGATTGGGTGTGGACGTGCTCTCTCCTGCCTGGTGATTCTTGACACTTGTGATTCCTGTGTTATTTTGTGTTATTGTTTTTCTTTTTCAGCTTATTGTTTTCGTGACTTCTTTTACAGTTCTCTGTTTTAACTGTGTTTTTGTCCAGGTTTTCCTGGCTTTGTGTTACTAATCTTGTTATGTTCTAGGTTTTCTTCCACCTGAAGACGGGATCAGATTCCAGATCCCGAAACGTCGTGAAACTTGTTTTTTACTAATCAGTGATGGCAAATGTCCGCAAAAATCCTAATCAAAATATAAAATCGGCATCGTTATCATGTAAACAAAACAAACACACTAAACTCTTTATAATTTTAAAATATAAAATTTATACTCAAAGCCATAGTTATAAGTCTGAAAATCTTAAGGTTAAAATATTTATTTGTTATAGTACATTGAACATAGTTATAGCTGCCTTTTGATAGAAAATCTGGCATTTTCTCCAAACCTAAACCATAAGTATGGTAAAAGTTAACATTATACTCTTATAGTTAATAATGAAGTTTAGTTATTAAATTTGCTTCAAAACTAAACCCCCCTAAAATTTGAAAGACATATATGTTGTACAGTTTTGATACGCCATTTTCAGCATGAATTTAGCCGGGGCTATAAGGTACGGGATCGCTATTTAGGCAATATTGTAATGACCTTGGATTATCCGTTTTTTTTTTTTTTGGTTATCCGAATCGGTGTTCCGCCACATTAATCCGGATAATCCGAGGTGTACTGTAAAAAGTAAGCTGTGATTTTTTACTTAAGCTTACTTAAGCTGCTCTCAAACATTGTTATCATTTCATCCATCGTTATTACTGCATGCTGAATGTGTATTTCACGAAGTTTTGATTGTAAACAAGAGAAATGTAAACAATGTTAATGACGTGTAAAATATTCTGTTAATTTATGGTAAGAATTTTAACGATGGAAAGCTTATTTCCACAGTATGATAAAAAAATTTAATCATTTGGAGTGCAAGTATCTTTTTGGCGCTTAAATGTTTTTACAAGCTTATCTTTATCGTACTTGTAAAACACAATTACGCAAATAAAGTACTACTTTTTCTCCTTTTGATAAAAACTACTACACAAGCTTCACTAGACTGCTCCACTAATTTCTCTTCAAACTAAGTGGGTCTTCATTAAATGCAACTGTTTCAATACCTTTACAAAAAAAAATTATAGTGACAGTTGAAAACTCAGTACTATTATGTGTATGTAGAATTAATATGTTTCTTTAATTGGTATATGTTGTAGGAAAAGATTAAGAGATAATTTTATTGTTTCACATTTCGAACAACCAAGTTGTTTTCTCTCTGTCCACTGATAAAAAGACTTCAACAGTCTTTATCTCACTTCCACAAGCAATATCTATCTACATTTATATTATAGATATAACTGATTTTACAGATATAACAAATTTATACTTTCACGAATCAAACTAGTACTTCCATAAAACACTGCACTGACCCGATGCTGTGAGTGCCCAGGGCGCGGACGATGTGGTGGTAGGAGGCGATGGCTGCAGTGAAGGGGTGCAGCAGGACGGCGTGCAGGGCTCGGCAGGGGCCGGACACCGCGCGCCGCGGCCGCAGACTCAGCGCAGCCGTCACCAGCGGCAGCTGCCCGCGCGCGTATGTCACCGCCGCCGATATCAGCATGTCCTCCGTCAGCTTCTCCCCCCCCTCGCTGCGGCCTTTCCAGTCTGCCACACCACCACAAACTCATGAAGATCCAATTAAATAAAAAATTTAATTTATATCAACATCCTATGTTATGGTTCTTAAGTTTTTCTCAATTTAAAATTACAACATCTGGGTAAGCACATATCCGATGAAAAAAAAAAAAAACACTGCCTGTCCTGGTTATTTTGTGCTGGCTCCCGGAAAAGAAGGAAGTCTTTACTTGGTGAAAATGTGTAAAATTTATATTTATATTTAATTTATATTTTAAGCAGATACTAGTGTAAGACATACTGATACTATCAATAATCTAGGTTCCACAATAATACAAAGATCTTGCAAAGGATTGTTCAGGATTCAAGATATTTATTTCCACTGATCTGTGTACAACAGTGCTTAATACAATATCAAATAAATGGAAATATTTCTCACAAGACTATATGTCTGTGCTTGAGGAGGAGTCCATAAACAGTCCACGAAGAGCACATTGGCTCATAAAAAAAATAAAAATAATAATAATAAGGTGACCTGTAAAATTAAATATAACTAAATTACTAATTGTATTTAAACTTAATAAGATTACAAAAAAAATTGAAAAAACAGATGTAAAAATAAATTAAGAATCAAATTTCAGTGGGTTGCTCAATCAGAATTTTCAGAGGTTGTTTTCGGTAGAAGTAGGTGTTTCACGTGTATGGTGACTGCAAGAGCAGCCACCATTGTTGTATGACTTCTTATTTTATATTATATGTGATGTATTTCATTTGATAAAAAAACTTCTGAAACATTTATTATCACTTCTAGAAATCTCTGGAATTTTTTCTTAATGGTTTTAATACATACAAAATTAACAACGAGTAGCCATACTATATTGTTAGGAACTATTACCAGCTTGATCTTCATTCATAGATGTGGATGGTTGATCAACACCTCTGATTTGTTTTTGCTCATCTAAATGAATCATTCGCTCCTGTAGTTGACAACTTGTTATAAAATCTTCTCCCGCTGACATGCTAAAACAAAAAACTAAACACTGAGAGTGACTTTCAATTAAATTAAAACTAATTTTGTGATTTTGTTTTACTTTAATGCAATATGTAAAAATACAAGATGCAGGCACTAGAATTTTGGCGGGCCTAGTTTATTTTTGTATAGACCTCAAGCGGCACTTACAGGACAAGAAGTGGTTTTTATTTTGGGTGGCTACAATAAAAGTATTAATCAATTAAACCAAATAATGTATTTATTTTATTTATTTATTTACAAACAACATATTTTTAAATTTACAAAGTTAAATGTTTAACTGATAAAAATATTTTGGCAAACTAATCCACAATTTTGCTTTAACTTTATAGACTATTTTCTACAGTTCAGGTCCATTAAGAAAAAAATATTTTACTAAGTTCTACAGGTATGATAAAGCTTGAAACTTTAGTTTAAGATCTACAGTGAACTCTTTAGTTCCATATTTTCAACGTACCATACCAAATAACTTACCTGTAAGTCTTTAACACGTTATATAATTGAATAACTGTTTGCAAAATCATTAAATATCTATCAGGGTAGTAAAATAATTGTATGTTTAAAAGTAATGCTATAATCAAACTAAAATTTGCAGGTTGATTGAAGCACCAACATCGTCTCACAGTATTTTTTGGTGACAAAGATTTTTCCACCTCTCCAAATTTTTTCCCAATCATCATGTAGTACGATCCTTGTAGTTTGAATCATCTAGTTTGCCTTGTGTGTACCTCACAAATCAAAATAACACATAGTTACAAAATTAGTGTTAAATTAATAGTTGCAGCAAAGTTTATTTTTTCACCTGTTTTTTCAGACACTTAGACCAAGGCAAAAAGTGAGCAGCAATCGGAGCCAAAAAATGTTTTCTAACTGACCAGACGGCACAAGTGGCATTAGGTGGTGCCAATTATGTATGTTCGCCACTAGAGTAAATCAACTTTACTTACACTGTACACTTACATTTACTTGAAATGGTGACCTAACCAGGTAGGTATTTTAGCCTAATATGAATGAGAGCTGGGTGTAGGATGACTGTGGTGGCACGATATTGTGGTCTTGTTACAGATTAGAGCCAACATATTCCTTGTCAAAACTGTTAATAGCCCAACAGCCAATGAAACTAGGGGACCTACAGTTTATCGAGGGATATGAACCACTATTTTACCAATGAATTACAAACTGGTCTTATTGTGAGGATGGTCTTAAGGATGAAGGTAGTACTCAATGGTGCATACGTTTATCCCCACAAGAGAATATCACACCCAAAAGCCATTGCTGGTAACTATCTACATAGCCACTGTCTACATGATTAAGGCAAAAAAAAGTGCAGTGCCATTCGCCACTCTCATTATACCTGATACCTTATGGTGGTAAGACTGATTATGGCAGGAAATCAGCCCAAGACCTCAAAAAATATCCACCGAACATGAGGAATAAGTTGACAGCAGAGTAATGATGATAAATTAGCTTATTCATAATTTGTTAGAATATCTCATATATTCAAACAAAATAAAATGTAGAATTATTTGCCCAAAATAACAAATCTGAAAAACAATATTAACCCATTGGCGTAGACATACGAGACTATCTCGTAGCGCTGCGATGGGACTGTCTCGTGCTGTTACCGACGGCTTGGCCTAGTAGTTCACTGATTTGCCACCAGGCCGGTGGCTCAAGCGGTTCAATGAATCGCCGCCAGAGCCGTAGGCTTTAAGACTCAAACGAGCACTGGTCTGATGGTACTGCACGGTCGTGTGGTCTAAATCATTGACTGACGAGCCAATGATTAGGACATACGCCGCGGCGCGGGTTCAATTCCCGCTCCATGAGCAATCCCTATTAGGCTTTCAAATGTGTGGTAAAGCTGGTGGGAGGGCCCACCTAAAATAAACGGTGACCGGCTTGGGTGGAAGTTGACGGCATTTGTAGGTTTAATAGGGATTGCAGTGGACACCTGTTTTGCTTAATTTTACCCTTGTATAGAGGAGGAGGACACAGTTTTTTTTTTATTAATTAATTTAGCATATTGTCAATACATATTGACAATCACAAAGGTCATAACCGAAATATTAGACCAAATATAGACAAAATAAAAATATTACAATTAAAAATTAAGAAATGTAAAAAAAAAATTGCTACGTCAAAGGGTTAAATATTGACTCAGCAAACTATCACTAACCTCTCAAAAACCTTTCGAGCAGCACAACGAGCGAGTTTCTCTTCTTGAGGCATATCTAAACACGCTCTAACATCCACATAGTTGTGTTCACAAATGCCTGAAATGAGAATTGATAATGATAAGAGAGAAACCATGTTATTGATGTCTGGTTATAAACTGCCATGAGACCAGCATGCAATTTTTCTTACTTAATCTTAATTTAAAACAATAGGCTACCATAAATTTAAAATGTTTTGACTGTTACTGCAAGATATGATTAATAAATGGTAAAACATAAAACACTAATGCTTTGTGATATACAAAACACATGGAAGAGACGTGTGTCGAAAGCAAGAAAGAGGCACAGTGTGTTTCAGCTCACTTGAGTTTAAAATTAAATTTTCTGTTTTTCAGCCACATTGGAGGGTTTTCAATTTTTATTTTGTGAAGCTTCGCAGGCCGAAATAAATGTAGGCCTATCACTTAAATAAGGCTGTCCTTAAATAAGTCTTCAGTTTATGGCCATTTTTGGACAAATATTACAAAAAAAATAATCACAAAACATGAATAAAAATTCAATTTGATATTTGTAAACCTGAAGTCAAAACGAGAATTACAATTCACCCAGAACTCATTTGCTATAACGACCACTAATGGACAACACAAGCACAGAATCTATCACAAACCAAAAGCTGACCAGAAATACATTCTGCACAAGTGCAGACCGCTCTTGCCTCTAGTCTCCTGGAGACATGTCACTCCAAACACAGACCAATCATTTCACAAGAGACATGCACGAGTCACCAGCATTTTGTCCACCACACCGGTGTGTATAGCTCTATAAGACAGCATGGGTTGGTTGTCAAGAGGCATGTCGCTACCGAGAAAAATGTACAACGGTGTGAACCCTGCCTAAAGCAATTGCAGTGAAACAAAAAAATATAGACTCTTACCTTTGCTATTATATTCTTAAATTTTATTTATTTTTTATTATTTAAGTACCTACTTAAGGTAGTTGAGATTTTTGTTACCCAGGCCAAGACTTCACCACTTTAATCCGGATGGTCTGGGTTGTACTGTATCATAAATTTGATTATGTTACGACTAAAACAGGGTGAGATTGCAACAAACCTTGACCAGTCTCCAGACAATGACTGAGTAGACGAGTGGCCTCTTCATGCCCTTGTTCTGAAGCCTTGATCAGCCAGTACACACCCAGTCTGGCATTCTCCTCCTGGTCTACATCTAGATCTGAAAACAAAACAAAAGGTATAGACTACTGATCAAGGCCATGTCTCTGATTATAGAGCTGGAAGAGATATTCCAAGCAACAGTGGCGGCTCAAGAGTTTATGTACTGGGAGGTTCATGATTAAGAAATATATACATGATACCAATGTACAGTAGGCCTACATATTTTTTTATTAGAGTTAAACCACAGTATTTTAAGTATGCTTGGAAGGCACTAGTGCCTGCAGTACCTAACATACCTATTGTCGGGGCCGTAACGATAAATTTGGGACCCCAGGGCAAAACTTTTAAGAGAGGCCCCTATATTGAAATTTACGAGTTTCGCACATAAGTGAAGCATGTCACCTGCCCACACATGAGTACAAGTTGCATTAGGATTCTATGAAAACATTAAATTAATTGTTAATTTTTTCAACAAATTCTAAAATTAACCAATAATACCATTAGCATTTATCTATTCAAGATTGGATGTGTTTCGAGGGTAAAGTAATCAAAATATATATACTAAAGATTGTTAAATTATTACTTTTATAAAAAAAGTTGTTATTAAAGTAACCACATGATATAAGATTTGTTAAAGTTGTTCTGACATGTTTACACCTCAATTGGGAGCCCCATGGCTTCAGGGGCCCCGGGGCACCGCCCTTGGTGCCCCTGTGATTGTTACAGCCCTGCCTGTTGTTATATATTGTTGTGTAAAGCTTGCAGTATTAACACAATCAGGCACTACCTTAACTTTGATTATGGAGAATTTTATTTTAGGCCAAATTTATATATTACTGAACATTAAAATATTTATTTCCTAGGATTAAAATAAATCATTCTTTACTAACTTATTCACATTTACTGTAATTTGACATCTGATCTTTACTTTCAGTGTCTGCAGAGATTGTGTCAACTGGTGAGAGGGGGATGTGGAGCAAAAGAATATAAGATGTAAATGAGTAGGTACACAGCTATTCGTCAGTGGCTGAGTTTGAATGAGGTAAAACTGACCACACACGACTCAAAGGTAAGCTTTACTATAACATAAACCTAGTAAATTTCTTGCAAAAAAATGATTGCCTGATATTAAGAATTTTGTCTCCGTTGTTAGTTGATATTTAAAGAAGGTTTTAATTCAATTTGTTGTTACTCACCACATTTTTCATCCAAAAGTTTCTTTGCTAACACCACTTGGGAATCTGGACACCAATCATCCATGAGGGGGCTGCCTAGACGTTTGATTCCTTTGCCACCATCTGCCAAATAAAAAAACATATAATGACCCTTAAGTTAATCGTTTGCTTTCCTCTCCTCCTGAAATACTATGTTTTCAAAATGTAGGATACATTAGATACATTAGTTGAAATGGCGACCTACCCAGGTAGGTATTTTAAGCCAAGTATGAATGACAGATGAGTGAAGGATGATTGTGGCGCGATCTTGTAGTCTTGTTTCTGACTAAGGCCGACATATTCCTTAGATAGGACTGTTAATTAATAGCCCAACAGTCTGTCTGTTGGGCTATTAATTAACAGTTTATTAACAATTAATTAATAAATTGTTCCCTGATTCTGGAATTGATAGTCATTTTCCACAGAAAACCCTGGAAAATCGGATTACTGAAAAAGATCAAATCCTTAAAAAAAAATGCATCAAGTGGGTACTCAACTAACGAGGAGAGCGAGCTGCTCAAAGAATACCCAAGCTTATGCAAGAATTTGAAAAATTATTAATGAAGATATATGGCCGGGAAATCATTGTAAAATATGAAGAAAAACTTAGTTTAAAATAATGTGGGTAATCAAATTGACGGAAGTTTCAACCTAAATGATAATATGTTTTTCATGATCTATAGATCCAGTAACTAAAAAAATCAAAAACTATAAAAATTTGTAATATAGCCTGATTTTAGGTTTGAAAATGATTTATTAAGTCTGAATTAGATAGAATAAGAATATAAATATTAGTTTAGGTTATGTTTGTTAGATAAGGTTATGACTCCAGGGTCAATTCATATAAAAAGGTCCAAAAATAAAACGATTGGTTGCCTGACTATCTCAGAAAATTTGAAAATGTGTAGGGGTAATCTTTAATGTTTGGAAAGATGAAAAATCAACTTACCGAAATTTGTTATGCACCGTTTGAAAATGGCGGCCATTTTGGTATACGGATACATGAAATTTTTAGGGTTTGCAAGCATTAGCGATTTCTTAAATTATTCTGCAACGGGTTATCGCAGGCTTTTCAAATTAATTTCATTATTTTCAGTATATCCTTGCCTACAAATCAACACCATAATTAATCACTAACCTAGATGATCTCCTTACTGTATTTAAAAGAGCTCAAAGTCATTGATAGCAAATGAACAAAACTTGATTTTTAAGGGATCCTTTCTCAAAGAGAGGAATATTTTTCAGCTCCATAATTTTTCACTTCTTGCATTTTTCCGGCTAAGTTAATTTTTTTAACTTAGCCAATAAACCATTTTTTGGGGAATGAGCATACAAGTTTGCTGTTGCAGGTGTGTAAAACAATAGGTGGTTTTCATTAATATTTAGTGGCCTTCAACTAGATGCAGCCATGTACAAAATTTTATGAAGGTATGACATTAATAATAGAATAAAGAAATTTATTTTTTCCTATGACGATGACACGTGAAATGAGTATGCAGGGCTGCTGCACCAGAAATGCTAGAAATGAAGGATTTTAGGCTATTATGGAACTTAATTCAGTGGTGGAAACCAAAATAAGATTAACTTAATTTAATTTTTTGCATGACATTATATATTTTTTGCGTTATTAGCTCAAATTACAAAATTAAAATACGTTACTTCCAGGTAAAACTCAAGATTGAAATGTTTACTGAAGTTTTATATCAATTAAGACCTCTCTCCTGTAAAACTTTCAGGATTTTGTCTTTCCCCAAGCAGTGTTATTAAAAATTAAAATGTAAAATACCTATATAAGTTTTTTTTTATTAAGTTAAATATTTTTTAAGAGCTAAATCTCTTACTTTTGATCTTTCATCAAAATTACAAAGTGAAGAAAACATTTTTTTACTGAAAAACAGCACTTTGTATGAATTTACCCCGAATTGGGGCTTTTTCTAACTTCATTGGGGTAGATTCATACAAAAGGAAAATAATGAAACAAATAGCATTAACTTATGTTTGTTGTTTTAAGCTGTTTAAAAACTTAATACTAACAATAACTAGTCATAAAATTAGGGTTACACAATATAACTTGTTAAGATATAATTTCTTTCAAATCAACAGCACTAAAACTACTTAATGAAAGTTAGACGTAAAATTAACTGTGAAAACATTTTCATCTGTGTCAGTTTTATTAGTTGATTTCCTGTCATTTCTCGCCATTTGTCACTCAAAAGAAAATTAAAAAAATTAATGTTTTGAGTTTTACTGTAGGTTGATACTTTAACTAAGTATTTTTATTATATTTTAACAAAGATAAATTATTCAATATCTATAAAGAGTAAAAGACAAATAATGTTGAAAACTGCCGCAGTGCTGTATAAAAGTGCCCCGTTTCAATGAATGAAAGTGCCCCAAGTGTGGTTATATTATAAATCACCATATAACTTTTTTATAAGTTAGAATTGGAGGTCTACAGTTAGTGTATATATAGTCCAAAACATTGAGCTGTCTAGTAATGCTTAATAACAGCAAATATATATATATATATATATATATATTTATAAATATTTCCACAGTTTAGGGCTACTATTATGTATTGCAATCTATAAGTATAAAAGAGGACGTTGGTATATCTATAAGTATAAAAGAGGATGTTGGTAAATATATATATATATATTTATATATTTGGCACTGATAAACTCAGACACCGCTGGACCGATGACCACGAAACTTGGTAGATACATGTAGAATTTAATGGAGTACGTTTATACACCATCATTTTCATGATAACTTTCAGGGCTTAGCCCTGGGACCGTCTTAAAGGTCCCCATGTCAGGGATTTTGAAGGAAGTTGAGTTAGATTTGTTTACTAACAAAACATATGAAAGTAAAATTTAAAACAGGTGATGTAAATTAATGGTATTTCTTTCTGCAATTTAATTGTATTTGTTTACATGAAGATTTGTTACTTGGTGCCAGGTGGTTAATGAATTAGACTTTTGCATTTTTTCAAAGTGCAATACACTATATAAAATGTTGGTATGTAGTATATCATAAAATAAATAACTGATTACTGAAGGACTTGAAGGACTTCTTTTTTATGTCAACTAACTGCTATTTAAAGAGGAAGAGTGTGCTACTGTAAAGAATCAGTTTTATCTACAGCACTTTAAAAAAATTGCCGGGACAGCTCATTCAATCTTTTTGTTCAATATAGAGTCTAAAAACGTGTCAGCCCTTTTTAATAATTGCTGGATTGGCATTGTAATTTTTGTTCAAGGTAGACCCTAAAACCTTAAGAAAATGATCTTTTACAGTGAATAAAATTTCAAGCCATGTTCTATGGTTCTTCTAACACGTGTAGAAATCCTATATCTTTCCTTCATGAAGGCATACACGTGAAGACATGCACATACGCAGGTCTGCTGCGACGGGGGTGCATAATAAAGTTCTAATTAAGGGTAACATATGCGAGCAGATTCAAAGTGCTGTCCAAAAATGCCAATGGTGCCGCTTTGTTTAGACAGGCACTTTATACAGGAATAGAATACCCCCGTTGTAGCAGACCTGCTTACTAAGGGCGGATTTCTAAAAACTTTTTTGCTTTATGGATGTACATTTGATATGTTCAAAGAAGTAGATTTTACAACAAGAAAAATAAATGGGAAAGCAAAACTATATAACTGATGGGTGATATTGTATGTTTAATTTTAATCGTGAGCGAAGCCACGGGTTCTTCTAGTATATATATATATATATATATATATATATATATATATATATATATATATATTCAGTTACATTCTTTAGAGTATTTAATATATTTGTTAGTAATATTTGTAATATTTGTTAATTTTATCACTGTTAATTAGTGTTTTAATTTAAATTTTGCATTTGTTATTTGGATGTAATATACTTCCACTACAAAATAATAGTGTGCACAAAACTCGAAATCAACATTAAAGGACTAAAATTACTGCCAGGGGAAATATTTTAAAATTGTAAATTGTACACTGTTTAAATTTTTATCCCGCACGCGCCAATTAGGGCGCATGGGACTTTTGTCCTTAGCCTTGTTTAAGTTGCTTCAAATAAAGATTTTCTGATTTCTGATTTCTGATAGCCCTTTTTAATAATTGCTGGATTGGCATTGTAATTTTTGTTCAAGGTAGACCCTAAAACCTTAAGAAAATGATCTTTTACAGTGAATAAAATTTCAAGCCATGTTCTATGGTTCTTCTAACACGTGTAGAAATCCTATATCTTTCCTTCATGAAGGCATACACGTGAAGACGTGCACATACGCAGGTCTGCTGCGACGGGGGTGCATAATAAAGTTATAATTAAGGGTAACATATGCGAGCAGATTCAAAGTGCTGTCCAAAAATGCCAATGGTGCCGCTTTGTTTAGACAGGCACTTTATACAGGAATAGAATACCCCCGTTGTAGCAGACCTGCTTACTAAGGGCGGATTTCTAAAAACTTTTTTTGCTTTATGGATGTACATTTGATATGTTCAAAGAAATAGATTTTACAACAAGAAAAATAAATGGGAAAGCAAAACTATATAACTGATGGGTGATATTGTATGTTTAATCTTAATCGTGAGCGAAGCCACGGGTTCTTCTAGTATATATATATATAAATTCAGTTACATTCTTTAGAGTATTTAATATATTTGTTAGTAATATTTGTTAATTTTTATCACTGTTAATTAGTGTTTTAATTTAAATTTTGCATTTGTTATTTGGATGTAATATACTTCCACTACAAAATAATAGTGTGCACAAAACTCGAAATCAACATTAAAGGACTAAAATTACTGCCAGTGGAAATATTATAAAATTGTAAATTGTACACTGTTTAAATTTTTATCCCGCACGCGCCAATTAGGGCGCATGGGACTTTTGTACTTAGCCTTGTTTAAGTTGCTTCAAATAAAGATTTTCTGATTTCTGATATATATTTGGCATTGATAAACTCAGACACCGCTGGACCGATGGCCACGAAACTTGGTAGATATATGTAGAATTTCATGGAGTACGTTTATACACCTTCAATTGTGTCATAATTTTCAGGGCTAAGCCCTGGGACCGCCTTAAAGGTACCCATGTCAGGGATTTTGAAAGAATTTGAGTTAGATTTGTTTACCAACAAAACATTTGAAAGTAAAATTTAAAACAGGTGATGTAAATTAATTGTGTTTCTTTCTGCTATTTAATTGTATTTGTTTACATGAAGATTTGTTACTCGGTGCCAGATGGTTAATGAATTAGACTTTAGCATATATTTTAAGTGCAATATACAATATAAAATGCTGGTATGTAGTATAACATAAATTAACTGATTACTGAAGGATGATCAGTGATCTTCAGTGATCACTGATCATCCACCAGTGATCAGTAACACGTATGCCTTCATGAAGGAAAGAAATAGGATTTCTAATACGCAGGTCTGCTGCGATGGGGGTGCAATAAATTTCAAACTAAGGGGAACTATGCTCAAGGCCCCACAGTGTGGCCTTGCTATGCTACATATGCGAGCAGATTCAAAGCCGTCGAAAAAGCCAAGGGTGCGATTCCTTATATCGTGCCCCATGATCATCATCCGGGCAAGCTCAGATACTAGGGCAAGCAGAAATGACCATAAATTCTTCTCGGCGTTTCTCTTGGTGAGCCAGTCTCTGTAAATTCGCTTCTTGAGTGTGTGAGCGCAATTCTCTTCACCTGATAGCAAGATCGACTGGACAGCCGATACAAGCAAACAGCACTTTCAAGAGGAAGGACCGCCGATATTGGGCATGAGCCTACCCAGGGCAGCAACACCATTTGGGGCTTTGTCGGTGGGGCGCTGGATATGGTCACATTTTTATATAGACAGGCACTTTAGGCAGGAATAGAATACCCCCGTCGTAGTATATGTGTACTAAGAGCAAATTTCTAAAATCTTTTTTTGTTTTATGGTACATTTGATATGTTTAAAGAAGTAGATTTTACAACAAGAAAAATAAATGGGAAAGCAAAACGATATAATTGATGGGTGATAGTGTATGTTTAATTTTTATCGTGGGCGAAGCCACGGGTTCTTCTAGTATTAAATTAAAAACAAAGTACCCTTTAACTTTCTTTATTAATCGACTGACTAGTTTCAGCACTAAGGCCATTTTCAAAGTCTAGTACCTTACATAAGGTACATAAGGTGTGTAAGGTACTAGACTTTGAAAATAGCCTTAGTGCTGAAACTAGTCAGTCGATTAATAAAGAAAGTTAAAGGGTACTTTGTTTTTATTTTAATATTACAATATATATATTTATAAATTACTTATACCGTCTCCATTTTCTCAGATTGTTATAAAATAACTTTTTTCTCGGATTCCAGTAGGTAAATGTTAAGTATCTCTCAACTGAAATACACTGGAGAATTGAAATTTTTATAGGAAGTAGTACATGATGAGGCCTATAGGTGGTATGCATGATTTGTTACCTGCTCTTCTGTAAGGCAGGAAATTTAGACTGTATGAAAGTGCCCCTGTATGAAACTGCCCCACACTCCCCTAACTTAACGATTTGGCCAGATAAGCCAACCTATTACCTATGAAAACGATAGTATACACCTAAATAATAATACATAGCTAATGAATTAAGCCCAAAATAGAGCTTTAACAGTTTTTTTAATTATTTCATAATACATATGCTGTTAAAACCATCACCTACCCTAATTGATCGAGTTTCACCCATGGGTTTCAATGAGTTTTAAACTAAATCATTTCTCTAATCAGCAGTATTCGCTATCACCATAGCTTTCATCGTTGTTTGTATGCCAGCCATGCTAAGGGACTTGACGAAACAAAACAATTAATAATCGCACTGGATACATACTATACAACAGTTTAGAATTACTAGCTCAACTGAGTAGTACACAGATGACAGTACACATTAATAGCGCAAGTTCACTATTGCCAAATCAGGGCGGATCCAAATTGCCAAAACGTTCGGCGAACAATTCTCCGCATGAGGCCTTATGAGAGCAATGTAGGACAAGTCATGCTTAACATACCAACACACACTCGCATTCACCAGTATCATTCTGTTTATTGGTATTAAACTGGTGCCATAAACAAATAGAGATAATTCAGCATAAACAAACAGAGAAATGTCCAATAGAGAATCAGAGAGAAATGCTTATATAAGCGTAGGAAATATATTTTGAAATGGGCTTCTGAGAACCGACCGTATAAACCGAGGACCGGTAAAACCGAGGCCGGATATGATGGGCTCTACTGTATAGTGCTACAGGAGTAAAAATAATGAAGCTGATAAATATTTCCCTCTTTGAGAAAATAGCCCTTAAACAATAAGTGTTGTTAATGGCGATCAACAATTTAGGTCTCTTTTAAATGTAATAAGATGACCTTGGTGAGTAATTATGTTATGAGTTTGTAGTTCAGGATGTACTGGGAACAATGAAATTCAATTTAACCCTTGAGCGGCCGCTTCACCGGCGAAACGTGAGCGGGTGCATGCGGAGTTTTATTCCGCAACACTAGATTGCACAAATTTAACCCATTTTACTTGTTGTATAACGAAATATTGTATTTAAATGTTGACAAACTTCATTAGGAATCACATTTCATTGTCTATTCAATTAATTGTTCAACTTAATAGGTGTAATATTTCAATTAAACATAGTAAGTAATTTTCTAGTATAAAATATGTATTAATTATTATTTACATTTTTGGACTTTTCCTTTCGCTTCTATTTTCGAAAGCAAAAGGAAAAGTCCAAAATATTAATAATAATTACAAATCCATTGCTATTATGAATTTTAAAAATAGGTATCAGTGTCCGTGTAACGGGAGAGGGCGCTCCGCAAACTGAGACGGCATCTCTGAATTGCATATAACGAGGTACCAAGGGGGGGGGGGGGGTGGGGGGTATAAATAGCTTTAGGAAATTCCTGGAATGAGGGGCATAAAGTACGGAGCTGGACTCGACCGCCGACACCCATTATGTCTGTTTATTTTAACATAAAAAATACGTGCGGAGGAAAACTCCGTGTGCGCCAGCTTGAGGGTTAAAAGCCTGACAACTTGTTGCAGGGTAATTTTGGAAATCGCAAATGCCTGCAAACATGAGAAATGACACGCAAGCTTGAACAAAATGGCCGTTTTTTTTTAACAATACTGGACAATTCTAATATAAGTTACTGTACTCAACATTTTACCACATGATAATATTTCACATATGTTAATTTTAATTCAATATTGTAAACAAAAACAAATACAAAGTTTCTTTCATCAATTCTCAAAACGCATTTTAACTTTTTATTCTTTCTAAAATAATTATAATTTTTCTTAATTATATACATTCATTCACAAAACAAATTGGTCCAAACGAACCGCATTTACTTTACCAACGATATGGAAATGAAAGTATTATTTCTATTTTTAAAAATAAACTACAATCATTAAGTTCAGCAACACATTATATAGTCCACTCGAACAAATGGCACCTACGCGAGGAGAATTCAAGATTGAAACATGCAGAAGGTCAACAGATTTAATCAAAACAAGACTAAACAAAATAAAATCAGATTTAGAAGCTATACAAGGTCAGGAAGAAGATCTCAGTCAAATCCAAAAGAAAAGATTGAAGACATACGTATCGGAGATTGAGAAGAAATGAGCGGACTTTGAGCAAATCTTCAACGGCGCAGTTTCTCATGAAGATCACGAATCGCTACCAAACGAAATGCTTGCTTCTGAACAAACAGAAGTTAAAGAACTTTATGTGGACATCGCAACAGTAATCGATTTTCTTCTCCAGCCTTCAGTTGAGCCCAAACCTAACGAAAGCGATAACTTGGAAGTTCCAGGTATGTCCTCCAATATTCAACTCTCAGTAAGTTTGCCGAAATTTGAGTTAAACAAATTTTCTGGTGACTTATCAACTTGGATAACTTTCATTAATTTGTTTGTCTCTTCAATACACTTTCAATATCTTTTAAGTGTGTAAATGGCGAACCACTAAACTTGATTCGCAATCTAAGTTTGTCTGATGACAACTACATTATTGCATACAATCTACTTCGTGATCGGTATCAAAATGACCGTTTAATGCAATTAATGCATCTTAATCGCATACTTGACCACCCGGAAATATCTGTAAATCATGTTCCTGGAATCCGACAGTTTGTCAACAATTTCAATGAAAACACCCAGGCATTGCAAGCAATTAAATATGACATGCCAGATCCTAATCCGTTTTTGGTCGTAATAATTTTGCATAAAATGGATGCCGATCTTCGCAAACGGCTAGAGTCATTCCGGGACACATCATCAAATGGTAATCATACCTTACCTACTATTAAAGAGATTCTCAAGTTCCTTAATCAGGAATGCATTCATCATGAAGATGCTACTTTTTCTTTAACTGCTCGTATGGATGAGGCCCCACTCATCAACACCAAACCCAAAACTTCATCTCGAGAAGTAAATATTTCAAAGAATAGTGTAACAAAAAGGTCTTTTCCTAAGGACATTATGTCTTTTTCATGTGCTGGGTGCAAACAAACTAATCATAAAACTTACTCTTGCCCCATATTTCTCGCAAAAAGTCCACAAGAACGCTTTCAGATAATAACCAATCATCGATATACACTACTAGATTGGCAGGTAGGCTCCGCAGCCCGAGCCGGCGGCCGTGGTTGCGTTTCTGACTTTGAAAGGAAACTAGGGGCAAAAGCGACTCGCTGCTCTATATCCTATCATTGTCGCGCCCTAGTCGCGGCACTTTAACAATACTGGTACGCTTCACAGAGCACCGTAAGACATTTCTGAAGTATTAATCATTCTCAACCACATATTCAATTTGCAGAAACATAAATTTTAAAAAATTACATACATGGGTTTTTCTACCGCACTACCACACCAACTCTTAGCAGGTATTCCATATCCATGGATGTTCCTCTAAATTATAATTTTATTTCAAATTTTAATTAATGTGAAAAGGTGTAATAAGCACAATGAAAGTTCACAATCAAGCATTTTTGTTACTTTGTTCTTAACTTACAATTTTAACAAAACAACAAGTTTACATGTTACAAAACAACAAGGTTTTTGCCAGCTGTCGTCTAATGCCTAGATTTGTTTTTTTTATAGTGTCTGTCGTATTTTCTTACCTAGATGGTGAGATAAGATCTTAAAAAACCATTTACAAATGTACTTCATTAAAATACTTAACGATCGCCCTACAATTCATAATTTGTTTTATAACCTTTGAAAACATCTCCTTTAAAATGATCACAATCGTGCAATGTAAGTTTGTGGTTGTTAACTTTGGCATCTAACTCATGATATTTTGTTTAGGATTTTTGCGGACATTTGCCATCACTGATTAGTAAAAAACAAGTTTCACGACGTTTCGGGATCTGGAATCTGATCCCGTCTTCAGGTGGAAGAAAACCTAGAACATAACAAGATTCCAGATCCCGAAACGTCGTGAAACTTGTTTTTTACTAATCAGTGATGGCAAATGTCCGCAAAAATCCTAAACAAAATATAAAATCACCATCACCAACAATGAATTTCTAACTCATGAGTTTTAATATTATAGGCATACTAGCAGTTGCCCGTGGCTTCGCTCACGTTAAAAATTTCAGCTGATCTTACCTCTGCTCTTTGAACTGTCTAATTTTAGTATTCACAGCTGTCTACAATTCAGTATTTGAATTTTTACATCCTTATAAAATGTAAACATTGAAGCTAAGGACGTTCGCGGGGCGTAGCCCGAGACGATTTTAAGGAAGTGAATAGGCCTATGTCCTTTTCTGATATAATGGCTCTATTCCTGCAAAATTTCAGCTCAGTTAGGCCAGTATTTTTCACGTGGTTGAAAGACAGATATTCACACAAACATCCATACTTTCACATTTATAATATTAAGTTGGAAGTAGGATAGGATTTAACTAATCTAAATACGTTATAATGAGACCTGATGAGACCTTTTAAGTTTCCTTTAGTCTTAAAATCTGTGAAATGCATGTAACACCTTGATTCAGATTCGTCAGCACAAAGTATTGCCATTGACTTTATTGAGCTACACTCTTCACAAGTTACTTTCTTATCAATTTTTCTAACGATAACTCCAAAAATGTAATACAATACATTTTCTTTGTAGTTCGAAGTGTCGTAGTTTGTCATCATCTCCACTGTATCGTCGATTTCACTTTCATCTTGATCTTCATCTACATTAGCATGAATTATATCATATTGAGGGGCGGGCTCAATTTTTTCTAGACCTATACCAAACCCATTATTCCACCTCCAAAGTCTTTAAAGGGAAAAGCTACCTTAAAAATGGACAAAACATAATAGTGTGCTCAGCAAATTTAAAATGCAAAAAACATATTTCAATCCAACATAGTGAGCGAGGTAAGATATGTTTTTGTAAACTCCTTAAGAATAACATGGGAAATGAGTATGCAGGTTTGCTGCAACAGGTATGTTAAAACTGGATGGTTTTAATTCAATATTACGTAGATCTAAACTAGAATAAGCCATATACCAAGTTTTATCAAGATAAGTTAAGAAATAAGGAAAATATAGATTTGTTTTATTTCTCAACATAGGAAATGAGTATGCAGGTTTGCTGCCATGAAAATGGAGATATTGGGGATTTTAGACTATTATACAATATATGTCATCTAGATTACATGATTCAGCTGATATATATCTATTCATAGCCCGCTTTAACCGCGAACTTACGCCCAAGGCCACATGGTTTCAGTACGGCCAACAATGCGGTTTCGCATTTTTGCCCCTATTTCGCCTGCGAGTCTCCAGGCTGCAACCTCAACACACCGCTGTGTATGCTCGGGAATCTCTACACGTGCCCTACGGGCGGCGCACAATCTAGTAGTGTATATCGATGTAACTCATCGCAATCATTGCATTTCTTGTCTCGGAAATGCATAATGTAAAATCATGCAAATCTCAATCTACTTGTAAAGTGTGTCATAAACGACACAACACTCTTTTACATTTTAATTCACCTAATTTAGATGATACAATTCAACAATCATCTTACAAGGTTGAAAATAGCACTAATGGTTCTCCAATTAAAGACCCAAACAGTGCTGATCCATCAATAACATTGAGTGCCCAAAATCAACCAACTCATCCTAACAAAGACACCACAGTCTTACTAGGTACATTATTGATTAAAATACGTGCTTTGAATAGTATAGTTCATACATTTAGGGCTTTGATTGATTCAGGTTGCATGTGTACATTATTAATCACAGAACATGCAGTCAACTTGCTAAATGCTCGTCATCAATATTGTGACGTTCGAATCTCGGGTATCAATCTAATTATACTAGCACTTTAAATGTGTGTCTCATTCGTCAGATATTGACATTCCTAACTCCATTCAACGTTTCTGGAACTTCCTAAATGTTCGGATCAATCCGAAGAGGATATTTTCTGTGAAAATCATTTTGCAGGGACACACAGTGGTGACGAAACAGGACATTATACTGTCCGATTGCCATTCAAAAATCCGATTCACACATTGGGCGCCTCTCCCAATGCCGCTGAATAATATTACAGGCTATGGAACGAAAATTCACAAGCAACAAACGGTTTTCTGTTTCTGTATCACGATTTCATGGATGATTATTTATCTCTTGGGCACATGTCAAAATACGAAGAATCCATCTTACCTGAAGATCATTATTTTTTACCACATCACGGTGTACTGAAAGAATCCAACAGTACAACCAAAGTGCGTACCGTATTTGATGCTAGTTCCAAACCAGTTCTGGATTATCGTTAAATGACATACTTTTGGCAGGTCAAAAGCTGCAAACTAAAATTACCTGATATACTCATGCATTTTTGACGTCATAATGTAGTGTTTTGTTGTGATATTCGTCAAATGTATCGCCAGATTAACATTCATCTTGATTACCGTAATTATCAATTAATTCTTTGGAGAGAGAACACTTATGATCCAATTAGTATTTATAGGCTCAACACCGTAACTTACAAAATGAATAGTTCTCCTTTCTTAGCCATTCGCACACTACTCCAACTGGCCAATGATGATGGTCATGATTTCCCAAAAGCAGCCCATGCCATTCGTTACCACACATATGTTCATGACATCATCACGGGAGCTGACACAGTGGAAGACGCTATTGATTTGCAAAATCAACTTACTTCTTTACTAAAACGTGGTTGTTTCGAGTTACGTAAATGGGTTTCTAATTCACCTCAACTTCTAAATAATGTTCCACATTCCCATCTAGAGACTCCTACATTTCTACCCAACTCTCCAGATCCACAGTTTTCAGTTTTGGGTCTAAGATGGTCACCGACTACAGACGCATTTTTGTACACTTTTCAATTGCCTGAAAAACCTGTAATTCATACCAAACGGACAGTTATAAGTACAATTGCAAAAATTTATGATCCGTGTGGTTTCCTGGGTCCTGGTATTATGCTTGCTAAATCTTTCATGCAACTAATCTGGACGAAAGGTTTAACATGGGATGCTTCTCTACCAAAAGACCTTCTGTCTCATTGAAAGATACTGAAAATCCATCTAAAATCACTACACCTTGTTCCTTGAATATTAGTCTATCACATAAAACAGAGCTGCACGGTTTCTGTGATGCATCGGAAAACGGATATGCCGCTGTCGTTTATGTTAGATGTAAACAGCCTAATTACCACAGTTGTTAACTTAGCTATATCCAAGACCCGGGTAGCACCTTTGAAGCGTGTCACCATACCTCGACTAGAATTATGTGCAGCTCATCTACTTGCACAATTAATAGCTCATTGCATTTCACTACTCCTCGAACATTTCACTTCAAATAACATCCATCTTTGGAGCAACTCTACAATCACATTAACCTGGCTAAGAACCCCACCATATCGTTTGAAAATATATGTGGCAAATCGGGTAGGCCTAACTCAAACTCAGGTTGTCCCAATTGAAGCATGGAATCATATTTCATCAGAAGAAAACCCAGCTGATTGTGCTTCACGAGGTTTGCTTATGTCCCGTTTGACTAATCATTCCATTTGGTGGAAAGGTCCTTCATGGCTTTCATTACGATATCTTGGCCATTTTGTATGATAGGGCCTTAGTAAATAAGAAAATAAAAAAATGCCAAGATAATGCATCACATTTGAAAAACAACCACTCACACATTTCCGAGTATCATACCATAAAATGCATAAAAGAAAAATTAATTGGAAATAATGCAATGCTAGTGAAAGCTGACAAAGGCAATTCAGTTGTAATTATGCACAAATACGAGTATACTAATAAAGTAAATGAGTTTATTACAAACAATGACATAAAAAGGATCCAAAAGGACCCTACAGACAAGTTTAATACTCTGATAAAAAGTCTTATTAATAAAAGCAAAGCATTGTTAACTAATGAAGATATTAAACCTGCAAAAGTTATGAATCCGAAAGCTCCCGGCCTAAAAGGCCTCCCAAAAATCCACAAAAATGGTAATCCGATGAGACCCTTAGTTAAATATACCACAGCACCTAGTTATAAATTAGCAAAAATTCTTGAACACAAACTGTGTGCACATTATGTGTTAGAAAACAATAGAAGTCTGAAAAATAGCCTAGAGCTTATCAATAAGATAAAGGACGTCAATGTAAACAAACAAACAATATCTTCTAGCTTCGTTCGACATAGTGAACCTCTACACAAACGTCCCCGTAACTGAAAGCATAAATATTGTGAAAGAAAACCTTATAAAAAAATGCAACTTTAAAACCTGATGCCATAACAGATTTACTAGCAGTACCTGGTGGACCGAGCCTTGCTCGGTGTTATTTCATGTTTACCAGTTCATCCAGTTACTATAAAATATTTCAATGTCATAAAATTGATAAATAGAAACCTTTTTTATTGCTCTATGGTCTCTTCATCCCACTTGCTGTATTTTCCCTTAATGGCTGTAGATTCCAAACAGCTGTTATGATTACTTCATTTGTTTACACTTTCCTTGTTTATTTTCGTTGCTATCACGGCAACCCATAAGGCCAATGTTAAAATTTTACAACTTTAAAATTTGATTTATTACGTTATTAGATTTTCTCTGGCCAAGTAATCTGCATAAAAGACGTTTTTGAGTCATAAATTACTTATTTCCAGACTTTGAAGGAAATCCTCGGAGCCGTTTTTGAGATCGTTGTGCAAGCAAGCAAGCATACATACATACAAGATAACATTGCTCATATAAGAGTATAGGATTATTCAAATCAACACTGCAGCAGAACTACTTCACTTTTGATGGTAAATATTTCATACAAACAGATGGACTGGCCATGGGTTCGCCCCTATCCGGTACCTATCAGAAATATACTTAAATTATGTTGAAAACAACTATATTTTTAACAATGAGAAAAACAATAGCCTAAATAAAATGGTATTCTATCGCAGATATGTCGATGACACCCTAGTGTTATTTGATGGGACCCCCCGGCAACTACAAGTACTGAAGAATCACCTTAACAACATAGCTCCTAAACTGCAATTTACTCTAGAAATTGAAAACAATAGCCAAATTAATTTCCTAGATCTTACCAAGGCCACACTACACTACAGGCTGGAGTGTCCCCCCTTCTTCCCTGATGCCACGTCACAACACCGGCCGAACTCTTAACGCGGTGTTGGAAATAGCAACTAAAATAATATGAAAATCGTAAACATATACCAAAAAATTATGACATTAAAACATCAAAATGAAAACAATTAGAAACAAAACTGTCAAATTTATAATAAATCATCTGATTAAAAATAAACAAATTACTTGCCTGTAATGTTTACCGGTTTTTAAGTTTATGAAATAAAGTCTTGTTTCCTTTAAAATTATTTTCGACCGCATTTAGTTATTCATTGATTAATGCAGATTCGAAAAAATAATGGTTTCTAAACGAAAACTTAAATTAATTACTTAGGGCACGATAGTTTTACGAGTGCGACAGTGAATCGTCATAAGAGTACATTGTAAAATCGTCTGCGATTCCGTCTGATAATGTGACATCACCACAAAAGGACTCCGGCCTCTAGTGTAGTGTGGCCTTGATCTTACCATAAAAAAAAGTGGTAACAAGCTTGATTTCAACATTTTCAGAAAACCCACTACCACTGCTCAAAATATACATGCTTCATCTTACCATCCCCAAAGCCATAAAATATCTGCATATAACAGTATGGTATACCGCCTTTTGAATGTACCGCTATCTCCTGAAAATTATCAGAAAGAAATTAACACCATCAAATATATCGCTATATCCAATGGATATCAAAGCAAAATGGTCGATCAACTAATAAACAAGTACCACAGGAATAAAAGCACAAAATCCCCTGATGAACAACCCCCTAAATACATTCCCATAGAATATGGTCATAGACTCCACAATCTCCTCAACAAATAATTAAAAACATTTAATTTGATCCCTGCCCCTAAAACGTCAAATAAACTGGAACAAATTTTATGTAGGCCTAATGAAAAATCAACTCTGGATAATAATAAACTAAACAAAACAGGTGTTTATAGGCTAAAATGTGGAGAATGTGATAAATACTAAGTAGGCCAAACGGGCCGCTCTTTAACTACAAGAATAAAAGAGCATAAACTGAATCCTAAACTTGTACAACAGAAATCTACATTCGCCCAACACCTGATGGACAATGAGCACAGAATGAGGAAAATTTATGAAAATATAACAATTCTTAATCTATGCAAAAAAGGTTTTCTGTTAGATACGATGGAAGAATTTCACATTTATCGAGCTGCTAAAACGGACGCTGCCAACTTGTTAAACGACCAAGTCCACCACAGCTCCAATCTGATTTTCAATAGAATCATAGAAAACCAAGTGGCGCCAACGACACAATCTAGGAACAATGAAACACCTAGACAATACAGCGGTCAAAGGTCAGGTCGTCCGCCCAGAAAGCGCATCAGTTGTGATTTGGATGTCCTCCGCCGCTGCCGGTAAACAAGTTGCGTCGTGTGTCAGTCAAATTTTATACGTCTATATGTACCGATCGGTTTTTGTATGTGTTGTGTTTCAATGTTTTCCGTCAAACTTTATGTGCAAGTTTTAATTATAACGACGTCCAATGGACTGAACTTCTCGTAAAAGCCTGAAGATGGTGCAAACCCGCACCGAAACCTAGGTCGCTACTCTGACCTACACCGAGCTGAACGACGGAAGGTAAAATTATACCATTAGTTTTTCATTACGATGACATAAGTGGCCAACAAAGTCGTTTACTCCCACACCACTTGACGCTTCGCATGAAGTTAAATCAAATCCTTTGCCGGTTCTGTCCACAGGTCAAGCACTTGAGTTGGAAATACTATCCAAGTTTCCGTCTTGGACTAAGGTAGAATGAGTAATGGTGTTCATTTTAAGGTTTTTTCATAACTGTCGAAGTTCAGCATCGAGACTAGAAAACCTCACATCAGAGGAACCTCAAGAGTCAAAAGTGAATATATTTTATTTAGTTCAACAGTCAACATTTAAGAATGAGTTTTTATCATTAACTCATAATGAATGTCCAAAACAATTAAGAAAATTAAATCCATTCATTGATGCAAATAGCTTGCTTCGCATTGGTGGTCGCTTATGCAACACTTCACTACCACAAGACATAAAATATCCAATCTTGTTACCAAAACGTCATCATATTGTTGATATCCTTATCGACTATTATCATATTCAACATTTACATGCTGGTCCCCAAATTTTCCAGTCATTATTGTCGCTAAAGGTCTGGATTTTGAACGTGAGAAATGCATTCATAAACGTATGTAGTGTTTCAAAAACCGCCCGACAAACAAAAACCCATTTATGGCACACTTACCATCATTTCGAGTCAATCCAGCTAAACCATTCACATCAACTGGAGACTATGGCGGACCTTACACAGTCAAAGTAGTGAACATGCAGTCCACAAAAACGATCAAAGTTTATATTTGTGTTTTCATATGCATGGTCACAAAAAGCTGTTCACCTTGAAGTTGTCATGGACTTAACAACTGACGCTTTCATCGCAGCAAACAGTAGATTTATTTCAAGGCGTGTATTATGCACAGACATTTACTCTGATTGCGGGACCAATTTCGTGGGTGCCAACAAAGTTCTCCGTAATGTCATCAAATCCACAATACAATCTACTGACGCCAAACAGCGTATTCAAAGGTTCTCGTCAAATCTGTTCATTCGCTTCCACGTCAACCCACCTGCATCTCCACATCATGGTGAACTTTGGGAGAATGCCCATAAAGTCTGTGAAACATCACCTTCATAGAGTAATGGGAAACATGATTTTGACGTTACCCAAATTCATTACTTTGGTGACAAGAATTGAAGCCATGCTTAGTTCTAGACCATTGACACCTATTTCCAGTGACCCTTCAGATCTAAAGCCACTAACCCCAGGACATTTCTTAACTGGTGGTCCTCTCGCATCATTACCAGAAAATGATCTAACACATACACCTGCAAACCACCTCAAACACTGGCAACTAGTGCAACATCTCTACCAATGGATTTGGGATCGCTAGAGCCTTGAATATCTGCACACGCTCCAACAACGTAACAAGTGGAATCTCAAAACATTAAATTTGAAAATTGGAGATTTGGTGCTGTTACAAACCCTGTCTACTTCGTTATCATGGCCATTGGGAAAAATTAAGGAAACATTTCCAGGATCAGATGGAATTGTGCGGGTAGTCAGAGTCAAGACTAAAGGTGGCAGTTATGTTCGACCGGTGACAAAAATATATCCACTACCAATATACTAACAAGTAACATTACGTTGAAGTATTTACTTCAAGGCGGCTGGTATGAATTGTAATAAAATGTACTCAAAATTTTACCATATAATATTTCACATATGTCAATTTTAATTTAATATTATAAACAAAAACAAATACAGAGTTTCTTTCATCAACTCTCAAAATGCATATTTATTTTTTATTCTTTCAAATTATATACATTAATTATATACATTTTTCTAAATTATATACATTCATTCTTTATACCATAAAATTTTTATCCTAATCAATTTTGATAATTGAAATATTTTTTCCTTTTACAATGATTTTTATAAAGTGAAGAATCTTTCTTAACTAATAATCTGTATTTATAAATTTGTTAGTACCTTGCAACTTTTGAAAAAGTTATTTAATTTAAGATTTAAAACTACATAACCTGTAAATATATTTAAAACAAATTTGAAGTCAACAGATTTAATACTCTACTATGAAAAGAACATATTCTTCAATCATAATGACTCGAAGACAAGTACAAAATGCAGAAAAACAGAAAAGAGAAAAAGGAGGAGAAATCAAAACTAAGATTGAGAAAGAAGAACACTCAGAAGAAATAATATCTAAAAGAGTAGCTACAAAAGAAAACGTTCCAAAAAATGGGAAAAATAGAACCAAACCTTCAATACAAAAAAGTACCAATGAACCAATAATATCTAACCTTGACAAAACAACAGAAACAAAAAAGTGCTCATGTACAGAAATTCTGAATAAAGAAATTCAAAGCCTGACACTCCAGAAAAATATATTGGAATCTCGAGTTGAAGACTTAATGTTTGAATTAGAACTCTCAAGATTTGAATTAAACTTTCTAAAAGGTCAATCACTAAACAAAAGTAAAAATGTAATCAAAGGGAACTCGAGGCCTGATATAATAAATGAAAAAACATTTAATAAACCGGAGGGTGAAAATATCTACAATTCCAGTGAAACTGTGCATGTCCAAAGTAATAAAGGAAAACAAGATGAAATTCAGTTTTCTCTTGTTTCAAGCTTGGATGAAATTTTAAACAGATTTGAAATCCTCAAAACAATAGGTGAGTCGTCAATCAATGCGAACAACACTGAAAAAGTAGAATCGACACCAAACCAATCATACAAAAAAGAAGAAAAATCAGGAAGAAACCAAGAGAGAAAAATAAAAAATATAAATAAAAAATCCCTCAAAAATGAAAGGGAACCAAATATTCAAAAGAATAGCATATCTAATATGCCTACCAAAGTCAATAAACCAGCAGCAAATTCGAAGATCAGTCAAATGACTGCGGATCGTCAACGCCTATTGACTTCCATTGATGTTTTGGAAACTGATGTGAAGTGTCGAAGGAGGAAGCTGAAGCAGGTTGAAAGAAAAAAAAGACATAGGAAGATTTCTACAAGAGTAGATTTACTGACAGGGCTGTCCTCAAAGAATGTTATCTGCCAACAGAAACAGCCACAACATAATCTTCAAAAATCCCCTGAAACCCCCTGAAATCCCCTGAAATGTTTTATCTGATCCAGAAACGTCTATATTGCCGCCATTCTCGTCTCAAACCTCACCGAAAAACCTTCCTCTCCAAGTGGAACGAACACCATTGCATCCTTTTCAAACGGAAAAGATGTTCCAGCATGTGCTTCTCATTGGTGACTCATGTCATTTGAGATACTCTGCTAAGAAATGCGAAGAACAAGGAGTTTTCGTTGAATGTTATCCTGGGGGAAAAATATTGGACATAAAAAATAGGTTACTTAGCTATGCAGATGTAAACTTACGTGTGATTTACTTTCATGTTGGTTGCAACAATCTAAGACGTGGCTATCGTGGTGGCCCAGGGTACAATGGGGGGCATGGGAAGCGGGAGACCCTCCATGCCATGGCGGACCTGCTGTTCACTGCCAGGACACAGTTCCCAAATTCAAAATTAATCCTCAACAGTGTTCTGATTAGGCGAGACATTGGCTATAAAGCTCTCCACAATTTTAATTCTCAGCTGGAATCAATGTGTGACAATTTTGGTGTCACTTTTGTGGAAGCAAACTATTGTGTTGGTAGAAAGGATCTCGTCCGGGATGGTGTGCACTTTAGCCGCCGAGGTGTCTCTCGTCTCGGGCATTTGTTCGCTAACGTCACTACGTCTGTGTTGCGGTCTCTGGACTTACCAAAAGTCTCCCCTCGGTGTGACCAGGTTGAACTTAGTATTTCGGCACCTTCTCCTGCTCCTGGACTGAGTTCGGGCGCGGTGGACGTAGCTACCCATAGTTTTGTCCAAAGTGACTCTAGCTGTGGTGTGGCTGTGGCTACGGTGCCGGAAAACTAGCTGTGAGGGGGGGGATGTAGCCGGAATCTCAGAATTGGACATCTAAACATCTCACAAAAAACGGGTTTCACAGAAATGTGTGCCCTTGTGCATGATTTTGATTTTGATGTCTTTGGAGTGTCTGAAACATGGCTTCTTCCTGGCACACCATCAGACAGTTACAAAATATCAGGCTACAATATGTTGCGGAGTGACCGCAATTTTGAGTTTAATTCAAATGATGATGATGATGATGAGGAAGTTGGTGGGGGTGTTGCCTTGTACATTAAGCAAGAGTTAATGTACCATGAGCAATTGGTCATTTCAGGACTAGACCGAAGTTCTGGCATTGAAGCTCTTTGTGTTGTCTTTAAAGTTAAGAAGCGGAGACTTGGTCTGTGCGTAGTTTACAGGCCGCCCAATGTGAGGTACACTTACCTTGCTTCTTTGTTTCACTCTCTGTTTGTTGATCTGGCAGTCCAAGTCAACTCTTTGATCTGTATTGGTGATACAAACATTGATCTGAACTCCAAAACGTGTCATAAGTCAAAATACTTACACCGACTCTTGCAAGAAACAAACACAGTACAACTGATAAATGAATCGACAAGAGTGACAGCAACCTCGGCCACTTTAATAGACCACATTATTGTGGACAAGTCGACCGAGATCAAGAGGAACGGATGCATTGATTGATTGAGGAGGATTGATGCAGCTAGTATCTTAGATCACAGAGGGAAGGCGATTACAGACCACAAGTTAGTTTACTGCGACCTGATTTTAAAGAAAGAAAAATTGGAACCAAAGATTATTCATTACAGAAATTTCTCTAATTTCAATGTTGAAGAGGCAGTGAAAGACTTAACTAACATGGACTGGGAGAGTATTGTGCAAATGAAAGGGGTAGACACCATTGAAAAGGCCATAACTTCGAATATATTGAAAGTTTTTAATACTCACGCGCCAATTACATGCAAAAAGGTAACAAAGAAAAGTGCCCCATGGAGAAATAATGAAATCAAAGCTCTGACGAAAAAGAAAAACAAACTTAGAAATAAATATTGGAAAACACGAAATGCCAGAGATTGGGAAATGTACAAGTCCATGAGAAATAATCTGAATGAAATGGTCTGGAGAGCAAAAAAAAATGTATTTTACTGATTGAATATCTTCGACAAAGAATAGTAAAGACGTTTGGACATGCTTGAAGCAATGTGATATACATACAAACAGTGAATCACAAATTGTGCATGATTTTGATGCTGGTGAAATCAATAGATACTTTGCAAATATGGGGTCTGACATTGACATAATCAGAGATGTTCTTGAATTTTTTCATGAATAATAGACAAAATGAAGCTAATGATGAATTTACATTTGTTGCTGTCACCGAACAAGCCATCAAAGCAGAAATGAATAGAATTAAATCAAGGGCTGTAGGTACTGATGAAATATTAATTGAAATGATCAAAGCTGTGAGCCCATTTGCCATTAAATCCATTACGCATCTGATAAATTAAGGCGTATTTCCAAAAGCTTGGAAAAAAGTATCATTCGTCCCTTACCTAAAACAACAGCCCCAACTTGTGTTGAACAATTAAGACCTATTTCGATATTACCAGCAATATCCAAGATCCTAGAAAAAGTGGTTATCAAGCAGATAAATGAATTTGTAAATGTCCAAAAATTGCTCCCAAAACTTCAGTCAGGCTTTAAAAAAAACCACAGCACATGTACTGCCCTTACGAACCTATTCAGTGACATGATCGACAATAAAGACAAGGGTAGACACAGTACCCTGGTAATGCTAGACTATTCCAAGGCATTTGACTCTATAGACCACAATATGTTGATTGCAAAAATGCTTTACTTTGGATTTGGTGAAGAAATCACTAAGTGGGTTCAATCGTATCTCAAAGACAGACTTCAGGTAACCAGACTAAGGAGTGAAACATCGGAACCAATTGCCAAGCGGCGAGGTCTTCCTCAAGGCAGTTGCCTGGGGCCTATCCTGTACACGCTATATACAGCTGATTTTCCTAATTGTGTAAAACACTGCACAGCTCATTTGTACGCTGATGACACCCAGCTACTTTTGTCATATGTTCCTGAGTTTATGAGGGAGGCCTTCAGTCAAATCAACACTGATCTGCAGAACATTTCTAGATGGTCTGCTGACAATGGCCTTAAGCTCAATTCTAATAAGTGTACTGTTTTGCACACTGCACCATTCAACCTAGTACAGACTCTCAAAAAAAGTGGAGAGAGCATCTCACTTGATGGCGAAAGCCTAGCAATTTGTGACAAGATCAAGACACTTGGTGTGGTGCTTGACAAAAATCTCTCCTTCTCAAACCATGTAACGCATGCCTCCCAGCGAGCCCTGGGAAGACTAAGAGGTCTGTATAGGATTAGGAGTCTGCTGCCAGAAACCGCAAAATTACACATTGTGCAGTCACTGATTTTATCAGTATTTTATTTTCCCAAACAAAATGGACCTACTGTACAACATAGGCCTAGGCTAAGTAAACCTTAAATCATAAGTAATAAAAAATGTTGTAATAGCCTTGGATATTACAGTAATATCGTAATAATTCTGAGTGAGTTGGTGGCGCAGTTGGTAACGCACTCAGCCTCGGATCTGTGGCCATGAAGCGTCGCAAGTTGACTAGACTCAAGCTTGTCACATACTTTTAGCAGTTCAGTTCATCATTGTACTGTAGGATACCGGCTCACTCCTTGTCTTTGCTTGATAACGTGCACACACAGATCATTAGTCAATGTGGGCGGGCAAAGGCAAGGTGAAAAAGAGGTCACCACCTTTTTTAAATAAAAAGAAAAAATAAGTCATCTGTCAATTCTTATAGCCTAGGCCTATCTTCTCTCAACGGAAGATCACACTATTGACACATATCAATATGTATGACTAGTATTAGGCCCTTTGTGAATTATTTTCATTGAAATTTTCCATCAGGAACCTACGGAAAAGCAGCTCATCAATTGATGATGAACCCCACTAAGATTTTTTCTCTGACCCCTCTCCATCGACCAACCATATCTTAGGGCCAAATGTCATGTCAAACTTGTTCGTGAAACATTCCACATGAAACACAAAAACGTCTGAATCATTTCTGCAACTTACCTGTAACAATGTATTTAGTAAGGGCTGTGATTTTGCCCTTCTTTCCAAAACATTTTGCGGCATTTTTTATTGGCCTATAGATATAGGTACCATACTTATCATAGTTTCGTTTTTTAATGTTTCGCAAAACCAAGTTGCACTAATGGCATACAACCTTTATAGAGGCTGAAATTATCAGTGCTTTCATCTGTTCAACTTGTTCAAAAAACTCCTAGTAACAAGGCCTGACGAGTTTTTACCCTATGGTAATTTATACTTAAAGTTCTTAAAAGTATGGGCTTTTCAAGGCTTATGGCTTTAAAAAATATAGATGATAATCATAAATAAATCTATTTGTCATGGACAACAACAGAATTTTGGCAATGAGACTAATGACAGTCAATTATAAGGTTAGGCCTAAGCTGTGAATTTTGAGGTTGAGCTAAATTTGAGTTTGACATGATACTATTTTATGGAATAAAATTTTTGTGCAAAATAAAACAAATATTACAGAGTCATTTAATATACTTGACTCACTGTAAACTGTCCATTGTTTTCTACCAGTTGTTTTGACAGGCACGGGGAAAACGCCAGCCATTGTAAACACAGATGAACTCTAAACTCTAGGCTGTGGAGAAGGAGAGAAGAGAAGAATAATAATACTCAGACTGAGGTCTGAGGTTTTCTCAGTCAAAAATTTTGCAAGCAAATCGTGACATCTTTTACAGACCGGAAACTTATAATCTCCAGATTGGACAACAGTGACAACAGTTTTTAACTTGACCAACCAGATGAAGCATATTGCCAACAGAGTCTGTAGAGGACTTTTAGGTTGCCTAAATCCCGTAAGGCCTGTGGAATCAAGCGGTTATAAGTTTCCGGTCTAAAAAAACGTCACGATCAACGACATATAACTGATAAAGGTCGTTGGTCACGATCCCAGCTGTAGGTTCGAGGTTTCTGGTCTTTAAGAGCCGCCACGATTTGTTTACATTTTTGACTGAGATAACCTTTTGACGTTATTATTATTCTCTCTTTTTTACAGACCTTTAAGCCAATAACCTCGTTTAAGGCTACATTGTTTTAATTTTTACCCCACAGGCTAACAGATGTTGCTTAAATCCGGATATCGGGTTTACGATAGACGTCACAAACTTTGGTTCCACAGGCCGTTGAAGTTAGGCCAGGGTCTGTAGAGAAGAAGAACTATAAGTAAAAAAAAATAAAAGTACTCAGGCTACCTCAGTCAAAAATGTAGACGAATCGTGACGTCTTTAGAAGACCGGAAATCTTCATTCTTCAGCTGGGATCGTGACATCTTTTGTAGACCGGAAATCTATAACCACATAATTCCACAGGCCTTAATAAGGAATTTAGACATATTAATGTTATGGATTAAAATTGTGTGATCTGATATCTTATTCAGGGATTTGTGTTGAGCAAACTTTTGCAGTTTATCTCCCAGCGCGAGGTGATGTCTTGTGTGATGACATAGATAAAAAATACTCCTGAGTATTTTTTATCTATGGTGATGACTTGTATGTCTTGTGTGGTGAAAAGTCTGATATTGTGTCCCCGCCCTAACTTAAGTAAAATTTACTTTCCTTTCGCGCTTTTACTAGTAGCTGTATTATACTCTAGGGAGCTCATGTTTCTGGGACCAAAACTATGCAACCCACACCCACGCCACCCCACTGACACTTTATTGGGGACAAGTGGCCACCAAATGCCGACGTGGCTAGTTCTGTACAGAGTTAAGAAGAAGAAAAAGCTCATCCTCTTCAGAGAGACAGCCAATCAGCGCAACGCTAGCGGTTTGTTTGGTTTGTTTGTAGTTTTTGTTTCAACTCGATCTGTCGACTGCTAATATATGTCAAACTCTTTCTCAACTAGCAATGCAACCACTTAATTAGGCTGATTTAGTTTACATATTATATTGCTTCTATAATATTTATATCTAAATTAATGAAGGGGAGTCTCTACTAAAAATCCTAAAATCATTTTAAAGGTAATTTTGAGTATATAACCATTATTATACTTCAGATGGACCTAAAACCACTATTCCCAATGTCATTTATTAAAAAAAAATTATAGGGCCTAAAATTCGATTTTACCGATTTTTTCAAGGTTTTTTTACCGTTATTCCAAGAAAAGTATTCGACCTACACAATGTTCAAAGGTATCATTTTGTTCAGCATTAAATTTTGTTAAAAATCACGTATTTTTAGTTATGTAACCTAAAAATTACTATTTTTAATTTTCCTTCAAACTTTGAACTTTTTTTCATATTTTTTAATAAAATTTAGGTAAGATTTTTAATTTCTTATCCACTGATCCAAACTAATTCAAAATACGTGATTATTTAGATGATTTATCTTAGATAACCCAAAAAATTTTGAAGACTGCAGCTTCAGTAGTTTTTTTTGGAATATCAAAAGTTATATGCTAGATACAGTCAAAATGCTACTTTCGGTAATCGCGAGTTTTCTAAAGAAGTGTTTCATGGAAATATATGCCAAAATAAAGCAAAACATTATATTTATTAATACATTTTCAATTTATATAATTGTTACATATTAAATATGACACAGTAACAATATAAGAGTGTCAAAAAAATTTTTTACACTAAAATAATTCGAAAACCGCGAATTCTGTTTTTCTGCATAGCAACGTATAATATGAACTTTATGCCATAATAAAGTTGATAAAAACTAACTATGAAATGTGGTTTTTTGTATTCGGAAATAAACAAGTAAAAATTAGGTTTAAAAAATGTTTTTAGAAATTTTCAAGATTTTTGGCCATTTTTAGTAGAGACTCCCCCTAAGGCCTAATTCATTGACAGTTACTCAGAAAAATGAATATTGTTCCGTAATTGGTTGCTTAATTATTGAAAACCAGCGTCAGTGTTAAGATCAGAGGACTGTAAGACAACGTACCTCTAAAACAATTTTAAAGGTAAGCGTTTAATTAATTTATGTTAATCAGACTGCATGCTTCAAGTAAATACAGTATCCCTAGTGAAAAAAAAACAATAGAAAATCACTAAAGATTGAAGTGACATCACTACATTTTGTATTGAAATCATTATTAGACATGTACTGATATCGTTAGGTGTCTAATGATATCAATACAATTTATAGTGATATCATTAGACTATGTAGTGACACAATCACTAGACATCATTAAACCAAATTGAATATCACTACATGATATATTTATATCACTAGACTTGTATTGATATCATTAGATGTCTAGTGACATTAAGTGATATCATTAGTCTGTGTAGTGACTCAAGTCACTAGATATCATTAGGCTAATTGAATATCACTACACGATGTATTGATGTCCATAAGAAATGTGATGAATACAGTTCATATCTATTGACTTTTAGTGATATCCAAAGTCAGTACAACAAGTCAGTGGTATATAAGTCAACGCTTTACATAAATTCAGATTAGGTGTATACTGTTCCTTAAAGATATTTTAGTGACATCAGTTACATAAATATAATTTATTTTAATGGGAATCTTTGATTAAACTCATTATGTTAAACTCAAGGAACATGAAAAATCAAAAATAATTTTAATAATTTTTTTTAATTAATGATAGTTGATTATTAATAATGAAAAATAAAAACAACGTTAGGACTTTTTTTGTATCATTATTTTGTTTTGATCCCATAGTGTGCTTTAGTCATTTTAACGGTATTTTCAATCTAAATTTTGACAATAACAGATTTTATACTTCTAATTTAAATTAGTTTTTAAACTTATAGGCCGAATTATTTGTTTTAGTTTGTGTTTTAGACAAATGTGTTTTCAAACGAGAGAAGTTAAAATAATTTTTTATATTGATAAGTCTTCTTAGGTTTTTAATACTGACAATTTTAAAACTATTTTACAGTGAGTTACATGTGTAAAACTAATGTCACATAAACACTAAAATTGCAATAAACATTTTTTAAACCATACGCTAAAAATTAGAAATTACACCTAAAGATAATCAACTGATAATCAAAAAAGGATTTGTTATAGCTGAATGCAAAGAAAATAAAAAATATGACATTATTTTATACAATTACTTGCGATACCCGTCTTGAAATTGGGTCCAGCAGTTGAAACAATTGTTACTGGTTTGATTAAGGTCTGGGCATCAGGGCTCTTGGAGGATATGTGTACCGGTAATGAATTATTTGAGTGATACTGGTATGTTTTGTGTGTATTTAGTTGTAAGAATGGAGCTTTATTTTCACAAAATTAATTTTGTTCTGGATTCTAAATAAATAAATGTATCACCCAGAACCAATTTAAGGATAACAAAGTGATGGAATGTCATAATTTCTAGTGAGTAACCTTTTGTCTAATACCACAATATTAAATGAGTAATTACTTTAAATTGCCTCTAGTTGTTGATACTACTTAACTTGTTTGTTTAGTCCATTTCAAATTTAAAAGTGAAGTGTGAACTAGGCTTTATTTTTGCTACACCTAGAGAATAACTATAGTTCGGAAATATCACAGGCAAAATGAGCAGCAACTACAATTTTTGACTCAAAACAGGTTAGGTTTGGATTTAAAGGGTGTGGAAAAGTACTGTGATCTGGGTATGTTAATGTGTGGCTTTTAATATAGTATTTTCTACTCTAGGCCTAGGTAAATTATAATCCAACCAAAAATCGTTTTCCAATTTGTTTGCTTTAAGTCCATTACTGTTTGTTAGATCATAAACATTCTTACATAAGTTTAGGCTATTCTTGTTCAGCTTACAATTTCTTTTAGTTTGAGTAGGCTATCCACATGTCCAAATGTTTTGGACAAAGTTTTTCTTTGACTTTTCCTGTCGTAACTACGGTACAACGCTTTTCCGGCCGCTACCATGGTTATGCTTTTCCATCTACAACTACGGTATTATCCATAGACTCTTGAAATTTGTGCATACAGTATTCTTATTCAGTTCACTCTTCCAGTTAATTTGACTACCCACATGACCCGTTAGCCTATGGAAAAAAATCTCGACTTCGGAATTTTCCAGGATTTTCCTCCCAAAACAATTTTTTTGGAACCAGCGCAAAATTTCCATCAATTTAGAAAAAATATTTTCAGTTTCGGAAAGGGTACTGGAAAATGCATAATTACCCCTACACTTGAACGCAAAACACAAATTCCCGGCAGGAGACAAAGTAAAACCATAAGAATAACATTGAAATAATTTATTAAAAAATCTCTTCAGAGATTTTTTAATAAATTATTTAAAATTTCTTCAGACGTGCTTACTTACTTACTTACTAAGCATACCTAGGCTATAGAAACCACCTCTTCCTTTATCAGTTATTAAATCTCTACGCCTATAATAATTTTCGTAAAAATTCTGATTTAAATGCTAGCAGAATTGTTTTAACGATTACTAACGTTAGTAGGCCTATAGCCTGCATAACAACATGAACTTGAATACAAGTTTTTTATAGCCTGCATAAAAACTTGAAAACTACATGTCACGGCTGAAATACTTGAAATTATACTCATGTGAAGCCTACAAAAGGCTTTATGTACGCTAAGTAAGGGTAGGCCTGATTGTTATAGGGTGAATGTACACACACTGTTGCCTAATCGCATGGTAAGCAATACAATAATGTACAATAATGGTAGCGTCGACATGTGGTTTAATTCGACAGTACATCATTGGACATCACTACGCACAAGATCGCTAACCATGTAGTGATACGTAGTGTAAATTGGGCCAACTAGACATCACTACGTTACCTAGTGATCATTAGACATCACTGAGCACAAGATCGCTAAACAACACGTAGTGATACGTAATGATACGTAGTGATACGTAGTGGAAATTGGGCCAACTAGACATCACTACGTTACCTAGTGATCATTATACATCACTACGCCACCTAATGATTTCACATCACAACGTACTGTAGTGATGTCTAGTTGGCCCAATTACCACTACGTATCACTACGTATTTTTTAGTGATTCTCTAATGATTTTTTCACTAGGGATCCTTTTAACTTAGACCCAAATAATTGGTCAATATTGCTTAAAATTTCTCTAAAAAGCCTCTGGAGTAAGAACTAACGTTAAACATTGTTGAGTTTGATGGTAGGCTACTGAATGTAAGCTTAGAGAACTACACTTGAAATTATTTTTCTGAGTCAGGTAAAGTGAGTCGGTGGCTCAGTTGGTTGGGTAATGGGCCTTAACTATAATAGCGATAGCATTGATTTGAGTCTTCACGTTGCCACAAAGGCTTACTTTTAGTGTTACAGTTCACTCTCACTCAGCTAGATAAAAAAGCATGGGCCTTAAGCCTATGTGGGAGGGCAATAGCAAGATTAAAAGAGGCTGCCACTTCCTTTTGTCCCAAGTATTCTTTGCTGATGACTTAAAAAGTAGTGTAATCAGATATTTTCAGGCCAACCCAGGAGAGATTGAGTTGTGGTAACAAACGCACATCCCCCGTCCCTTACTGACACAACCGAAGATAGTAACATAAGATTGTTAATGTATTATGATGTTTTTTTTACTTATTGTGTATTTGAAATAATTTTTATCAGCTAAGCCAGTTCCAACGTAAATCACTTCACTAAACTCAACCTAACTATTTTAAACAGACGACAGAGGTCAGTACAGTTTAGGGCTAAGTAGGTTTGCTGTTTTTACACTGCCATAGGATTGCCAACTTTAGTTTTTATGCTAGATTTACTTCGTCAATCTCGTAATAACTGTAAAACCTGTAAATTTGTCAAGACTCTCTTTAAAATGTTGCATGATTTCACGCAAATCTTGAGATAAATTATAAATATACTTTTTTTGCAAACAATCATGAAAACCCCCAGACAAGTAGCAGCCCGGACTGGACAATGCCCTCAAAACCCGGACTGTCCGGGTAAAAACCGGACATGTGGTAACCCTACTAAAAAAGGAAACTTCCTGATACCTATCTCTGAGAAAGGAACTATGGTTCCTACGGTCAGCATCAATTCTTCACGATTGGTACTCGACTGTGAAGAACGATTTTAAAAATCGATAAAAACAATGGAGTCGAATATCATAGTTTTGCCCTAAAAAATCAAGATTGGACTTGATTTGTAAGATTAATGACCTCCACCTTACGATCTTAATGATGTCTTAAAATTATTCTTATGGTTCTTCCCTGGACTTAGAGATGTGAGTGATTAGGGCTCATATTTCTTTTGACTTTGAAATAAGCCTAATCGAATTTTGATTTTTCAGGCTTTTTCCTGATGTTTCGTGAGTTCAAATTTGGCCTAACATATCCTAATCACCTGATGAGAACACTGTTGAGGCAGCATTTAACGCATTATTGATTTAGTTTACATATTAGTTTTGTGGCAATTGTTCTAAAATTAAATCAAGTACCAGTACGAAATATCTGGGAATTTTAGTTGATAATAAATTAAACTGGAAGCTGCATTTGGCAAAACTCAAAACTAGAATAATGGGTAGCATTCGTCTTTTTTACTTTCTAAAAAATATTTGTCCTCTCAAAATTTTAAGAAGTTTATATTTTTCATTAGTTGATAGCAGACTTGAATACGGGTTGGTATTTTGGGGTGGAACTTATATAACAAATTTAAAATCAATCATTATTTTACAGAAGCTTTTTGTAAAGGTTATTTGTAAGAAATCCAAATTTGAGTCTTCATTTCCATGTTTTGTAAAACTAAATATATTTCCATTACGATACGATCACTTTTTGTGTTTAAAGTTCTTAAGCTGTTCTGCAGTACAGCAGATTTGTATAGCGAAAGCAATAGTTATAAATCAAGATTAAGAAATGTAAGTTTACAACATGTCCCGAAGCCAAACCTAACGTTCTTAACACAAACTTATCAGTTCATTGCACCAAGAATATTTAATCAACTTCCAAACAATATTAAATCAATAAATAATCATAAAAAATTTCTAAAAGAACTGAGTAATTGGCTTAGGACAGTTAAGAATGCAGACGATTTGTTACGTATAGTGTCATAGATTTTATTCAAGTGTTATAGGTTAAAGTTAGCCTCTATTTATTAAAAAATATATTCATGCTTTGTATTTATACTGTATGTATAGGAAATTGAATGTTTATCTCTTATTCTATCTATATTTTATAATATGTCTGTAGATTAAGTAATTGTATTGTTGAGTGTTTGTTGTAGGTAACAGCTTTGAAATTGGTTTTAAGTTTAGATACAGTATTGATTTTATTCTAGATTACTTTAGTAATTTTTATTGAAGTATTAGTGTGGGGAATGTATACTCATATTAAAGCACAAGATTTTGTAGGTTAGTTGTATTTTTTTACTATCGTTACATCAAATTTGTTGTTTACATTTAAATGCTCCGAACTCTATTAAATAATGGTTATATTTTGTAAAGGAACCCCCAAACAGACATTTTATGTCTTGGGGGCCTTATTTTTCATCTGCGCATACACAATCTTCTGAGGTCAGCCTGGTTTTAATTATTATTTTTAATTTTGTTATGTGTCTCTTTACCAATATATTGTAAATTTTTGTATGTATGTGCAGAGAAAATAAAGATTTATTTATTTATTTATTTATTTATTATATTGCTTCTATATTATTTATATCTAAATTAGGGGGAGTCTCTACTAAAAATCCTAAAATCATTATCAAAGGTAATTTTGAGTATATAACCATGTATTATACTTCAGATGGACCTAAAACCACTATTCCCAATGTCATTAATTAAAAAAAATTATAGGGCCTAAAATTCGATTTTACGGATTTTTTCAAGGTTTTTTTTAACCGTTATTCCAAGAACAGTATTGGACCTTCACAATGTTCAAAGGTATCATTTTGTTCAGCATTAAATTTAGTTAAAAATCACGTATTTTTAGTTATGTAAGCCAAAAATTACTATTTTTAATTTTCCTTCAAACTTTGAACTTTTTTCATATTTTTTAATAAAATTTAGGTAAGATTTTTAAATTTCTTATCCACTGATCCAAACTAATTCAAAATACGTGATTATTTAGATGATTTATTTTAGATTACCCGAAAAAATTTGAAGACTGCAGCTTCAGTAGTTTTTTGGAATATAAAAAGTTATATGCTAGGTACAGTCAAAATGCTACTTTCGGTAATCACGAGTTTTCTAAAGAAGTGTTTCATGGAAATATAAGCCAAAATAAAGCAAAACATTATATTTATTGATACATTTTCAATTTATATAATTGTTACATATTAAATATGACACAGTAACAATATAAGAGTGTCAAAAAAATTTTTTACACTAAAATAATTCGAAAACCGCGAATTCTGTTTTTCTGCATAGCAACGTATAATATGAACTTTATGCCATAATAAAGTTGATAAAAACTAACTGTGAAATGTAGTTTTTTGTATTCAGAAATAAACAAGTAAAAATTAGGTGTAAAAAAATGTTTTTAGAAATTGTCAAGATTTTTGGCCATTTTTAGTAGAGACTCCCCTTAAGGCCTAATTCATTGACAGTTACTCAGAAAAATGAATATTGTTCCGTAATTAGTTGCTTAATTATTGAAAACCAGCGTCAGTGTTAACATCAGAGGACTGTAAGACAACGTACCTCTAAAAACAATTTTAAAGTTAAGTGTTTAATTAATTAATGTTAATCAGACTGCATGATTCAAGTAAATACGGTATCCCTTTAACTTAGACCCAAAGGATTGGTCAATATAGCTTAAAATTTCTCTCAAAAGCCTCTGGAATAAGAACTGACGTTAAACATTGTTGAGTTTGATGGTAAGCTACTGAATGTAAGCTTAGAGAACTACACTTGAAATTATTTTTCTAAGTCCTGTTAAGTGAGTCGGTGGCTCAGTTGGTTGGGTAATGGGCCTTAACTATAATAGCGATAGCATTGATTTGAGTCTTCACGTTGCCACAAAGGCTTACTTTTAGTGTTACAGTTCACCCTCACTCAGCTAGATAAAAAAGCATAGGCCTTAAGCCATGTGGATGGGCAATAGCAAGATTAAAAGAGGCTGCCACTCCCTTTTGTCCCAAGTATTCTTTGCTGATGACCTAAAAAGTAGTATAATCAGATATTTTCAGGCCAACCCAGGAGAGATTGAGTTGTGGTGACAAACGCACATCCCCCGTCCCTTAATGACACAACCGAAGATAGTAACATAAGATTGTTAATGTATTATGATGTTTTTTTTTACTTATTGTGTGTTTGAAATAATTTTTATCAGCTAATCCAGTTCCAACGTAAATCACTTCACTAAACTCAACATAACTATTTTAGACAGACGACAGAGGTCAGTACAGTTTAGGGCTAAGTAGGTTTGCTGTTTTTACACTGCCATAGGATTGCCAACTTTAGTTTTTACTTCGTCAATGTCGTAATAATTCTAAAACCTGTAAATTTGTCAAGACTCTCGTTGAAATGTTGCATGATTTCACGTAAATCTTGAGATAGACAATATATATATATTTTTTTTTTGCAAACAATCATGAAAAACCCCAGACAAGTAACAGTCCGGAACGGACAATGTCCTCAAAACCCAGACTGTCCGGGTAAAAACCGGACATCTGGTAACCCTACTAAAAAGGAAAACTTCCTGAAACCTAAGAAATCAAGCCTGGACTTGATTTGCAATGTTAATGACCTCCACCTTACGACCTTAATGATGTCTTAAAATTATTCTTATGGTTCTTCCCTGGACTTAGAGATGTGAGTCATTAGGGCTCACATTTCTTTTAACTTTGAGATAAGCCTAATCGAATTCAAATGAGTTCAAGTGAGTTCAAATTTGGCCTAACATATCCTAATCACCTGATGAGACCAGTGTTGAGGCAGCATTTCACCAGAATCTACTTTTATGGATTCCATCTTAAGCCACGCTGATCGACATCATATCAAACTGGTAGGTTCTATAATCTATTATATTACGTAGAGTAGGTGTCACCTAAGTCGACCAAAACGAAAGTAAACAAACCATTACCTTCTTACAAACTTAAGCATAAAATCCAGCTATGCTGAAAACATAGCTAACGAACATCTGTTAGCACTTGCAGTAAAGGCAACTTAATCCTGATGCAATATTGCAACTGGAAGTTTTCTTGCGTAACTTAAAATATTACTGAAGGGCTTTTTCAAATTAAGTACCTATATATTAACTCGGAGAGGGTGTGTAATGGATGCGGCATCTATTCTATTTCTATTCTATTTAAAAATGAGGGTGGCGGCCTCTCTTTACCTTGAATTTGCCCCCCCCCCCACATGGGCCTCAGACCTGTGCGTGGAAGTTATCAAGCAAACCCAAGGAATGAGCCGGTACAGTACAAGGATGAACAGTACTGATAAAAGTATGCGGCATCATCGGGACTCGATCCTGCGACGCTGCCGCAACAGAACCGGGGCCGAGTGCGCTACCAACTGCGCCACCGACTCACTAAATGTTGCATGATCTTCCAAACTAAGGCCGACACCCTGACTAAGGCAGTTTTTATAAGTTTGCATCATTATTAGTCTTAGATTTTCTTATTAAATAATAGGCCTATATGTATGACGAAAAATAGGCGAGTTTGTGAATATCCATCACTTCTTGCTGCAAATCAGCATCTGACAAGAAAGATTATTTCATATTGCATTCAAAACCTACCAACATTGGTCCAGGAAAAAATAAACAAGCAGGTAAAAAACTAAAATATTTCGATCAAGAAGTAGAATCAAATTAAATTTTCCGTTTTATGTTAAAAGGTTTTGTATGAAAATAGAAAATTCTAAAAATAGGTAATATTGTAAACATTCTGTAACCTATACGATTATCACGAATGTCAACAAAACAATATTGTAAACAAATGCAACGTGGCAATTTGACAGTTAAGAGAAAATATAAACAAACACCATGTAACCAACAATATTTTCAATTTGACTTGTATAAAAAATGTTGATGAGATGATTAGTACATGCTTTGGCCAACTTAGGTGAATCCTACTCTACTGTACACCAATGTAGGGTTCTGTATACATTGCTGTACACCTACATTCGCTGGTTATCGTTTCGCAGACATCAACCTACGATTTATTACCAGTTTTTATTCCTAACTAGCAGTTGCCTATGTGCTGTCTAAGGAATATATCGGCCTTAGTCAGTAACAAGACTACAAGATCGCGCCACAATCATCCTTCACTCATCTGTCATTCATACTTGGCTTAAAATACCTACTAGTACAGTAAAATAATACCCCCGTTGCAGCAGACCTGCATACTCAGCGAATTTCAAATGCAAGACAACATATTTCAATCCAACATAGCAAGATTTGACATGTTTTTGTAAGCTCCATAAGAATAACATGGGGAATGAGTATGCAGGTGTGCTGCTACAGGTATATTAAAACTGGGTGGTTTTAATTCAATATTTAGTAGATCTGAACTAGAAGAAGCCATTTACCAAGTTTTATTGAGATATTGAGAAATAACCGAGATATAGAATTTTACTTATTTCCCATAAGGTTAACATTGGGACAACGTACTGTGTTTACCACTTTCAATATCTCGGTAACAAATGGACATAGAGCAATGTTTCAAAATACTAAATTGTTTGTTTTTTTTGAGCTGAATCCAATGGTGCTAACCAAAATTGGATTATTTTTATTGTTCTATGTGAAAAACTCAAAAAACCCATTTTTGGGGGGGGTTTATCTCCCTTTACCCCCCCTTCCGGTGGTCCGATCGGGCTGGTTCACGAACTCGTCCAATTGATTACCACTTTACATGTCCGTACCAAATTTCATAAAGATCGGATCATTTTTGCGGCCGCTATCGTGCTTACAGACAACACACATAAGTAGAATACCCGCCACTTTGGGTCTAACATGGGCTCTTATGGGGAATAGATTTAACATGGGCTCTTATGGGGAATAGATTTAACATGGGCTCTTATGGAGAATAGATTTAACATGGGCTCTTATGGAGATTATATTTAACATTGAGTCTTATGGAGTAATAAATTACTTGAAATGTAACAGTATTTTACTATTGTTAGGTATATAGTGTAATAAATGTGTTTTTATCTTATAATCAATTGTAAATGTTGAGTTGTTGTGTCTTAAATGATCCTTTATTGTAGTACAAAATACATTCATAGCAATTTTTATTTACCTTTAACCTTCCTACTTACCTTTAATTAAGTATCAGCATCTCATGTTTTATGTAAACAAAGCAGATGTTTTTAGATCTCAATGCTTTTTAAATGGCAGATATTTAACATTATTTCTTGTGTTCTGGTGAATGTCAAGCAATTTCATTATTTTTCCCTCCATCACGGAATAGAGACCTTTAATCTGAGCTCTCTCCCATCTTTCTATGACTTGCCAGACGCCCACAATTTTGACGGCAAACAACCGCCTTATGAAATTAGATATTTGATTATTACTACTTGAGGTGAAATTTTCCTGGTTATTGCCTGTATCTTTTTTATATTAAAATCACTAAATTATTTTTATAATTTTTTATAATAAAGTAGACTGATTATAATGAGTGATATATTTTTGTTATTGGACCCAACAAGTGCTGATGAGAACAAGTAGTCTACCCCCCACTTGGGGACCGGAAACAAGATGGCAGCCGTTTCCCGCCAAAATGTCACCGGAAACAAGATGGCGCCATCTTTTCCCGCCAAAATGGTGGACATAACCTCACTTTTGGTTCCCGCCAAAACACATAACCTCACTTCTGCTTCCCGCCAAAACTCATAACCTCACTTTTGTTTCCCGCCAAAATGGCGGACATAACCTATACCCATAGAGTATATCCTCACAGTACATAGAGTGCTATAATATTATGTATGTTGGTTTTGCGCGCCAAAACGGAAAAAAGCGCGAGAGAAACGGAAAAAGCCCGCCAAACAGTGTTGCCAACTGTGGACAGTGAAAACATTCATATTTATATAAACGACACTATATGTTCTGTCATATTATCCCCTATAATAGTGTTACTATATAAAGTGTAGTTAATTACATCGAGTATTAAAAGACATATGTGTACTATATGGTATGCTGGGTATGTCATATTAGTTCTTTGTAATGTTATAATATTATATGAAATTTTACTTAAAATTAAATAACTCTGGAATGGGTTAGTTAATATAGCTAAAATTTGGTATTTAGGTACTTCTTAACCTCTTCCACCTTTTCCAAAACCTTATAACCCCCTCTTACCCCTTCCGCCCCCTCTTTTTGTTCTTCTTCTTCTCAAATATGCTTAAAAATATATAAAATTGTCGATATCTCGAAAACGGTTGGTCCTAGAGCAATTTTGGGCCCAAGAATCGACCCTGCGGGCATCCAACCTCATGGGGCATATGACCATACCGAGAAAACTTAACATTTGCAAAGTGGTTTGCATTTACCAAAAATGTAGGGGTAAATACCATGTAAAAATGTAAAGTTTAATAACTCAAAAACTGCTAGTCCGAATGCAATAAAATTTGGTACTTAGGTACATCTTAATCTCTTCCACCTTTTCCAAAACCTTAAACCCCCTCCCACCCCACCCCACCCCTCTTTTTCTTCTTTTTCTTCTCAAATTTGATAAAAAATATATAAAATCGTCGATATCTCGAAAACGGTTGGTCCTAGAGCAATTTTGGGCCCAGAAATATATCCTCCGATCATCCGAAATCACGGGGCATATGACCATACTAAGAAAACTTAACTTTTGTAAAGTGGTTTGCATCGACCAAAAATGAAGGGGTAATTATCATGTAAAAATCTAAAATTTAATAACTTAGGAACTACTAGACCGAATTTAATGAAACTTGGTATGTGGATACCTGTTAACTTCTGCTACAATTTGAAACATACTTATACCCCGTAGTGCGGGTGAGTATCTAGAAAATTGAAGGGGCTACATTTAAAAATTTAATATCTTAAGAACTAGGTGATGGATATTGATGTAACTTGCTGTATAGGGACATGTCAACTTATGCTAAGGCTTAAACTGGGTGATGCGGGTTGCATCACAGAAATTGAAGGGGCAAAAAATTAAAATGCTATAGCTTAGAAACTAATTATTGAATTTTATTTAAAACTTGTATATGGGTACATTTGAGTCTTTGCTACCTTAGTCTGTACTTTATTATCATATATTGAGGTATTAAGACATTAATTTAAATATTAATGGGAAAATTAATATTTATTGTCCATAAAGGAAATGGATATTTAATAATTAACTTTGCTCTTGTAGCTTTTAAATGGTTGTCCTTTTGATTTGTGTAGTCAGTTTACTAGCATTGACATGTGTAGTTGTTCTTTTGATTTAAGTAGTTATCTTACATGTATTGACATGCACAGCTGTCTTTTTCACTCATGTAGTTAACCTTCTTGTATTAACATATATAGTTGTTCTTTTGGATTGTGCAGTTAGCCACCTTGTATTAACATGCGCAGCTGTTCTTTTGATTTGTGTAGTTAGTTTACTAGCATTGACATGTACAGTTGTCCTTTTGACTTGTGTAGTCACCGATTTCTGTACGGTACGTACTACCTCATATACCTGTTACCATTAGCTCAGTTCTTCATTCTGCTCTAGACTGCAGTACAGTGTAGACATTCTTTGCTCTGTTCTTGATATTGAGATAACATACTTACTTTTGAGTTGCATAAATTTAAGTATACTTTTAAATCTGACTTTTTATAATCTTTTAAGGTTGGTGTATTTGCCTGATTTTATTAATAGCTGTATTTGTTTTTATTAACTTTAAATAATGCAGTCTGTTTCTAAGAAGAGTTCTCTAACTAAGGAACCAATTGTTTTTATTGGTGAAGAAGAAACTTATAGTAAAAAATTTAGACTTTATGGGGTTAGTACTGCTTTTAAGTTTACCAAACCCCCAAAAGGTGTATCTGAGTTTGATTGGATCCGTAAAGGACTTGATAAAATTGTTGAAAGGGAGAAAGCTAAAGCTTCCCCTACAGACTATCTAGGTTTTAAATTAATGTCTATTAATTTGAAAAGTAAGGAGCCAGGGTATACTGGCATGCGGTTAGCCTCTGAAGTAACCAGTGATGATATTTGGCAGATTTTTGGGGGAATACTTCAAAGTAACTCTGGAAACATTACCTCATCCGATACTTTTAGAGTAGATGTTTCAAGGGTAAATGTCCCTGTTGGAAAAGGTAGAGTAAGGCCTGGTCTCTTTAATAGTTTTGAGGAAGAGTGTAAAGCAAGAAAGGGGATAGTAGTAATTAATAACAGAGATAACTTATGTCTCCCTAGAGCTATAGTTGTAGGCAAGGCTTATGCTAAAAATGATCCTCAAATCTATGCTGTTCGTAAGGACAAAGGATTGAGGCAGACTTTAAGAGCTAAGAAACTTATGGCTAAGTCTCAAGTTGAAATACCAGAGGGAGGAGCTGGTATCCCGGAATTAGAGAAATTCCAGGCTCATCTGAAAAAGTACAGAATAACAGTGTATAATTATGACAGTAAAGGTAGAGAAGTATATTTTGTTGGTGGAAATTATGATGCAAAATTTAAAATTAACCTTTTGTTTCATGATGGTCACTACAATGTCATTACTAATTTAACTGCTGCATTTGTATGTAGATATTTTTGTGAAGCTTGTCATATCCCCTATGACCATAAGGGTGAGCATAGGTGTACAAATTGCTGTTCTTCCTGCCATTCAATTTCCCCTCCTTGTAAGCTTGAACATGGAGGCGTAACATGCCGGTTTTGCAAACGGTTTTTCAAGAATGAACGGTGTTTTATAGCTCACCAAGGACAGATTTGCAAAACTATACAGCTTTGCCAACATTGTAAAAAGTTAGTTTTTCCGACTAAACGCAAAGATGTTCATGTTTGTGGAGAGGTTTATTGTAATCCATGTGGTGCTTTTAAAGACCCCAAACATCAGTGTTATATACAAGTTGACCGGAGAAGTCCAAAGAACCGAGACTTTCTCTTTATTTTCTTTGATTTGGAAACAAGACAGGATGAGACTTTGGTCTCAGATCCTAGTAAAACTGTTCACAAGGTTAACTTATGTGTGTCTCAACAGTATTGTTTTAAGTATATCAATGGAGGAGAGTGTGAAACTTGCTCAGAGAGACAAAAAGTATTTGAAAAAGACCCTGTTAAGGAGTTTATGAACTATGTAATGACAGTGAGGAAACAGTTTAAACATGTTTGTGTAATTGCCCATAATGGACAAGGTTTTGACTTTCAGTTTATTTTAAAGTATTTATTTATTTATTTATTTATTTATAATTTACATGCTTTATAACAGTTTTTTACAAAACCAATTACAATAAAGCAGTACTTCTAATTTAACTAATTAAGACTGAGAGCTACGAGAGTAAACTGAATGAACTGGGAAAAAGTAACTTAAATCTATTAACTGATAAGCACCAGGCCCTACTGCTGACAACTCAAAACTTAAAAGCACTACAATTTAAAAGGACAATAATTATAAAGTGGTAATTAGCTACAAAAGTATTCAAAAACTGAAAAAAAACATTACAATCAAGAAAAGAAATAGTCTACTATGATTTATTCAATTCAATCAAATTTAAGAACATTCAAGCAAGATAAAGCAAAATCCCTGATAGTTTTATATACAAAAATGTAGAAAAGGTTTGACAGTTGAGACGACTACAAGTTGACGAGTGCCAAAGTGAGACGGACGGACAGAGGCCAAGGTCAATCAAGGTCGCCGCGACTCGACTCAGCACAGCAGTGCGGACGGCTGCCGCTACGCGCGCTGCCGCTCCCGCGACGACCACTGATAGCAGCGGGCGGGATCGCACTCATTGTCAGACACCTCACAATAATTCCCTCCCCGGCCGACTCTTAATTCTTGAGAAATAGGTTAAACATTGAGTTTTAAATTTTCCCTCGCCGTCATTAAATATATCAACCAGATGTGAAATCATATTATAGAGTTTCATCATAGATATAAGTGGGGAATGAGCAAGGATGTTGGTGCGAGAAAACTGAATTTTAAATAAAACAGATGACCGATTATTAAATGAAGGTGTATAAAAAGTAAGCATTTGCAAAGAATTAGGATCATTAACTTTACCACGGATCAATTTAAATAGGTGAACTAACTGTAGGGTTTTCCGTCTTGAGGATAACCTAGAGAAATTAAATGTTTTCAGTAATTCTTTGTAGGGAATCAGAAAAAGATAAAAGCCAGTCTTAACAAAATATAAGTATTTCAAAAATCGCTTCCGCACGCCTTCAATTTTTTTAATACTAACTTCGTAGTGAGGGCACCACGCTGAACACGCATATTCCAACTGCGACCGAACGAACGAGAAGTATAGTACCTTGAGAACTGATTCACTACTAAACTTTCGTCCTTCTCTGAAGATAAACCCCAAACTACGCAAAGAGGAGTTAACAATCTTCGAAATATGATTATTAAATGATAATTTTGAATCAAATAGTACACCCAAATCTTTAATTTCATTCACCCTCGTTAAACAAGATCCATTTAATGTATAGTTAAAAACCAGCGTGTTCTGACTCCTTGTAAATGACAAGACATGACACTTAGAAACATTAAATGAAAGCTTATGCTCTGACATCCAATTATTAATTGCATTTGAATCTTGCTGAAGATAGCCAAAGTCCGCAGAGTTAGAAACAGTCCTGAATATTTTTAGATCATCTGCATAAAGGAGAATGGAACTATGGCTAATAGCTGAGACGACACCATTCAGCACAATATTGAAAATTGGAGGACCCAGGTTCGAGCCTTGAGGAACACCTGAGGTCGCTGCTATTAACTTAGATTTACTTCCCCTATACCAGACATATTGATTTCTGTTACTAAAATAGGATATGAAAAGTTCAAGTAAATTTTTCGAAAAGCCCACTTCATTTAATTTTGACAAAACTACTGAGTGATCTATTTTATCAAAAGCTTTACTTAAATCAGTAAATATTACGTCAACCTGACAGCCCTTATCCAGGCTACTTGAAATACACTGCGTGAAGTTAATAAGATTTGTGGTCGTTGATTTACCAGGACAGAAACCATGCTGATAAGGAGAGAGGTTGTGAACAATAGGGCTAAAAATTGTATCGTAAAGAATTATTTCAAATACCTTTGCCGGAGCCGATAACACGGCCACCGGTCGAAAGTTGTTGATTACATTATCTTTACCACTCTTATGAATAGGTGTGACCTTAGTTATTTTCCAAACCTCAGGGAATTTATTCGTTTTTAGGCACAAGTTGTAAATGAAACAAAGAGGTGAAGACAAAATCTCACTGCAACCTTTAAGAATATATTGGGGAATATTGTCCGGACCAGCCGACCTCTTAGATTTGAGTTTTTTCAATACCTGAACAACGTTATCCTCGTTTATTGAATTTAAAATTATATTTTGTGAACACACTGAAGTTTGGACATTAACTGCATTATCAACATCTAATTTTGAGGGAGGTGGTAAAAGGTTGGCATGGAAAAATTCAGCAAACTTATTAGCAATGTCAGAGGGAGCCGTATACTCGACACCCTCATAGTACATACTACTGGATGATGCGAAATGTTTCCTAGAGTTTTTTATATAGGACCAAAACTGCGTAGCATCGTGGCTTATTGCGTTCTCAGTGGAAACCAAATAATTTCTGTATGCATACTTTATACTCCTTTTTATTTGGGCCCTAACATTACTAAATTGGACATATACCTCCTGAAACAAAGTATTATTCTGGTTCCTTAACTTTTTTACTCTGTTAAATAGTTTGCGTTTTATTTTAATTAGCGAAATGATTTCAGCTGAATACCAAACTGGATAGGATGAACTATTACAGAATCTAGATTTAGGACAATGTTTATCGAATATATTACTAGGAATACGCTCCGATGTCACGTAAGAGGATGGAGCGAAGATGAGTTTACTGTCTTCGGGGCTACCAATATTTATAAATCTCAAATCAGCTCAAAAATCTTAACTTAATATTAACCTGTTTTTGAACTATCTAAGCAATATACAATCAACAAACCATGATGATTTAAAAGCTTTTTGACTTGGTAAACCTCGCTCTACAAGAGTATAAGCGACTAATGAAATATAATTGCTAAAAGACATGGGGGGGGACTGCCCCACACCCCCCCTCTAAGCTCGGTCCATGAATTTGCACATACAAAAAACAACAATGTAAATCTCTCTTTATCACGGTACTTTATATTAAATTTGTGTACTGAGTTTGCCCTTTATGACAAATTAAAGGTCATTTATTTTCGAAAAAATAATAGCGATTGAAAATATATATTTTTAACATAAAAAGGGTTGAGTAACACCCCCACCTTTGCTCCTTTGCACTCTACATGAATTTACTCATGCGAAAGAAAAATATAAATATCTTTTTAGCACATTAAAATAAGATTTTGTATTTTGCCACGTGTTATACTGTGCTTTATATTAAATTTTTATACTAAGCACCCCGTCTGTGACAAAAAGCTCAATTTCTGAAACAAACTAATAGCAATTTAAAATATATATTTGCGAACAAGGTTTAAGGGTACACTAAAAAAAAGGTTTAGTGGGCTTCACATTAAACAAATTACACGTTTGCTTCAATTTAACCTCAATATAAACTACCTATGCAGTATGTAATTAAAAAACCATGATGGTTCAAAGCTTTCTTTGACTTTTGGTAACGTATACCTAGCTCTTCAAAACCATGAGGGGCTTATTGATTGTTAAAAGACATGGGGGGGCTTCGCCCCCCACAACCCCCCTTACCACTGCTAAAGAATTTAAATTTAAAAAATTAAAGTTATTATCTCTTTATAACCTTGAAAATATCTTTTTGTATTTCATCTAAAAATATAATGAACTTTATATATAATTTATTTACTAAGTGCTTCATTTTTGACTATAGCACAGTCTCCAAAAATAAATAATAGCCAAAAATAAATAAATATGTACATATTTAAAAAAAGGTTTGGTTGGCTTCACTTTAAACAATTCATACGATTGCTTCAAATCAACCTGATTTTAAACTACATATGCACTATGTAGTTAACATGACCATTATAGTTCAGAGGTTTTTTAATTTTGGTAAAGTATATATACCTTGCTCTACAAAACCGTGAGCGACTTATTAGATTGATAAAAGACTAACTGTACTTTATATTTAATTTGTTTACCAAGTGCTTCATTTTTTACTATAGCAGAGTCTCCAAAAATAAATAATAGCCAAAAATAAATAAATGTGTACATATTTAAAAAAGGTTTGGTTGGCTTCACTTTAAACAAGTACCTGGTGGACCGAGCCTTGCTCGGTGTTATTTCATGTTTACCAGTTCATCCAGTTACTATAAAATATTTCAATGTCATAAAATTGATAAATAGAAACCATTTTTATTGCTCCATGGACTCTTCATCCCACTTGCTGTATTTTCCCTTAATGGCTGTAGATTCCAAACAGCTGTTATGATTACTTCATTTGTTTACACTTTCCTTGTTTATTTTCGTTGCTATCACGGCAACCCATAAGGCCAATGTTAAAATTTTACAACTTTAAAATTCGATTTATTACGATATTAGATTTTCTCTGGCCAAGTAATCTGCATAAAAGACGTTTTTGAGTCATAAATTACTTATTTCCAGACTTTGAAGCAAATCCTCGGAGCCGTTTTTGAGATCGTTGTGCAAGCAAGCAAGCAAGCAAGCAAGCAAGCAAGCATACATACATACATACAAGATAACACTGCTCGTATAAGAGTATAGGATTCAAACGATTGCTTCAAATCAACCTGATTTTAAACTACATATGCACTATGTAGTTAACATAACCGTTATACTTCAGAGGTTTTTTAATTTTGGTGAAGTACATATACCTTGCTCTACAAAACCGTGAGCGACTTATTAGATTGCTAAAAGACATGGGGGGGCTTCGCCCTCCCCCCCTTAACACTGCCAATGAATTTCGGTTATGAGGAAAAAACAATAACTTTATTGTCTCTTTTTTATATTAAAAAAGGTTTTGTATTTGATATCAAAATATACTGTACTTTATATTTTATTTCTTAACTGAGCGCTCCCATTTTTACTAAAGCAGTCTCCAAAAAAATTAATAGCGATAAAAAATATAAATTTGAAAAAAAAGTGTAGTGGGCTTCGCTTTAAATGAATTATACGTTTACTTCAATTTAACCTCATTTCAAACTGCCTATGCAGTATGTAATTAAACAACCATGATAGTTCAAAGCTTTCTTTGACTTTTGGTAACGTATACCGAGCTCTATAAAACCATGAGGGGCTTATATGATTGCTAAAGACATGGGGGGCTTCGCCCCCCCACACCCTCCCTTACTACTACTACCAAAGGATTTACATAAAAAAAAATTAACGTTAATGTCTCTTTGTTACCTTAAAATACCTTTTTTATATTTCATCTCAAAATATACTGTACTTTATATTTAATTTGTATACTAAGTGCTTCATTTTTTACTATAGCACAGTCTCCATAAATAAATAATAGCAAAAATAAATAAATATGTACATATTTAAAAAAGGTTTGGTTGGCTTCACTTTAAACAATTCATACGATTGCTTCAAATCAACCTGATTTTAAACTACATATGCACTATGTAGTTAACATGACCATTATAGTTCAGAGGTTTTTAAATTTTGGTAAAGTATATATACCTTGCTCTACAAAACCGTGAGCGACTTATTAGATTGATAAAAGACTAACTGTACTTTATATTTAATTTGTTTACCAAGTGCTTTATTTTTTACTATAGCAGAGTCTCCAAAAATAAATAATAGCCAAAAATAAATAAATATGTACATATTTAAAAAAGGTTTGGTTGGCTTCACTTTAAACAATTCATAAGATTGCTTCAAATCAACCTGATTTTAAACTACATATGCACTATGTAGTTAACATAACCATTATACTTCAGAGGTTTTTTAATTTTGGTAAAGTACATATACCTTGCTCTACAAAACCGTGAGCAACTTATTAGATTGCGTAAAGACATGGGGGGGCTTCGCCCCCCCCCCCTTAACACTGCCAATGAATTTCGGTTATGAGAAAAAACAATAACTTTATTGTCTCTTTATTATATTAAAAAGGTTTTGTATTTGATATCAAAATATACTGTACTTTATATTTTATTTCTTAACTGAGCGCTCCCTTTTTTACTAAAGCAGTCTCCAAAAAAAATTAATAGCGATAAAAAATAGAAATTTGAAAAAAAGTTTAGTGGGCTTCGCATTAAATGAATTATACGTTTACTTCAATTTAACCTCATTTCAAACTGCCTATGCAGTATGTAATTAAACAACCATGATAGTTCAAAGCTTTCTTTGACTTTTGGTAACGTATACCTAGCTCTATAAAACCATGAGGGGCTTATATGATTGCTAAAGACATGGGGGGCTTCGCCCCCCCACACCCCCCTTACTACTACTACCAAAGGATTTAAATAAAAAAAATTAACGTTAATGTCTCTTTGTTACCTTAAAATACCTTTTTTATATTTCATCTCAAAATATACTGTACTTTATATTTAATTTGTATACTAAGTGCTTCATTTTTTACTATAGCACAGTCTCCATAGATAAATAATAGCAAAAATAAATAAATATGTACATATTTAAAAAAGGTTTGGTTGGCTTCACTTTAAACAATTCATACGATTGCTTCAAATCAACCTGATTTTAAACTACATATGCATTATGTAGTTAACATGACCATTATAGTTCAGAGGTTTTTTAATTTTGGTAAAGTATATATACCTTGCTCTACAAAACCGTGAGCGACTTATTAGATTGATAAAAGACTAACTGTACTTTATATTTAATTTGTTTACCAAGTGCTTCATTTTTTACAATAGCAGAGTCTCCAAAAATAAATAATAGCCAAAAATAAATAAATATGTACATATTTAAAAAAGGTTTGGTTGGCTTCACTTTAAACAATTCATACGATTGCTTCAAATCAACCTGATTTTAAACTACATATGCACTATGTAGTTAACATAACCATTATACTTCAGAGGTTTTTTAATTTTGGTAAAGTATATATACCTTGCTCTACAAAACCGTGAGCGACTTATTAGATTGATAAAAGACTAACTGTACTTTATATTTAATTTGTTTACCAAGTGCTTCATTTTTTACTATAGCAGAGTCTCCAAAAATAAATAATAGCCAAAAATAAATAAATATGTACATATTTAAAAAAGGTTTGGTTGGCTTCACTTTAAACAATTCATACGATTGCTTCAAATCAACCTGATTTTAAACTACATATGCACTATGTAGTTAACATGACCATTATAGTTCAGAGGTTTTTTAATTTTGGTAAAGTATATATACCTTGCTCTACAAAACCGTGAGCGACTTATTAGATTGATAAAAGACTAACTGTACTTTATATTTAATTTGTTTACCAAGTGCTTTATTTTTTACTATAGCAGAGTCTCCAAAAATAAATAATAGCCAAAAATAAATAAATATGTACATATTTAAAAAAGGTTTGATTGGCTTCACTTTAAACAATTCATAAGATTGCTTCAAATCAACCTGATTTTAAACTACATATGCACTATGTAGTTAACATAACCATTATACTTCAGAGGTTTTTTAATTTTGGTAAGGTACATATACCTTGCTCTACAAAACCGTGAGCGACTTATTAGATTGCGTAAAGACATGGGGGGGCTTCGCCCCCCCCCTTAACACTGCCAATGAATTTCGGTTATGAGAAAAAACAATAACTTTATTGTCTCTTTATTATATTAAAAAGGTTTTGTATTTGATATCAAAATATACTGTACTTTATATTTTATTTCTTAACTGAGCGCTCCCTTTTTTACTAAAGCAGTCTCCAAAAAAAATTAATAGCGATAAAAAATAGAAATTTGAAAAAAAGTTTAGTGGGCTTCGCTTTAAATGAATTATACGTTTACTTCAATTTAACCTCATTTCAAACTGCCTATGCAGTATGTAATTAAACAACCATGATAGTTCAAAGCTTTCTTTGACTTTTGGTAACGTATACCTAGCTCTATAAAACCATGAGGGGCTTATATGATTGCTAAAGACATGGGGGGCTTCGCCCCCCCACACCCCCCTTACTACTACTACCAAAGGATTTAAATAAAGAAAATTAACGTTAATGTCTCTTTGTTACCTTAAAATACCTTTTTTATATTTCATCTCAAAATATACTGTACTTTATATTTAATTTGTATACTAAGTGCTTCATTTTTTACTATAGCACAGTCTCCATAAATAAATAATAGCAAAAAAAAAAAAAATGTACATATTTAAAAAAGGTTTGGTTGGCTTCACTTTAAACAATTCATACGATTGCTTCAAATCAACCTGATTTTAAACTACATATGCACTATGTAGTTAACATGACCATTATAGTTCAGAGGTTTTTTAATTTTGGTAAAGTATATATACCTTGCTCTACAAAACCGTGAGCGACTTATTAGACTGCTAAAAGACATGGGGGGGCTTCGCCCCCCTATACCCCCCCCAATGAATTATAACGTTACTTTAAATGAATTATACGTTTACTTCAATTTATCCTCATTTCAAACTGCCTATGCAGTATGTAATTAAACAACCATGATGGTTCAAAGCTTTCTTTGACTTTTGGTAATGTATACCTAAATCTACAAAACCATGAGGGGCTTATATGATTGCCAAAAGACATGGGGGGGCTTCGCCCCCCCACACCCCCCGTTACCACTGACAAAGAATTTAAATTTAAAAACATTAACGTTATTATCTCTTTATTACCTTAAAAATATCTTCTTGTATTTCATCTCAAAATATACTGTATTTTATATTTAATTTGTTTACTAAGCGATTCATTTATGATTATAGCACAGTCTCCAAAAATAAATAATAGCCAAAAATAAATAAATATGTGTTTAAATAAGGTTTGGTTGGCTTCACTTTAGACGAATCAAAGTTTGCTTCACATCAACCTGATTTTAAACAACATATGCACTATGTAGTTAACATAACCATGATGGTTCAGAGGTTTTTTAATTTTGGTAAAGTATATATACCTTGCTCTACAAAACCGTGAGCAACTTATATGATTGCCAAAAGATGTGAAAGGGCTAGCCCCCTCACATCCCCTTCCTTACCTCTGCCTATGAATTTAAACTTGTGAGAAAAAACTAACGTTGTTGTCTCTTTATTACGTTAAAAGAATGTTTTTGTATTTTATCTCATAATATACGGTACTTTACATTTAATTTGTCTACTGAGCGCTCCCTTTATGACAAAAGCACAGTCTCAAAAAAAAAAAAAAAATAACAGCCCTCAAAAACATGTATTTGAAAAAAGGTTTGGTTGGCTACGCTTTAAACAAATTATACATTTGCTTCAATTCAACCTGATTTTAAACTACATATGCACTATATAGTTAACGAAACCATGATGATTCAAAGTTTTTTTTTTTAATTTTGGTAAAGTATACCTACAAAACAGTGAGCAACTTATATGATTGCCAAAAGACATGGGGGGCTTCGCCCTCCCACACCCTGCCTTTACCCTGCTAATGAATTTAAACCTATGAGGAAAGAACAATAACGTTAATCTCATTATTACATTGAAAATATGATTATTTTATCTCATGATATACTGTACTTTATATTTAATTTGTTTACTAAGCACTCCCTTTATGACTAAAGCAGTTTCCAAAAAAAATAATAGCCCTCAAAAATATGTATTTGCCGAGCTTTTAATATCTGAATGTATTGGACAATATTATTTTTAACAGATTTCATCACTTCTAGTAACAAACTTTTAGTACCATATTTGAAATTCCAGTATAATTCCAGTATCAAAATAAAATTCCAGTATAATTCCCGTATTTCCAGGATTTCCAGTATCAGTAGACACCCCGTGGTATAAAATTATAAATGTGAAAGTATGGATGTCTGTGTGAATATCTGTCTTTCAACCTCGTGAAAAATACTGGACCAACAGAGATGAAACTCTGCCGTAATAGAGCCACTACATCAGGAAAGGACATAGGCCCGCATTACACACTATCAAATATTTTATAAAAGATCTTTTAGAAAAGATTTCTTTTAACCAATAATAATTCAAGCCAGCTGATTTTCGAAACAAAAACTTCAATTCTGATTGGTCAAATAAATCTTTTATAAAAGATCTTTTATAAAATATTTGATAGTGTAATGCGGGCCATAGGCCTATTTCCTTCCTTAAAATCTCTTGGATGCAAACATTCACATACTGAATTGTAAACAGCTGTGAATACAGCTGCACAATTCAAACAGCAGAAAAAGAGCTGCTGACAGCCGCCAGGGGAGCCGCCGTGGGTGTTTTTTTTTGAGCTGAAAGAGCTGTTAGCTGACAGTTCAAAGAGCAGAAGTAAGATCAGCTGTAATTTTTATCGTAAGCGAAGCCATTGGTAGATACATACATAGATACATTAGTTGAAATGGCGACCTACCTAGGTATAGTTCAGTAAAAATAAGTGAAAAATTCCATAAACCCCAAAAAATTAGCACAGTTAAGGAATTTGGTGCAGATGTTGGGTATATCTTCCTTTTGAACATACTAAAAGTCCCCTAAAATTGGAGCTGTGCTACGGCCGCCATCTTGGAAAATGGCGGCAAATTTCTGTATTTTTGCCTTTATCTCCTTTATTATTAGAGATACAGAAAAAAGATAAAAATTGTAGCCCATTAAAAAATACACATTTTTAGTTATTATCATTTTTTTCTCTAAACCCAACGGTTTTTGAGTTATTTGCGATTAAGTGTAGTTATTGTTTTTGATTGATCAAAATTATAAGAAAAATGTGTTGTAACATGATATTTTAAGGGGTATATAAAAAGGGAAATTTAATTTTTTTAATGCATTATATTATTTTAATACCACTGCCGATAATGAAGGGAGGTATGAACTTCAGTTTTCGTTGGTAAAAATATCGGCCGCCATCTTGGATCCGCCATATTGCATGCAGTAATTATTTTCAAATGTAAACATAGTGTTGTGACACATCATTTCAAACTAGATTTTCACGTTATTTACAATGCCGAAATCCATTTTGAAAATCTTGACTCGTTTTCAAGATATACCCAAACAAAGATTATTCCTTGTATAATCCTTATGGACGTTTCGAGCTTGGAATATTTTTTGGGATTTTTTTGGACTATTTTCCTTATAGCTCCGGATGTAATCAAACTACGCTGTTCGTTCTCGTCTTAAACTATTCAATAGTATTTTGGCCTCCATATAAGCAACTTATCAATTGATTCAGATGCATTAGATATGAGTTATGATACCTATATTAATCATAAAATGTGATTTTTCTAAATTCAATATTCAGTAAAAATTGTATATCTCAGATTCTAAATAAGATATAAACTTCTTTCTGGTATTAAGCCGACCAGTAAAATGTTAACTTTCATTTGAGTTATTGATCATGAAAATAGGACAATTTTAAGCCGAGGTATATTATTTTATTTAACATAAAATTTAACGTTTTTAGCATTCAATCTTCAGTTGAAGACATATATCTCAAGCTCTAAGTGAGACATAATCCTCATTAAAGTCTTAAATTAAATGGTAAACTATGGGCTTTCTTTTGAGATATTGATCATGAAAATCAGTCAATTCTAAGAAGAGTAATAATCCTTTATTTAAATTAAAATGTAATTATTTTAGAGTTTTGTCCTTGAGTAAGGACTCATATCTCAAGTTCTTAAAGAGATACAATCCTTTTTAATATCTTAAATAAATTGGTGACTGATTGGCTTTCATTTGAACTATTGATTATGAAAATCGGACAGGTCTAACCTGAGTTATAATCCTTTATTTGTCAAAATTATTTTAGAAAAATCTCATCTTATGTTAATAAAGGTATCATAGCTCATCCCTAATAAATCTGAATCAATTGATAAGTTGCTTATATGGAAGCCAAAATACTAACGAATATTTTAAGACTAGAACGAACGACGTACTTTGATTATATCCGGAGCTATAAGGAAAATAGTCGAAAAAAATCCCAAAAAATATTCCAAGCTCGAAACGTCCATAAGGATTATACAGGGAATAATCTTTGTTTGGGTATATCTTGAAAACGAGTCAAGATTTTCAAAAATGGATTTCGGCATTGTAAGTAATAATAATAATAATAATATAATAATAATTATTATTATTATAATAAATATTATAAAATAATAATTAATAATTAATAATAAATTATTATAATAATTAATAATAAATAATAATTTATTATAATAAATATAATAACAATAATAATTACCTCAAGTAGTAATAATCATATATCTAATTTCATAAGGCGGTTGTTTGCCGTCAAAATTGTGGGCGTCTGGCAAGTCATAGAAAGATGGGAGAGAGCTCAGATTAAAGGTCTCTATTCCGTGATGGAGGGAAAAATAATGAAATTGCTTGACATTCACCAGAACACAAGAAATAATGTAAAATATCTGCCATTTAAAAAGCATTGAGATCTAAAAACATCTTCTTTGTTTACATAAAACATGAGATGCTGATACTTAATTAAAGGTAAGTAGGAAGGTTAAAGGTAAATTAAAATTGCTATGAATGTATTTTGTACTATAATAAAGGATCATTTAAGACACAACAACTCAACATTTACAATTGATTATAAGATAAAAACACATTTATTACACTATATACCTAACAATAGTAAAATACTGTTACATTTCAAGTAATTTATTACTCCATAAGACTCAATGTTAAATATAATCTCCATAAGAGCCCATGTTAAATCTATTCTCCATAAGAGCCCATGTTAAATCTATTCCCCATAAGAGCCCATGTTAAATCTATTCCCCATAAGAGCCCATGTTAGACCCAAAGTGGCGGGTATTCTACTATATATACAATAATTTATTATATATTTCTTGTATATATATATATATATATATATATACAAATTCGAACAAATAGTGTTTTTTGCTTCTGGGGCCCCAAAACGAAAAGTTATAGTGGTCCCGAGCTTAGGTCTTACCATGAGACCTACGGTAATAGCTTCTTCGCTGTAGGGGAAAATCGCTAAAATAAGTTTTAACCAAAAAAAAATTAGTACAAGCAATTAATTTGGTACAGATGTTGGGTATATCTTCCTTTTGAACATACTAAAAGTCCCTTAAAATTGGAGCTGTGCTACGGCCGCCATCTTGGAAAATGGCGGCAAATTTCTGTATTTTTGCCTTTATCTCCTTTATTATTGGACATACAGAAAAAAGATAAAAATTGTAGCCCATTAAAAATACACATTTTTAGTTATTATCATTATTTCTCTAAACCCAACGGTTTTTGAGTTATTTGCGATTAAGTGTAGTTATTGTTTTTGATTAATCAAAATTATAAGAAAAATGTGTTGTAATATGACATTTTAAGGGGTATATAAAAGGGAAATTTAAATTTTTAATGCATTATTAGCGAATTTCTTCTATAGGGAAGAAGCCGGTAGGTCTCATGGTAAGACCTAAGCCCAAGACCGTGATAACTTTTCGTTTTGGGGCCCTCAGAGGCAAAAAACACCAATCGTTCAAATTTCTAGATATATATATATATATATGTCTGTTATTTATATAGCACTCGCAAAAATGGTCCGATCGGAATGAAATTTGGCACAGGTGTGTGAAGTAGTAATTATTAGGATGAGTTCGAAAACCAGCCCGATCGGACTACTTGAAGGGGGGTTAAAGGGGGATAACCCCCCCAAAAATGGGTTTTTTTGGTTTTTCACATAGAAAAATAAAATTAATTGGATTTTGGTTTGCACCATTGAATTCAGCTCGAAAAAACAAACAATTTAGTATTTTGAATCATTGCTCTATGTCTATTGGTTACCGAGATATTGAAAGTGGTAAACACAGTCCGTTGTCCAATGTTAACCTTAAGGGGAATAAGTAAAATTCTATACCTCGCTTATTTCTCAACATATCTTAATAAAACTTGGTTTGTGGCTTCATCTACATGAAATGTAACGTTTAGTAGTCTAAAATCCCCGAGATTTCCATTTTCGTGGCAGCAAAAATGCATACTCTTTCTCCATGTTATTCTTATGGAGATTACAAAAACATGTCAAATCTCGCTATGTTGGATTGAAATATGTTCTTTTGCATTTGAAATTCGCTGAGTATGCAGGTCTGCTGCAACGGGGGTATATTATTCTAATACCACTGCCGATAATGAAGGGAGGTATGAACTTCAGTTTTCGTTGGTAAAAATATCGGCCGCCATCTTGGATCCGCCATATTGCATGCAGTAATTATTTTCAAATGTAAACATAGTGTTGTGACACATCATTTCAAACTAGATTTTCATGCTATTTACAATGCCGAAATCCATTTTTGAAAATCTTGACTCGTTTTCAAGATATACCCAAACAAAGATTATTCCCTGTATAATCCTTATGGACGTTTCGAGCTTGGAATATTTTTTGGGATTTTTTTCGACTATTTTCCTTATAGCTCCGGATATAATCAAAGTACGTCGTTCGTTCTAGTCTTAAAATATTCGTTAGTATTTTGGCTTCCATATAAGCAACTTATCAATTGATTCAGATTTATTAGGGATGAGCTATGATACCTTTATTAACATAAGATGAGATTTTTCTAAAATAATTTTGACAAATAAAGGATTATAACTCAGGTTAGACCTGTCCGATTTTCATAATCAATAGTTCAAATGAAAGCCAATCAGTCACCAATTTATTTAAGATATTAAAAAGGATTGTATCTCTTTAAGAACTTGAGATATGAGTCCTTACTCAAGGACAAAACTCTAAAATAATTACATTTTAATTTAAATAAAGGATTATTACTCTTCTTAGAATTGACTGATTTTCATGATCAATATCTCAAAGGAAAGCCCATAGTTTACCATTTAATTTAAGACTTTAATGAGGATTATGTCTCACTTAGAGCTTGAGATATATGTCTTCAACTGAAGATTGAATGCTAAAAACGTTAAATTTTATGTTAAATAAAATAATATACCTCGGCTTAAAATTGTCCTATTTTCATGATCAATAACTCAAATGAAAGTTAACATTTTACTGGTCGGCTTAATACCAGAAAGAAGTTTATATCTTATTTAGAATCTGAGATATACAATTTTTACTGAATATTGAATTTAGAAAAATCACATTTTATGATTAATATAGGTATCATAACTCATATCTAATGCATCTGAATCAATTGATAAGTTGCTTATATGGAGGCCAAAATACTATTGAATAGTTTAAGACGAGAACGAACAGCGTAGTTTGATTACATCCGGAGCTATAAGGAAAATAGTCCAAAAAAATCCCAAAAAATATTCCAAGCTCGAAACGTCCAACGCTCGAATACTTTATGTTCCAGGCACCAAAATTTCAATTTATAAGTAAAATAAGTTTATTAGGCCTAACTTGGTTATTCACTATTTCCCATTTTAACACTTGCTTCGGAAGTAAGTTACAGAAGCTTGAGACTAAGATATTATAAAATGAAACTTGAGAGATAATATCGAGAGCAATAACTATGCAACTTTAACTATTTTCAATTCATTATTATCAGTTACTACAGTAATTGAATCTTTACGTTAGTTTGAAAACATTTAATTATAATGCCCAGGAGTTTTTGTTGATATTAACTTACGTTAAAAACTAAACTCAGATGATGAATAAATCTTTTATAATAATCACAACATTATTTTGATGAGATTATTTCACACGAAGCTTTAACCTAAAAATTGTAAACAATACAGAAAACAATAAAACTGAGCAGACGACGCGACGACGACGTAATGGTGGTTTGGTAGTTCTGTACAATTTCACCAGGTAGCGCCACTGTCCTAAAAAAGCCACCGAGTTAACATTGGAGTGCCAACTCTTAACGAAGTTCATTATTTCTATGCCCACGCAACGATATCATTGGCTGTTGCCTGGCGGCGTAATAACAATCCCCTGACGCAGTGGCGAGGTGTGAAGTTTTTGTTAAGTCATCGCATAATTATTTCTACAATAGCAATGGAAGAGAAAAGTTTTAAGGAATAAATTAATAAATCACGACATTGAATTCAATATCAATCAATAGTGACTTTATACTTATATACTTTGATACTTGGTTGCTTTATCTCTGACCGAAAGAGTCGAATGGATTGTGTCAGGTTGCGTCACGCTTGCATTACACAAACACATGAGATTCAACGTTTAAGAGGAGGCTAAAGGCAATTCGGTGTCGCCCTCGTGGTCGAGATACATACTAAAATTACTCCGCGATGATAATCGGAAAAAGTAGTGTGGCGTAGTAAATAACCAGTTATTCTAAAATTATGGTCTTAACTAGCATAGAAATTACTCTTTTCCACTTTTAAGTCCAAAATATAGCTTCAGAGGTTGATATAATGTCGTCGCTCATTCATATAAGAGTTCAATCAGTAATGAAAGTAGTAAATATTCCTCCGCGGGGTCGGCGATCAACGCGTGTAAACGTTCACGGGGTCACATTTTCCGGCGACATATTTTAATTTAGAGAATATAATTTTATTGTACCTTGAAGAGAAATAAATTCAACACTAGGTTCGTGAAGTATATTTACCATTTACGTTTTACATTCCGAGTTATTTTAGCTCAAAATATCAACTAGCTAAAACCCACTATTTGAACTCTAATGCCAGTTACTTTTGTATTTGTAATGATATCGGAAAAATAAAAATGCTTATTGTGAGGAATTTATTTCTTTTTATTTTAATACAAAGCTTATTGTCGTACGTTGAAAAATAACGTCAGGATATGGTTTCGTGCGATGTTGTAACCCGCGAAAACACTCTTGTGTGCGGGGACGCATTCCGACTAAAGTTTTTGGTCGAAAATAAAATCATTTTATATAAAATTAAAGAGGGGAAAACCCCCTACAAAATATTATCATTTGGTTCAACGATTTTAAGAATGGTAAATGCGTAGTTACACCTAAAGTTCAGCCGATGATCTTTAAGTGATTGTTAATTAGGTAAATTCGACTATGCAAATTCAGAGGCTGATTACTCCTATATTTTTCACCACACTATGACGAAATCGCCTGTTTTACAAACGTCAAACGCGGACCGAAACACACTGTTTGTCGCCACAGGACCGAAAACGTTTGGGGCCCTAGGCCCCAGCTGATCGTTATTTGCTGATCGTCAGCTGATCGTTTATTTGCTTGAAACAACGTCAGAACATCATACAATTATACGGCAATCAATAGGTTCCAAAGACAGGATGGTTGCGATCATATGTATGTTTGAATCATAATAAAGAAGTTGTGTCGTCACTCATAACCTTCAAGTGTTGTTTTCAAGTGAGTCAACTAATAATCCGTTTTTTTTAATTATTTAGGGTATATAACATTGGGTAGTGTGGTGAAAAATAGCGTTCGCACCTCGGCCGAAAGGGTTTTGCTGCTCTCGATCGTTTCACATTCTCGACTTCGTCTAGAATTTAAAACACGATTTCGAGCCTGCAAAACCACATTTTCGGCCCTTGTTGCGAAATATACTATTATGTTACGTTTGAAAGGTTGAACGATTTCTTAACTTGAGTTTGTAAACAACTAACAAATGTGGAAATGACGGTGACTATTTTGGACAACCTCAAAATGTTGTAGTCTAATTTGTTAACGATTAAATGGTTATTTATACATAATGATGAAAATAATTGTTCATCACACGGAGCGAAGGTGTCTCCTTGGTACTCGATCGCATTTCCATGTTTGGCTGCCCCTCACCTGTAAATTACGATCTCGTACCGGTACCAAAAAAGAGCCACTTTCGCTCCTAGTAATGAAAGTACTATTTTTATGTGTTTCTACGCCAGTGTCATTTTTTAATGTTTTGATCGGGTCCAGTCAAAGTCCTGATACTATCAAACAGCGATTTTTCGTTAGATAGCATCATTAAGCCCAATGACAAATATGACAACTGGACGCAGTCTCGATCATGGTCAGGATTCAACCCGTGACCCGGTTATGAGATGAGTACTTTGTCTACTTGGCCATACAGTCAATTAATATATTGCTCCACATAAATAACGTAAAGCTACCCAGTGAACACTAAAATTTATAAAATGCATAATATGTAAATTTTGTTAAATTTGTAAATTTGAATGACCAAAAAATTTTATCTGTCATTTAATTATCAAACCGTTAATGTAAATGTAAATTTAAACAAAAAATCTGTAGGCATACATATGTACAATTCAGTTGTATATACAAACATTTAATTACATACAGCATTTGGTGAGATTATATTAAACTTGAGGTCGTATCAAAACGTGTCTTTTTTGACTGTGTGTAATGAAAATAATCTTCTATTCTCACCGAGTTAGGCTATATTCCCTTTTACTATTTCCCGATTTAAATATTTACTAACCATAATGCAACATGGTGTTCATTATAAAAAAGGTTATTACCTTTCATACACATTCCAACAATTAGTTTGGTAAGAGTGGACGCTTTGTATATATTATTGGGCTCAGTAACACAGCGAGCCTCAAACTGATAATCTCCTATCATTACATGTTTTGTAGCTTGGCAAGTGGCAGCTCAGTGAACTTGTAGGTTCTCATGTGAAGGATTGTTTTGGTTTTTGGAATACTAAAATAAGGTAAATAATTAATTAAATCTATTGAATGTAAAATTACTATAGTAGTGTAATATATGTTTACAATTAAAAATTTTTCAATCACATATGATACATGTGAGCCAATCATATAATTATTTAAATTATTGTTAACTGTACAGTTCATTTTTCATTATAATAAAATAATTACTTTTAAAATACAAAATAAATCCTCCTCCTCAGCTTTGGGTTGTTATGGGATTGCATACCCTTAAAAATAAAAAAATAAAAGACCTGGACATATGACGGCTTTATATGTACATGCCAAATTTCATGACAATCGGACCCCTGGCGTCGTTTCTAGCTTTGTTTACATACGCACATCCATACAAACGGACAGGCATCACTCCAAAAACCATTTTTCTTTTATTCAGGGAGCACTAAATTAAATATTTACACTAACACAAAATCTCAAACAACTTAAACCATTTATAAGGGGGAGGAAGTAAACAGTGTTTCTTTAAAAATATTACTATTTGCTTCTTCTAATCCCTTTCTGCCGTTTAACTCGTTTTAATTTTTCATTTATTTATACGCATTGATAGTTCCAGTTTCAACAAAACCAGAAAGATTTCTCTAATGTTCACTATGAGATCTGTCATATCTCTGTCATCTTGTTATGTAACACAAGTTGAATCAATTGAGTAATCTCAGCACATTTTTTACACCTCCAACCATAATAAAAAATCTTGTAGTACTGTATTTATTTGTTGTGTAAAAACCGAATATCTTTTAGTTTTATCAAAAAAATAGAAAAAAATAGTCCTGTTCAAATTTATATTAGTTATATGACAGGGCTGATAGTTTTTATCCGATCAGTATTAAAAATTATCTTAATAAATAATAGTGTTACATTTACCCAGAATAAATTACCTTACTTTCAGTTATATTTTGAATTTAATCAAAATTCAATTAACAAATTTAAATCCAAACCAGTGGCAGATCCAGAGCCCAATCTCGGAGAGCAAGCTTCTGAGGGGTTTCTCCACTGAAAATTTTGCAAAGTGTGAGAGCCAAATTTGTATTTTAAGCCTGCCTTGGCATCTGTCAGGAATGCCTAAAAGCAGATAAATAAACGGTATCAGGAAACTGACACATACTTTCTCCCTTCAAGTCATTGAAAACTAGAAAACATATATATGGTGAAATAAAAAAATTAACAATTACTTATCACACAAATATGTACCAAATTTTATCAAAATCGGTTAGTAAATAACGGAGATATCGGTTATTAAATATTTCCCATAAGAATAACATTGGACAACGTACTGCGTTTACCGCCAAACTAAAATATCAATTATCTCCGCAACCAGTTGACGCAAACTCATGATTCAAAATACTGGATTATTTAGTTTTTCAATTCGAATTTAATGGTTGCAAGTATATTTTCCTTAGAGGTTACATATTTTGTGAAATTTGAAAAATATTAATTTTTTAACACTTAAACCCCCATAACTTCTGAACCTGAATTTTTACAGAGATGCGAGTGGTGTCATTTTGTTCGTCATCTTAAGCACTAAAAACCATGAAATTTTTATCAAAATCGTTAGAGCCGTTTTTAGAAATTTGGATTTTTGTCATTTTTATGGGTTTTTATGGGGTAAATACCCTTAAAATCAAAAATTCAAAAAAATGGAAAATACGCCTGGAGATAGCACGGCTTTATACCTACATGCCAAATTTCATGAAAATCGAACCACTAGTGTCGTCTCTAGCTTTGTTTACATCCACACGCACACACACACACACACACACACACACACACGCGCGCACGCACGCACGCACGCACGCACGCACGCACACGCACACGCGCGCGCACACACGCACACACGCACACACGCACACGCACACACAAACAGACACACACACACAGACACACACACACACACACACAGACACACACACACACACACACACACACACACACACACACACACACACACACACACACACACACACACACACACACACACACACACACACACACACACACACACACACACACACACACACACACACACACACACACACACACACACACACACACACACACACACACACAGACAGACAGACAGACAGACACTAAGCCGAAAACCACTTTTTTGGATTCAGGGAGCACTAAAATGAATATATCCACTAACAACTCAAATTCGAAAATTTTGACGAAAACAATACTTTCTCCATATACTATGTATAGGGGGGAGAAAGTAAAAAGGTATGTTAAATTGACTGCCATCTTGAGAATTAAAAGTTGCCATTATTAAGAGTATAGTCGGTTGGTTACAAGCAGATTCATCGCAAAATTTCACACACCCAGGTTACACAGATTGCTGTGGCAATCCCTTCCCTTAAAATAATGACCCGGAATGTTCCGTAAATTTGATAGTTCCTTATTATAGTTAATAATTTGACACTGTTGATAGAAAAATAAAACAAAAAATGCTTGCTGGATGATTAAGCTGGGTTTTATTTAAGTATTTTATCCCCTACACAGTAGCCTTCAAGGAAAACAGATCAATAAATTAACTTGACAGCCATATGGCATTTTAAGTTGTACTAGCCAAATTATGCTATAACCGGCCAGCTGATGATTTTTTAACATGTTGTTATGGATATTTCTAAACAAAAATGTACCCAGCAAAGGTAATAGAATAGCTATCTCCCTATGGCCTGTACTGAAAGGTGAATGTGGAATTGAGTATAGTGATGGATTGTAAACAGAAAAAACCTAAATACCCCCGTTGCAGCAGACCTGCATACTCAGCGAATTTCAATTGCAAAAGAACATATTTCAATACAACATAGCGAGATTTAACATATTTTTGTAATCTCCATAAGAATAACATGGGGAATGAGTATGCAGGTTTACTGAAACAGGTCTGTTAAAACTGGTTGGTTTTATTTCATTACTTAATAGATCTTAACTAGAAGAAGCCATACAACAGGTTGAAAGATATATTTTTTTATTTCCGATAAGGATAACATGGGGAATGAGTATGCAGGTTTGCTGCCACGAAAATGGAAGTATCGAGGATTTTAGACTATTAAACATTAGATCTCATCTAGATGAAGCCAGAAACTAAGTTTTATTAAGATGTGTTGAGAATTAAGCGAGATATAGAATTTTACTTATTTTCCATAAGGTTAACATTGTGACAACGTACTGTGTTTATCACTTTCAATATCTCGGTAACAAATGGGGATAGAGCAATGATTCAAAATACTATATTGTTGGTTTTTTTGAGCTGAATTCAATGGTGTGTACAAAAATTGTATAATTTATATTTTTGCGTGTAAAAACTCATAAAACCCATTTTTGGAGGGGTTTATCCCCCTTTACTCCCCCTTCCGGAGGTCCGATTGGGCTGGTTTTCGAACTCGTCCGATTGTTTATCACTTTACATGTCTGTACTATATTTCATTAAGATTGGACCATATTTACGGCTATCGTGCTCACAGACACACACACACACACACACACACACACACACACACACACACACACACACACACACACACACACACACACACACACATATATATATATATATATATATATATAGATGGATAGATGGATGGATGGATGGATAGATAGATAAATAGATAGATGGATAGATAGATAGATAGATAAAAATTCGAACGAGTGGTGTTTTCTGCTTTTGGTGGCCCCAAAACGAAAAGTTATCATGGTCTTAGGTTTAGGTCTTACCATGAGACCTACGGTAATAGCCTCTTGCCTATAGGGGAAATTCGCTAATAAACAAGGAATATTTGACGTTTGGTAATAAAATGTAAACATAGGATGTTAGGTCCCTGACTACTTATGTGACGAGGCGCAGCGCTGGAATCGCTGGAGCATGGCCTGTTTTTTTAGTGTGGCCTTGGTTTTCTATGAATTATGTTGAACAGTGAATATAAAGTGGTTTGTTATTACGGTACATCTATTCTGTCTGTAATTATTCTTGTCTGTTCCTGTGAAAGTCGGCTACTGGTTTTGAGGTTTCAACATTTAGGTATTGTGCCTGTGAGAGTTACTTGGCCTTAGTTTGAAACAATATATTGATAAACTAAATTTTAAACACTAAGCTACTACTTGGATAGTAACACAAAGATTTGGCTATTTAACTGTTGCAGAAGCAATGGAACACTCAGAGGTCACAACAGAACTTTCCACATCAACAATAAATATTGTCGAATGTCCATTTCAATGGAAACTTTCGGAACTACTAGTTAAAGAGTCTTCAAATATTGTAGAACGACTGATGGAAAAAGAAGACATTGCTGAAGAATATAATATGCAGTTTAAACTTTCTATGTAAGTGTTTTATATAAATATTATAATGTATACTATGTTGTTTGATCAAATTTAGACTCCGATATTATACATTTCTACTGTTTGTTAAGCAGTGCTGATACTTTTGAAAAATTCGAAATTTCCTGGTTACACTCTTGAATCAAGTCATATTACTAATTTGTTTTATTACAATATATTATATATATATATAGCAAATTGTTCAAAGTATTTCGTGACCATTTCATATAAGCTCACCGCATTTCGAAGCCAATTGCTGGTCTCAAAAAGTATATATGTTAAATATTAACAAAATATAAATAATATAAATATAAAAATATTAATTAATATAAATATAATATATTGTGCATAAATATTTATTAATATATATATATCAATATATTAATGATATATTTTATATGTATAATAGAGTGTAAAAGACAAATAATTAATGTTGTTACAAACTTAAAGAAATAAAATGCTACCAACATATTAGTTGTTATTAAAAAATACTTTAATTAATGGAATTATTAAAACCATAACATATTTCTAGCTTTGTGGTTCAGCTCCTGCTGAGCTACGAGCTGTACAACTTGGGTAACGTGACGGACGCCATGCGCCGCCTGGACCGGTGCGCACGGGAGCTGACGGAGCTGGACAGCAGTGACTGTCGGGAGCCCTTCTACCTGCACATGCGGCGGCCGCTGTGGCACGTCACGCTGGCGACCCGGGCCCTCATGGTGGCGGCTGTGGACAACGTCACCGTCACCGACCAGGTAGGTGCGCTGCACCTCACAGGCTATGTAACAATATATCATTAACCCATATGCCCTTGTAATAGCTAACACCCCTTGTTAATTTTATTACTGAAAAAAATCTGTTTCCAGGATATTTTTGATAAAAGTAGGAAGTTTTTGGTGTGCCAAAAGTTTGATTTCTTGAAAATTGTTTTTGCTAATCAGTAATTGTAAATATCCGCGAAAATCAGTATCATACAAAAATTCACCGTAACATCAAACTAAAAAAACAAGATTATCAAAAATAAAATTTACAAAAATGTGACAAAAAACAGATTTTTTAAAGATTCATTTGAAATTAAGGCATATTTTAGTGTCGTCCGTTTGGTCATGTTACTGTTTATGGCCAGTGGCCTGAATATGTGAAATTGCCTCGTATTCCTGATTGCTCGTTAATTCATTATTTTACTAGTTTTACATTATGCATGATTTTTACCCTACTCGCCAAAAACATATAGCTGGAAAGCCTTAACATAACTTTTGGTTATGTTTACATTTTTGTTTTTAGTTTTGCTGAAGGCATGACAACCTATAAGGCTGGCCCTATTTAAAAATTTTAATTTCATGTAATGTAAGTCCAGGTAAGTCACTGAGCACCGATATGGAGTGTTTTAAGGTAAACATTAACAAAATATGAGTGTATATGAAAGCTTTGTCACTGACAAAGAACAACTGATTTACTTACTAATATTTTTAAATATTCAGTGGCACCTGGGTTCAATTTCTGGGAATCTTCGAAACATTTTCCCAGGATCTAGTTTATGATCGATCTGACAGACTTTGTTTTGTACAAAAAAAAGTAATTATCTCTCTTTTCTAACTAAATAATCAATTTTAAAATTCCCATTTGAGGTAATTAAATTTCTATTGTTAATTAACTTATGAAAACCTTTTTGATGCCAAATTAAGTTATTTCTAGCATTCGAAGTAAATCCGCGGAACCGTCTTTCAGATATAATCCCCCAATTAAGGAAGCAAACAAACAATGTTATTAGCCTATATAGGATTACGGTTGGATTAGAATGGATCAATGAAATTGAATTGTAAAACTTTGTGTTACAGTTTATTGAGAAACACATAGGAAAGGAGTATAATTTATCTCTATTTACAAACGCGGAGAAAGCGTGTTTGTACGGACTGAAGTCTGTGTGTTTCCTGGAGTATGGCTTCAATGGCAACATGGCGGCTCTGAAGTGGGCCCAACAGGCCCTGGCCACGGACCCCAGCGAGGCTGAGTGGCACTTCCTCACTGGCAAATGCATGGGTAACAGGTTAAAACATTTTGTATTCTTGCTATAAAGTCTAAGTTTGTATTTGATTTTTTGAATTTGACATTTTAAAGAGAATTTATACCACACTAAAAGAATGCTCTATACATCTTGTATTAAATGATGGGGAAGGCGGGGCGAAATGGGGCACTTAATGAATAATACTACAAACAGACTAGGTATAAGGAACAACTTTTTGACAAAAAACTATCTTTGACATTTATTTTACACAACACACTTTGGTAATACACCGTACTTACAATAGAAAAAAATATAATTTTTTGAAAATAAAATGTTTACTTCTCCATCTCCCCCCCACACGGGGCAAAAAGGGGTTGGGTCTTTAACCATGGGGGGCGAAACGGGGAACCATTTCACTGTGTAGTCAATTTCTTAACATAAACTTGACAAAAGTTCAATTAAATGTCTTTATTCACTTTTTAATCACTGTCTTGACAAAATTCACAGGTGTGGACTACTTCATCGTCTTCTCTATCAACCCCATTCCGCCCCTGCCCCATTCCGCCCTTCAATGCATACTTTGAGGTTATAAACTACCCACACTACGGGTTACCTCTAATTCAATATTTAAATACATTAAAATGTTCTTAAAGGCATAAGCTACAATATTAAATATTAATTATATTAATTATATTGATTATTAATTGTTTAATGTCACTTTCGGTCGCTGTAATATAATAACATAATGTTGTAAGAGGTTCATTCAAAACTGAAAAACTTGCATACAGTATTTCACAAAACAGTGGGACAAAATGGCCGAAACCAGTTCTAAGCAGTTTGCACAAGAAAGCTCAAGTAGTTACACGATCACCCGCTAGGTTGCAGTAAGTCAGATGAAAAATAAGCATAATCCCGTTCCGCCCCACTATACCCCTTTTTGCCCCACCCTCCCCTACACCGCAAATAAAAAATTCGTCTCGATATAGTTGCTTTTTAGTAAAAGTAGTCTGACATGAGCCGTTTCTTGACGCTTATATCAGGTATCAAGTCAAATTAATTTGAGTTATCGGCTATAGTGGTTTTGGTGTCCTCTGATCTAAAAAAAGTGAATACAATATTATAGTTTGTGGTGTGTATAAACAGTGTGACCGTTAGGAGTTTTTGGAGAGATGTCAGTGTCTTTTAGAATCAGAATCAGAATACCTTTATTCAATAAATGTAAACTCAGATACAATGAATAGCGTCAACAAATCTACAAAGAATGATAACATTTACAATATAATACATGGGGTTTTATTTTATGCTAACAAAATTACAGTTCATGTTTGAGTACTCATTCAGCCATAAATCGTTGATTTTAGTATCTTTATTGTAACTATTGCCCACTATTGTTTCTAATATTAAAAGAAATCATCTATTGAGTAGAATGCTGCATAGACTAAGTATTTTTCTAATAATTGAAGAAAGTTATTACCTTTTTCTTTTTTTCAGAAAGACCGGCAAACAGTCAAGGAACTTATTACCCTGATAGGAAGGTTTTTTTTGAATTTTCCAGTCTGTGGCTTTCAACATGTCGTTGGGTCTGTGTATTATAGGGATGACTTTTATTTTCTTGTGCAGGGTTAATAGTTAAAACATATTTTATTGTTCCATAAATATTAAGTCCATAAACAGTAAAAACTTCAAATTTAGAAAAAATGTGCTGAACAGAGTATTTATTTTTTAAGTTAAACATGATTCTTAGAGCTTTTTTTGTTGTATTAAAATTCTATCCATGTTTTTCTTTGTGTTGCTCCATATATACATATCCCATAGGCTATGTGTGAATGTATGAGAGCATAGTAAATTGATTTAATGCAGCTATATGTCACATTGTCTTGCCATACGTCTTAGGGCGAACAGCCCACGGGAAGTTTTACGTAATATTAGATCTACATGTTTGTCCCATTTCAGATTTTCGTTAATAGTCAAACCGAGAAATTTAGTGTCCTGTACTTGATCAATAAAATCAGTGTCATTAATAAAAATACTTGGGTTGAAATTATTTTTTGCATGATTGGTAGAAAATTATTTGAAACCAGATTTTGTAGAGTTAAGAAGAAGGTTTTTACTATTCAAGAATTCTTTGATTAGTGACAAGTCAATATGAGAAGAAATTTCAATATTCTCTGCAGATTTTCCAGAAACTGCGATATTTGTGTCATCTGCATATAAACAAACCGAATTATTTTCTCCCACTGCAACCCCTGGCAATCCTTTAACGTAGCAGAGAAATAGTAATGGGCCCAGGATAGATCATTGGGGAGCCCCAACTTTAACTGGTAATAATTTTGACCTATATGTTTCCTTATACCGTATATTTAAATGCTTTTTGTAGCTGCTGATTTCCACAAACTGTTTCCTTCCATATAAATATGACGTAGACCATGACAGTTCATTACCCGACACCCCCAAACTGTGAAGAACATCCATTAGTTTCTCATGACACACACTATCGAACGCTCTTGACAAATCGAGAAAGATTCCAATGACTTTATCCCCTTTGTCAATTGAGTCAATTATAGCTTGTATGAAATCAATACCTACCGTTATTGTTGACTTTTTTGATCGAAATCCATGTTGTTGCGGATCCAGCAGGCCATTTGTTTCAATATAGTGAATAAATTGAGAATATACTACCTTTTCAAAAATTTCTGATAATAATGGAAGAAGTGATATTGGTCTGTAGCATTTTAAATCCTCCGCATTTCCATCTTCAAAAAATTTAAACTTTTCTGGAAATACCCCAGACTTAAGTGAGGCATTAATTATGCAGGTTAAGGGACCAATGATAAAAGGCGATGCAGTTTTTATGACAGTCATTAGAATTTCATCATACCCTGATGAGTTTTTATTTTCAAAAGAACTAATTATTTTTTCAATTTATTTTTATGTTATTGGCAAGAATTTAAAATTTGTAGGGTTTTTTTGTGTGCTGCTTATCGTGTGACTCACTATGCAGTAGATGTTAGGACAAGTCTGGGGAAGAACTGCATTAATGAAAAAAGTATTGAAAATTTCACATACTGCGTTAGGATCTTCGATGTAATTATTGTCAAATAATAGAGTAATTGAGTTAGGATCTTCGATGTAATTATTGTCAAATAATAGAGTAATATTATTTGAATTAACTTTTGACTGTTTGCCTGTCTCTAAATTGATTAAATTCCAGATTGTTTGTCTTTGTGTGGATATATATGAATGGGCCGATACATTCTCCATATACATTCCATTACTTATCCACAAGTGACTATGGTTCAACTGGTTCAACCCTCCTTTAGAGTAGTTTTTTGCCATTAACAGTCTTTTGATACAGAGATTCAAAAAATGACTTAACTTTGACTGATTGCAAGGTCGGGTCCGACGTTGCACGAGGAAGTTCAGTGGCGTGCCTCGAGAAGAGGTGGAGTTGATAGAGCGGGCGGTAGCGATCAACCCCAATCCGAAGTACATCATGTATGTGGCCCAAGTGTACCAACAGAGCGCCAGCGCTGCCTTCATACACCACCGCGACGATGACGGCTTCTACAAGAGCAATCTGTACAGGGCCATCAACAACATGAACAAGAAGGCTGTGGAGCTGTATCAGTAAGTCTAATGTACTGAGGTATAATGCACCACCACTCAAGTTTCGACATTTTACGCATCTAAATTTCCGATTCTTTAGTACCAAAATTACATTGAAAATAAATAGAAAGAAACTACTCTGTCTACTTTGTTTAACACCAAAACTTAAAAAGAAAAATCATTAGGTTAACTTCGTAGAGAGATTTAGAAGAGTTACCTTAGCAAGGAAAAATTAATTAAAACGTTATGTTTTATAGGCTTATTTTGTCAAATAAAGATAAACAACTATTCTTCTTTTATTCAAATTACTAAGATACATTTCAGAATAATCAATCAGAACATACATAATACCATAATCAAAATATTTATATTAGACTTCAGAGAAATTAAGCTATAAGGCTTACCTGTTCAACAAATGATGCAATTTTGATCCCTTATGGTAAAAAATGTTTTTAGAGAATAAAATTAATATATTAATATTGATTGATAGCTATGTGTAGACAGGCCCTGGTGTTCCGCCCCAACTGCAGCTACACGCACATCCGCTGCCTGAACGGGTTGCTGAAGCTGCCGCGCAAGTACCTGAACCTGACGCAGCTGCGGGAGATGGTGGCCACGGTGACGCTCATCTCGCCCAACAACACCATGTTCCTGCACACCGCGGGCCTCTACTACCTCAAGATGGAGGCGGTGAGTCGGTCCAATAGTATATTTAAAATGTATCCATATTTAGAGGAAAATCACAATTATACTTACCATGTTAGTACTAATTCGTTTCCGTTTAAAGATTATGTTAAACACAACCCAGTGATTCAATTTTTTTTACTCCACCACCTGTGAAGACATTTTAGCAAACTTTCCTTGTCAAACATTTGAGACCCCATACATTTGTTGTAAATCAAAGTTTTGATTAAGCTATCTTGGAAAATGGTGACCAAAAATATCATTCCTCACACTGGGAAATAAGAATTAATACCTTTTAGTTCATACCATTGAATTTAGGCATGAAAAACAAGCGATTTAGAAGAATCACTGCTCTATGTCCATTGGTAACGAGATATGAAAAGTGGTAAACAGTGCTTTGCCCCGATTTTATCCTCACAGGGAATAAATCGTTACAATTGTATGGGTTATTTCTTGATACATCTCAATAAAACTTTGTGTATGTGGCTTCTTCTAGCTGAGACCTACTACGATGGATTGATTATGTATTTCTGTCCTTATTTGTTATATATATACTCCTGCACACTCTTTCCCTTTGTTTCTCTTATGGAGAATATGGAACTTTAGCACGTTTACATGGTATTACGTTATTTAAAATTACGTTTAATATTGTGTTAAAATTTGTATCTACACAATAGTCCAGGCAACGAATGCTCGAAAAAAGGTATAGAGGGAATTGCATGGAACACTATTTTTGACTTTGCAGCTTTGTTTGGACTAGTTAGGAGGTGAACATATAAAAAGTCCCCGTCCGTAGCCCTTGAGCGGGGAAGGGAGGGGGGGGGCTGAAGGTACCATTTTTTGGTTTTTCCTAAATATCGTGAAAACTAGCAACTTTTAGTACTCCCTATTAAATTTGAAAATTAAAGAAAATTAAATTTCCTGTAAGAAAAGTATACAGTGTGTAAAAAAAGTCCGCCCCCCCTCCTTAATTTTTTTGTTTGTTAAGACAAACAATTAACCTTTGGGGAATTATACTAACTCAACCCAAATTATTTTTTGACGTTACCAAACATTTTGAATGTCTCCCAAAAATGGGGGATTTTGGGGGCAACTCAAAATTTTCAAATGCAAACCCCTTTTGAGTGACCCCTCATTTTAAAGAGCTTTCAAAAAGTAAATGAATGGTGAAAATTGGAGGTCTCTACCGTGTTTCTATCCAAATTGACAGCTTGTCAAAGTTTTGAATACAACACATCCTTGAAACCTGGCGTCGAGGACATTTGGAGTTTTATTTCGCCTTTGGTGACATATAAATGATACGAGCCTGGAAAAAATGTTGTTAAATGAAAAATTAGTCTCTTTTGGTGATATTTAAAATTTTGAGTGTCCCCCAAAAATGGGGGATTTTGGGGGCAACTCAAAATTTCAAATGCAAACCACTTTTGTGTGACCCCTCATTTTAAAGAGCTTTAAAAAAATAGGCGATAGGTGGAGGTTGGAGGTCGCTAACGTGTTTCTATCAAAATTGGCAGCTTGTCAAAGTTTTGAATACGACTCCTAGAAACTTTAATAACTATCAAGAACATCTGGTTAAAATTCCATTAGGAAATAATCAGTAGTTTCAAAGTTATTCAAACTTAAGTAAATGCAGTCAATGAAAAATATAGTTTTGAGAAAACACCGTTTAAAGTTTTCACTACACTCCACACACACACACACACACACACACACACACACACACACACACACACACACACACACACACACACACACACACACACACACACACACACACACACACTAAAATCACTTGAAATCGCTGAGCGAAACGTTTTCAATTTTATTATCAAATGAAACTTTGGATACATGTTCAGAACTAAATTTGGAATAAAAAAATGTCACTTTTGAAAAATTTAAAAATTTTCGAAAAAACAACCTATAGAAAGAGGCGTATCCCCTTAATATTTTTAAAAATATCCCTTCCATAAGAAATACATGTAAATTCGTGGGTAACATACATGCCAAATGGGGCAGCGCTTTTTTCACCTAAAGGAAAATTAACAGCATTCAGAAAATATTGAAAAAAATTCCAGTAATTTGACACCTTAATCATAAAAATTGGTCTAAAATTAAGGTGCTGCCGAGGTCACAAAAAAACGTTATTTTTCAAAAAATTATTACAATTTCTTATAATTCCTTGAAAAATAACGTTTTTTGAGAGCTCGCCAGCACCTTAATTTTAGACAAATTTTTATGATTTTAGGTGTCAAATTACTGGAGATTTTTTCAATATTTCCTGAATGCTGTTCATTTTCCTTTAGGAGAAAAAGCGTTGCCCCATTGGGCATGTTTGTTACCCACAAATTTGGATGTATTTCTTATGGAAGGGATATTTTTAAAACTAATTATAAAATTAGTGCTTACCTTGAAAATGGTTGGCCAAAGTAGACATATTACATAATTTTCTTACAGGAAATTTAATTTTCTTTAATTTTCAAATTTAATAGGAAATACTTAAAGTTAATAGTTTTCCCAATATTTAAGAAAAACCAAAAATGGCACCTTCAGACCCCCCTCCCTCCCCCCGCACAAGGGCTACAGACGGGGACTTTTGATATGTTCATATGTTCACCTCCTAACTATTATAGTCCAATCAAAGCCGCAAAGTCAAAAATTGTTTTTCGAAAAATTCCCTCTATACCTTTTTGTTGCCTGGACTACAAGACGGAGCCTTATAATATGAATTGCACATTTATCATCAGTATGTCCATAAATAAATCCTAAAATGTGTTAAATGAAAGACTATCACAATGAGTAAGAACATAGGTTTGCTGTCACAGAAATGCAAAAATGGCATATCTATGCCATAATCAGGTAGATCCTAACAAGGACAAGCTACTTACCAAGTTTCATTTGGATATGGTCAAAAATAAGACAAATGTAGAGTTTTGATTCATTTCTTATAATGGCAACTGATGGATTTTTTATTTTTCATCCTAGTTGTAGTAATGGTTTTTTATTCAATTGAATGTTTTTGGGCTCAATTCAATGAAAGAAACTAAAATGAGATAGTTTGAAAACATTAATATTAGTATTCTAGGTTACGTACCTTTCAGTCAAACAGTTCACAAAGTTTATTAAAAAACTATGTACATTTCGGGATTAAAATCCCATCTTCAGGTTTTTGCAAAAACGTCAATATGTAGCTTGTCAAATAACTAAATAATTAACATTTTTACATTTAAAATTTTTACAAACAGACACATTTAACACACACTTTAAAACTGTACATGTGCCGGCCGCGATAGACTCCGACTGAGGAAGTGGTCTGGTCTAGTTATCCTACTCCCACCTGCTGACCTTTAATCCCTGCTATCACATCTGTACTCTTTGTCTGAAATTCATCAATACTGTTAAATAATACGTTTGAAATATATTTTAGTTTTTCATTAAGAACATTGTTGGGTTGTTTTTTAAAGGCGTTTTAAATATGCACAGTAGTCATGAAATGTGATGTTTTACAATTATGTAAGGTTTCTAAATTTCCTTCTATATTTTTCAAACCATGGCTATTGTCGACAAGATGTTGGGCGAATTTTGATTTTTGGCTATTTAATGATGGTTTCGGGATGTGTTCTGAGAACAGTTTTTTAAAGGAACCTGTCTGTCCGATATAGAACATGGGACAGTCTGAACAATTAAGTTTATAAATTCCTGTTGTTGAGTTTTTCTTTTGTTCATGGACATTCAAATGTTTACTTAATTTATAATATAATTTATAATTTAACCTAGAATATTTCAAAATAGCAGTTCAGGAGGCGAAAGAATAATGAATAAATTAATGGTAGGCCGTAGTAGGTCTACGGAAGTCGCGATAGCATGTCCTTCACCCGTGCCGGCAATAAAAGTATTTTTTTCGTTCCTGTATAGGTGTATTAAGTGTCCGTGCGTTTTTAAATAACTGTTTTAAAAATTTCGAATATGTGTACTACCGTGTAAATTATGAGAAACACGTCTTATGTGTGAAATAATAGTTTTTCAGCGACCGAAGATGCATCGTCAAGATGCGAAACTCGTCTCGAATTAAATGAGAACAATTTTGACATCTCAGGCAGGTTTTATAGTTTACCTTCAATAATATAAATAAAAAAACAATTTTTCGTCACCATTTTCCAAGAAGGCAGTTTAAGCACAAGGTTTGTTCACAAAAACTTTATGGGATTTCAAAGCAGGTAGAGTAGGATTCACCTAAGTTGGCCAAAACAAAAGTTAACAAATTATTAGCTTTTTACGAATTTAAGCATAAAATCCAGCTGTGCTGAAAACATTGTCAACGAACATCTGTTTTAGTGTAGCACTTGTAGCAAAGAAAAAGTTTTGATGCAATATTACAACTGAAAGTTCACTTGCGCAGGTTAAAATATTACTCAGGGGCTTTTCCAAATTAACTATTAATTAACAGGGAGAGGATGTGTCATGGATGCGGCCTGGTAAATAGTCCTAGATTTTCTTATGAAATAATATATACAAAGAAAAATAGGCGAGTTTTTGAATAGCCAGTACTACCTGCTGCAAGTCAGTAGCTGAAAAGAGAGATCGTTTCATATTGCGGTCAAAACTTATAAAAGGCGTTTCATTATTGGCCCAGGAAAAAATAAACAAGCAGTTAAACAAACTAAAATACATGCATATCAAGAAATAAAATCAAATTAAACTTTGACAGCTATGTAAAAAGGTTGAATGAAAATACAAAATTCTAAAAATAGGCGATAATGTAAACATTCTATATAACCTATAACAACATTGTAAACAAACGAAACGTGGCGATTTGACAGTTCTGAGAAAATGTAAACAAACAGACACCATGTGTAACCAACAATGTTTTCAATGTGACTTGTATACAAATTTTTGATGAGATGATTACCTTCACTAAAAGGAAGGTAAAAAAAATGAAGGCGGTAAATGTGCTTATTTTTTTTATCTTTGGCATCTGCTTCATGCCAATGTACATGCTTTGGCCAACTTAGGTGAATCCTACTAACACAACTTACAGTTTCACTCTAAAGTCTCCAGGGGTATGTTTTTAATGATTATTTTTACATAATATAATGCTCTTCAAACAGATCAAACACTGAAGAAATCTGTTTGTTTGCTAATTATGTAATTTATCTTTGGTTTTTACCAAGGTGATTGCTTAATTTGATAAAAATATATTTCTAGCTGATGGCAGTATTACCCAATTTAGGATTTGTAAGGGTTTCAATCGCAAAGACATCTGAGAATAATAACAAAATCAAATTTGGAAATTAAATAGTTTTCTGAATCTAAATTTCCTTTCAATAGTATTTTATCAATTAATTATGAACTATATATTTCAAGCAGTGAATGAATAGAAATAGGTCAGCCTTATCCTAACCCTAACATCCGACTCATTCATTGAAAAAAAAATATATAACCTGGAAAGCTTTGGTAATAAATCAACTCTGTTACCATCCCCCCCCCCCCAAAAAAAAAAAAACAAAACAAAAGAAAACTAAGACGATTTAGTTTCAAGATGGGATTTCAATATCGTCAAGCAAGGTCAAATTCAGGCCAATATGAACTTGTACAGGTACGTTTGGCATGACTCGATCCTACGTCATCTCTTAAGGCCTCACGCGACAAATAATTCGAGAGTTTTTTGGGCTTGTCAGATTTGCCCTTGTTCGACGATGTGACCTCCCATTATGAGTGTTTCGAAGTGTTTGAGAGTAGTTCGAAATCGAGTGAGCGAACGTTTCGATGGCAGTGGTGACTAATAATTCTGCCCCAGATGGTAGTTAGTCTGATGGATCCTATCCATAATGTTTCCTCTAGTTTTTAAGTGCATTTAAGTACAGAATCAATTTTACAAATCAAATGTACAGGACTGTTGTTAGTGAGGATTTGTTTGAGCTATAATACAAAATAGAAGGGGATTGATTTTTTAAAGAAAACACAAACATAGCTTCGAAAATAAAATGATTCCCTGAGATTTTACTTTTAACAAAAAATAAAAATGAATTGTGCGAGCTTCAAAACATTATTTTGATGTTTACTTGATATATTATTATACGCCAATTTATTGTTTCGAGGGAGCGGGTGGGGGGGGGGGGCAGTGCGGATCACAATCTCGTCCCTCGGCCCTGAAACATAATATTAGTCTACTAAAAGCCTATGAATGATTCGAAGTATGGTAGTACGAATAATGTTCTATAATGTATAAAAGATATGTGTGCATATGTCTTCCAAAATATATATCAGTCTGAAAAAATAACTGAGTTTTACTAATTTGTGTGTTTTAGGATCCTAAGAAGGCATTGAAATACCTAGAAAGAGCAAGTGAGCAGGGAAATTATGGAGCATCTATGGATGCAATTCGTTTACGTTTTCGAATGAATGAAAATTATAATCCCATCGGGCGTTTGAAACTACTAATAGAAAAGTTCACAGCTGAGCCTCACCATGAAGATGCAGTCACTCAGCTCGGCTCGTTCTACTTGTTTGTAGTGAGAGATTTGGAGAGGGCCATCAAAGCATATAATACAATCATTGAGCGGAATCCAGAGAGTAGAGCCATGTTGGTAAGCAATATATATAAACAGCCAGTACTGTAACCCCAGCTTTGCTCAGTTGTTGGATTAGCAAGTGTCAGTAAGTGCTGTACATTCATTTGGACAAAGTCTAACTACTACAGTGCATATTATGAGATTCTAATGTTGAATTTGTAACGAAGTTCTTCTAACGACATGTAGTTTTAGCTGTAGCACCTAATAATAGGTGGAGGTATATTATTCATTTATTCATTTATTTATTCATTTATTCATGCACAAAGTCACAAAGTACACCATATACAAGGAGTTTCCTTAATGGTAGGTGACATGACAAACCACTTAATCCAAGTTAAAAATTTAAAAATTCGTCAACACTATAAAACATATGGTCCTTAAGGTATCTAATAAGTTTGGTTTTAAAACTTTTGATGGAAGTTTCGTTACGAATCTTAGGTGGTAGTTTGTTATAATCGGCTGCCTGTATAAATTGGAGTTCTTTCAAAAGCAGTTGTTCTATGTATGGGAAGATAAAGATGATTATTTCTAGTGGGATAACTAAGACCGGATTTTAAAAGAGGAAATTTGTGAGGATTATCTTTAACAAAGAGAAGAGTTTGTAAAATAAAAATGCATGGCATTGGCAGTAAATCAAGTTTTTTGAGAATGGGTTTAGAAGAAGCTCGATGGCTAGATTGTGTCATAGTTCAAACGATGCACTTTTGTATCCTAAATACGGCAGAACTGGTTTGTGAATTTTCCAAAAGATTATACCATACATTAAATATGAATAAATATAGGCATAATAAACCATTTTGAGATATTCAATACCGAGACTCTTTGACAAAAACAAAATAAGAAAGTGGCCCCTACTTAAAGGTTTTGTGAGATGAACAATGTGAGATTCCCATTTTAAAGAAGAATCAATATGTAATCCCAAGAAATTATGAACTTCTGATGTGCTCATTAAAGATGTGAGGTAAAAATCATCTGAGAATCTGGAATTTGAATAATTTAAATGAAAATTAATTGCAAAAGTATTTTCCTTGTTTAAAAGAAGACCATTAGCTTGAAACCATGAATTCATTGTTGATAGATAATTTTGTAAATTTTGAAGAAGACCTACCTGAGTGGAGTGTTTGGTAATAGAAGAAGTGTCATCTGCATAAGTTAGAAGTTTTGAGTTTTGAAATGATTTAGGGAGATCGTTGGCAAACACTAAATAAAGAAAGGGCCCTAAAATAGACAATTGAGGAACTCCAGCAGTTATGGTGATATATTGACTTTGAAAACTCTTATTTACCTTAACTGACTCTTTGCGGTTATCCAAATATGATTGTATCCACAGAAGTGCATCTCCTCTAACACTGTAATGATGAAGCATCCTGATAAGCAATTCATGATTAACACAATCGAAGGCCTTTATTATTTGATAAAATCAAGTCAGTAAATTGTTTCAAAGTAATATCCACAGTTTTTTTTGCGGATTTCACTTATATTATTTTTTGTTGTTATTAAAATGTAAAGAGAGTCACATAATAACGTTGAAAATCAAACAGGCCTAATAACTTTATAAATATTTTAAGATAGTCGACAATACATATATTTTTTAAGTAAAAATATACACTTCCGAAGAAGAAAATTTGAACAAAATCAGATTCTTTCATTCTTTATGCTGAACATTTTGAAACTGATGTAGATCAAGTGAATTATTACTTCTTAGAAACAGTTAATTGTTGTTTGCAATTTCTCGTCAAAATGTTTATTTCTTGTATAAACCATTAGCGATTCAATTTTAAATTTCGATAATATTTTTCTTTTGTATTTCACAAACAGATTGGTTTTCATAAATTCTGCTCTCGCAAATATAAATTTGAAGCAGTGTATTATTAATTTGAACACGCCTACTACTGTTTGTGTTTGGACCAGGTCCACAAGCCGATATTCATCCGGATGACTCGGCCGGTGAACCTGTACGAGGTGCTGGTGAACGAGGTGCTGGTGTACGAGGTGAAGGGGCGGCCGCTGGACGCCGAGCTGCGGGCCGGGCTGCTCGCCGTCGTGGCGCGCCACTTCCCGCACCTGCTGGAGCGCGCGCCGGACACGCAGCTCATCCACCGCCTCATCCGCGACCACCGCCGCATGGGCCGCGCCGAGCTGCGCCGCCGCGCGCTCTTCAAGCGGATGCTGTCCACCCAGCGGCCGAGAAAGGTCAAAGAGAAAGAAGAATAAACTGTTTATAAGCCAAGGTCTGTTATTTTGGGGAACCTATATTTTGTCCAAGTGTGCTGTTAAATGGACGTTTTATTGAACAGGGTGGATTAAAAACATTTTATCTGAAAAATATCTTTCTTGTACAAAATAACTATACAAAATTAGTAGCTTAATTTTAATAATTGTTACATTGTGGATTTACACAAATTTAACTTATTGCTTCTGAAAAAAAAATCATTCAAGCTAAAATATAGCCTAAATCTCAGTAGACCAGTAGGCCTAATACAATTTTTATATGACGTTTTTCATTATAAAAACAATTCAAAAACTTAAATTAAGTGGGGATTTTAAATATATTATTCAGCAGCAGTAATAAAAAAGTTTATTTCACATATATTTTTTGCTTCAACATTTTTTAAAATATTTACTATGATTTTATATTTGGTTAAAAAAGTCAATTCTAACTTATAAAATTATGAAAATTCATTGACTGACCCAACATTCTAGGCATTATAGAGGTTTGCTGGTTGTAGTTAGAACTATCCCAAATTTTTGTATCGCCAACATTTACAGGTGACCCCCAGGCTCCTTACAATTATTTCTTTTGGGAAAAAAGTTGAAAACTAAACACCCCGAACTAAAATCTGTTAATCCTCCATACTTTGAAACCTTTAATTAAGGACCAAACCCTTCCCGATTTTTTTACTGGATAAGCCTTGCTTTTTCTATACCAGATAGCCATAGCAAAGTCATTGGATTACCAAAAATTAATAATACTGACTTCATTCTGTGATTGTGCCAAAAGTCTTATTGGACAAGCTTCAGTATTAATTTTAAAGTCGGTAATAAACAAATAAGGCAATTTGAAAATAACCTCTTTGGTTTCTATTTCCCACACTTCACTTGAAGACCTTGCAGATACTATCATGAATCTCCCTCTTACATTGTATAGTGAATAAATTGTATAACATAGGTCAATTGTCAACAAAATCTCTTGTGAATCCATCTTCATTACTTTAAGCTGATACTTTGATGAATAAAACAGTTTTCCATTTAAAATGAACTGTGAGTTTTGCAAGTCACTTTCAATGACATGCATCTTTAAATCCATATCTATTCCGTTAATATATACACCAGTTCTAGCATTGAAGAAGTGGAAGGACCTCTCTTGCCTGGTAACCAAAATATCGTTTGACATCCCCCACCACAACACTTTAGCTGGAACATTGCCCTGGAATCCAGTGTATCTCATAATTCTGGTATTGTAGAGGAAGAGCTGTGAGAACTTGACACTTCTATTCTTAAAGGTAGAAGATTTAAAAGCATACACTAGTATCAATGGTTTCATAGTATCCCCTTTCAGTACAAGACAAAACGAGCAAAGTCTCGGGACAGCCTCGTCGTGGATTTTGATTCCTGAAGTTATATCCCAAAAATGAATCCTCGGTCGAACCCATAACCTACCATGAATAGGCTGATATCCCACAAATATGTTTCCAATCACAAAGTAGTCATAAGGGTTTTTGAAATCAAATCTGGATGACCTTGCTATCACTTTTGTTACATCACTAGTAGTTTCTACTGACTTCGGAAATTTTTCACTATAGTTGATAAAACATGCAAATGTCAGTTTGATATCAAACTTGGGGTTGTTCTGGGGAGCGAGGAGGTCTGCGGGAGAGAAGACTTCAAGAAGATTGTGGCTGGCTCTCAACATGAGGTCGCCGACTCCCGCGACGAACGACTCCCCGTAGTTGACAACTGCTGCTTTCATAAACGGCGCCTTCTGGATGTCCCATACCTGACAAACAACATACCGCGTGAATATTCTAAACCGTCCCAAACAGCTTACAGACAAACGGTTTCACGTATAACGGATTAAACTAGACCTATCCCGATCAGATCATACCCGAGGAACAACGTGAAAGTATTTAAATTATTTTTATTGTTCCGGGTGTTCCAAAACCGGGGTTATGAATTAGACTGTCGTAACTGTAATGAAACTTTTAAAACTTTTAGAAACGTTTTATATGCCTCATTTTAAAGCTCTTAACCGGCAAATAATTTGGGGGGGAAATATAACTTATTTATCTTCATTGATTTTTAAATGGTTATTTGTTCTGTAAAATTTGAAAAATTTAAGGAATTCTCTGTATTTTGTAATCTTCAAAATATTTTTAATTCTGATTTCAGATTCTGAATCTTTTGATACTTTCAAGCTTTAGAATGACATATAGCAAAACCATTTTTCTTTCTTTAGACGCTGTATTGAAAATTAAACTTTTGCTTATAATGTATAAAAACTACATTTTTTATTCATAAAAAGTATGAAGGCTGTATCAATAAGTATGATGTACAGGGTAAGGATAAAAAAACTAGAATAACAATAATTTATGACACTCAGGGATGTATTCAAAATGAATTGAAGGGTTTGAACCAATGACTAATAAACCTTTGTAATCAGTGTTTGTAACAACAACATCAACAATATAGTCCTCTGTTATATGAAGGCCAACGAAGACTTTATAACGTTTAACAGTATTTAAATAGACATACAATTTCCACTAATTTTAATTTTCTTTTAATTTTTTAAACCTAGAAATAAATGTTTTAAATTGTTTTATTACTTTCATGAGCTGACAAATGCAGTTTAGTAACTGTATCTCACTCTACCCCCAAAAGTAAAGTACTGTATAACATCACACAGATATAACAACATAATGAGGATTTTTTAAAGTAAAAAAATCTTAAGATTTACAAGACAATCAATCGATCCCCATCTCAATCCTGTATGACTAAAAGTCCAGTCAGGATTTTTGGTCAAACCAAGTGACATCAGATTGAAATATTTTAGTATTATGTTTCTGCATAATCAAATTAGTTGTGCTGCCAAGCTATTGAATTTAGGAAAATATATTCTTGTAGGTCAACATATATTCATGAAGTTTAAAATCAATAAATTTTTATCTCATCATTTAATCTTGGCCGGGTGAAAGTAGACTACTCTGTAGAGTCGGCTGAAGATAAACCAGTGGTCGCCGAAGTCTCTGAGCACGTGTCCACTGAGACTTATGGGGGAGTCGTAGATGTAAATGATACGTCATACCTGTGTCTAAGATCGTGTGCTGAAAATGAGCTAGTGGTCGTCGGAGTTTCTGAGCACGGGCCCACTGTGACTGATGGTGGAGTCGTAGATGTAGATGATACGTCGTACCTGTGTCTTAGAGCGTGTGCTGAATTAGAACCAGTGGTCGCCGGAGTCTCTGAGTACGTGCCGAGTGTGACTGATGGTGGAGTCGTAGATGTAGATGATACGTCGTACCTGTGTCTTAGAGCGTGTGCTGAATTAGAACCAGTGGTCGCCGGAGTCTCTGAGTACGTGCCCAGTGTGACTGATGGTGGAGTCGTAGATGTAGATGATACGTCGTACCTGTGTCTTAGAGCGTGTGCTGAAGATGAACCAGTGGTCGCCGGAGTCTCTGAGCACGTGCCCACTGTGACTGATGGTGGAGTCGTAGATGTAGATGATACGTCGTACCTGTGTCTTAGAGCGTGTGCTGAATTAGAACCAGTGGTCGCCGGAGTCTCTGAGTACGTGCCCAGTGTGACTGATGGTGGAGTCGTAGATGTAGATGATACGTCGTACCCGTGTCTTAGAGCGTGTGCTGAATTAGAACCAGTGGTCGCCGGAGTCTCTGAGTACGTGCCCAGTGTGACTGATGGTGGAGTCGTAGATGTAGATGATACGTCGTACCTGTGTCTTAGAGCGTGTGCTGAATTAGAACCAGTGGTCGCCGGAGTCTCTGAGTACGTGCCCAGTGTGACTGATGGTGGAGTCGTAGATGTAGATGATACGTCGTACCTGTGTCATAGAGCGTGTGCTGAATTAGAACCAGTGGTCGCCGGAGTCTCTGAGTACGTGCCCAGTGTGACTGATGGTGGAGTCGTAGATGTAGATGATACGTCGTACCTGTGTCATAGAGCGTGTGCTGAATTAGAACCAGTGGTCGCCGGAGTCTCTGAGTACGTGCCCAGTGTGACTGATTGTGGAGTCGTAGATGTAGATGATACGTCGTACCTGTGTCATAGAGCGTGTGCTGAATTAGAACCAGTGGTCGCCGGAGTCTCTGAGTACGTGCCCAGTGTGACTGATGGTGGAGTCGTAGATGTAGATGATACGTCGTACCTGTGTCTTAGAGCGTGTGCTGAATTAGAACCAGTGGTCGCCGGAGTCTCTGAGTACGTGCCCACTGTGACTGATGGTGGAGTCGTAGATGTAGATGATACGTCGTACCTGTGTCTTAGAGCGTGTGCTGAAGATGAACCAGTGGTCACCGGAGTCTCTGAGCACGTGCCCAGTGTGACTGATGGTGGAGTCGTAGATGTAGATGATACGTCGTACCCGTGTCTTAGAGCGTGTACTGAAGATGAACCACTGGTCGCTGGAGTCTCTGAGCACGTTCCCAGTGTGACTGATGGTGGAGTCGTAGATGTAGATGATACGTTGTACCTGTGTCTTAGAGCGTGTACTGAGGATGAGCCAGTGGTCGCCGGAGTCTCTGAGCACGTGCCCACTGTGACTGATGGTGGAGTCGTAGATGTAGATGATACGTCGTACCTGTGTCATAGAGCGTGTGCTGAAGATGAACCAGTGGTCTCCGGAGTCTCTGAGCACGTGCCTACTGTGACTGATAGTGGAGTCATAGATGTAGATGATACGTCGTACCTGTATCTTAGAGCGTGTGCTGAAGATGAACCAGTGGTCGCCGGAGTCTCTGAGCACGTGCCCACCCACATAGCACCCAATATTCCTTTGACGTCATATGAATATCAAAATTTTGATATTCGAATATCAAATTGATATTCCCGAATATTCTTCGACGTCAATGTGGCGATAATTCTTGGTTCAAATGTCACACGTTTTGATATTCATGGAATATTCAAATTTGATATTCTATTGATAATCAAAATATCAAATTTCTAACATTCCTAAAGCAATTGATTAAATTTACGTAAATAATATTCTTATGAAAATTTAACTATATTATCATTATTTTAACTGTTATAAATAATTTTTGTTCAACATTTTTGATATAAAATATGTGCCAATGGTGGGATTTGAACCCACGACCTCAAACTCACCTGTGCAATGTCTTAGCGCCCTAACTCCCGTAGCCACCGTGCCAGTTGACAATAAGTGTGAAGTGCTTTTATTTATCCAATAATAGATAACTATCAATATAAATATTGTAACAGTTAATCTAATGATATTTACCTACTTTCTTCAGTATTTAAAGTTAATGGTAGTTGTAAAATACAGAAATCCGTGTAATAAATAATTACCAAATAATCTCATAAATTTACATAAAAAATCATGAACTTTATAATATTACAACAGTGAGAAACAAAGTATTTAAACCTATGTTAGTAAATTTTAATACAAAAATGATTTAATTAAAGTAAATACCTATCAATTTGCTTATTAAATGTAAATACAATTGAATAATTTGTGTAATTAAATTTGATATAACAACTAATCTGATTCAACTACAAGTAAATATCAAATTAATGTCAAACTATGTCAAAAATTTCAAATTCGAAAAATATGAAAATTAAATGTAGTTCTAGGAACCTACACAGGTACAAACTATATCTTGTACATTTCTAATAAGCATGAATATCATAACTTTGAAATTTGTAAATATCAAATAATTGTCAAATAATGTCAAATGTTTGACATTCAAAAATTTAAACAAAAAGATTCACAGAGTCAACAAATTACACTGACTTTATAAGAAAATATCTAATGTATTACAGTTTCAAAATTATTAGTTTTCCGAAAATCTGTTTTTTGATATTTGGAATATGCTATAAATATTCATGATTTGAAATAATTTGAGTTTGGCATTTTGACATAAAACTAACGCCAAACGAATATCAAAAATTTGATTTCACATTGTTTGACCTTCGGAATATTCATTTGACGTCACCGGAATATTTCGTGCTATTTGGGCACTGTGACTGATGGTGGAGTCGTAGATGTAGATGATACGTCGTGCTGAGCGTGATGTCTTAGAGCGCGCACTGAGGATGAACCAGTGGTCGCCGGAGTCTCTGAGCACGTGCCCACTGAGACTGAATGTGGAGTCGTAGATGTAGATGATACGTCGTACCTGTGTCATAGAGCGTGTGTTGAAGATGAACCAGTGGTCGCCGGAGTCTCTGAGCACGTGCCCACTGTGACTGATGGTGGAGTCGTAGATGTAGATGATACGTTGTACCTGTGTCTTAGATCGTGTGCTGAAGATGAACCAGTGGTCGCCGGAGTCTCTAAGCACGTGCCCACTGTTACTGATGGTGGAGTCGTAGATGTAGATGATACGTCGTACCTGTGTCATAGAGCGTGTGTTGAAGATGAACCAGTGGTCGCCGGAGTCTCTGAGCACGTGCCCACTGTGACTGATGGTGGAGTCGTAGATGTAGATTATACGTCGTACCTGTGTCTTAGAGCGTGTACTGAGGATGAGCCAGTGGTCGCCGGAGTCTCTGAGCACGTGTCCACTGTGACTGATGGTGGAGTCGTAGGTGTAGATGGAGTGGAGGGTGAACCTTTTATTGTACCAGTTGCGTATTGAGAGAGCCTGGCGCATGAAGTTGACCCGCCACTGACACAGCTCCTGTGAACTGAGATGTCTTTTAGAGGGGAATTTGTGTTTTTAACTGATCTGCTGGGCTCGATTCTTGCCAGTACTGACCAGGTAATTGCACGTACTGTACAGTAGAATTAGGGGAAAAATTGATACTTTTGTAATAATTAACTTTGTATAATTACAACTATATACATATTAAACGTTGTTTGCATTAAACGTTAAAGATATGAGTCTTAAAAAAAGTTTTAGAAAATGTCTAAAGCAAATTAGACAGTGCCTTGCAAATAAAAAAAAGTATAAATTACAAGTTTTAAGTCACATAATAATAATAATATTACAAAAGTCACAAATAGACTTTGAAGTCCGTGATAGGTCAACAAATTTTTGCATTTACTCAAATATGAGAGTGGCTGAGAGGTCCGTATGATGTACAACGGGACGTATCACTCAAGTGTGAAGGACAACGCTCCAACCATAAGCAGCACTAATGCAAGTAAGACGCTACATGTTAATCGAGACGTCTCAGGTTCAAACCTCGTAGTGGGCGAAGCAAATTTTGAGATTATTGATTAGGAAAAAGTCTTAATTTTAATTATAAGAACCAGTATTGACTTGCTTCTTTTTTTAGAAAAATTATTATCATCATATTCTCACAGAATTTTCTCAGTAGCACTGGCCAGGTTTTGGCCAGGTTGTGGTCGAGTTTTGAACCAGTCCCAGGATTTTTTTCACATTGGATTGCCTAATGAAAAAACTATTTTTGAAAGTTGTGTAATTGGAAAGTTAAAAAGAAAATGGTTTAAAAAAACATTTTATTTAAAATACCATTACTGTCCCATACATGTGATTGTAAAAAGTGCAGAACTACTATAGAGAATGATATGAAACCCTTAAATAGATGAGTTGAGCCTACACCATTAACACATTTAAATTTAAAAAACAATTTAAGAAAAATCCCTAAAACCATATAAGTGTATTGCAATGCATGGCATATTCCAACATTGGTTATGATCTTAGTAACGGTTGTATGCGAGAACAATCGACTTTCATAATGTCTCACAGAGAAGGTACATTCATTACCTCCAGCGTGTCGCAGACAGGCGGGGGAAGACGAGCGTCTGGCCACAGGACGGGTCCCAGTACGAATTGAACGAATATAGTCCTAAAGTCACTGGCATAAACGGAGCGAATTTCTTGAAGTTATGACGTCACCAGGTTTGACGTCATTGTTTTAGAATCTGTAAAAATTTTCAAGTATTGCAGCCGACTACTGATTGATAGCAAGCTCCGGTCATTTTGCAAACGTTGCGGCAAGTTTTGTTATTCTATGAAATAATGCCTTAGCTTTAGTTGTTAGCTACCACGTAAAAGGTTAATTACTCTCAAACCATTAAAGGACGTGTTTAAGGGTGTTTCTTCTTTCGTATTAACCCTCTCAGTTTGAGCAGTAAATTAGTGTCACAGGTTTTGAAGTACTATGCCTACTTAATCACATAATGTCTAATTTTCACAATGTTCATTTTTGAAAAGGAAAGATAAAACTAGTCAATTATGATGGACATATTGTCTCCTCAAAATTGGTAGAGGATCTAAATGATCCAAGTAATGTAATGGGAGTGTAGCTCATTTTCATGTAATAATAGGCCTTTTAGGTACTCTGCATAAGTCTACTCGATAAATAGTATGAGAAAACTTAAAATTGTAACTTACTAGACTATCAACTGATAACTTATTGGCCTAATAGTTTGCGCATAAGTTGACTTGTACATTGGCTAGGCCTATACACAGGTTTTCATTGTCAATGGTGTTGGTCGAAGTAAGTTTTACCTGTGATTCCAATTGTGTTGCTTAATTTGGAATTTGATTCAGATAAATTTGAGGCATTTGGACGTTTTCCCTACAATGTGTTTGTGATTTGGGCTATCTTACATGAAGAGAGTGTGTCTCAACCGATTTCAATCAACAAATTTATTTCTCGGTTCATACACCACTTTGAGGAATATCAACTATCCATTCGTTGTATCAGTTACCTGTAATTACTCAATTTTACCATCAATGTATCAATTTATAGCCTAGTCAGATACTTAGGTAATATATTTGCCTTTGGTGCAGACCAAGCTTATCTAAAAAAAAAAATGTTACTTTGGCAAAAATTTATGATTTCATGGTTACTATATATGCTCAGTAATATTATGGTGTGACCGTTCGTTTGATTGTAGATCTGTTAGTTTAATTGTAGATCTTTTATTAGCCTAACTTAAGTTAGGGCTGAGGCCTAGTTAATATTTTTACTGGTTGCACAAACAATCACTTGATTCAAAACAGAATTCCACAATATCAGTAATCTGCCTGATACCTGTTAATTATATGTTATTGTACGGCCTAATAGCCTAGTAATTATTTTTAATAATTAAGTTACACTATCAGTTAATTTAGAACACGGTAACTAGAAGACTGTACTCTGTAAATGCCTTCCGCATCGGGCTAATAACGGTACAAATGATTCAGTAACCAATCAAAACTGAGATATTCACTTGTATTACTTCACTAGAGGAGCTATATTTCAGCTTTTTGATTGACTGGATTAAATTAATTGATATCTCAACTGTATACGATGATTGTCAAATTAAAAGTGCTCCCTCTCCTGACAACCACGGTTCCCCCCGATTCCCCCTGCTAATGAGGTTAGGTATGACCCATGGCCATTGTTACACTAAATAGCCTAAACTAAAAACTTATATATTTTTCCCAAATTCCAGTACCTAGGTCAAAGCTAATTTTACTATAGTTAATTCTGTGAGATAAATGTTGACTTCAGGGCTCTTTCGGGCAACATGATTGAACCTAAAAGGCTAACTACGTTTTATTTACAGGCTCATAATGGCCTATTTGGTGTAGGCCCTAAAATTTTATTGGAATGTTTATCAAGGCCTAGGCCTGGATTTGCATTTGAATGCTCAATTTAGGAGTTAAGTTGATTTTAGCGAATTACTCCTGAAGGGAAGAAGCTATTACCATAGGTAACACGGTAAGACCCAAGCCCGAGACCATAACTGTTTCAAGGATGTGTTCTGCAAAAGATGATTTTGTGTGGTTAAATTACATGATTTTATTGCTTTTATGTGTTCTTTGTATCTGCAGTTGAAGCTGCGTCCTGCAAAAATATTCTATATCAGGATATTGTAGCTGCTAGATAACCCTAAATACTGTGTGCTGAGTTTTATTTATGTACCCTTTACAGTTAGTTTAAAATAACTGTTCAAGAGTGAAAAAAATTATACCTGGTTGCACCTACCCCACTTCACCCTATTTAAAAAAATAGTCTACTAAATCAATACCTGAACTTTTTTTCAGAAGTTGTTCGATGCCGAATTTTACAAGCTGCAAACTACGAGATTAAGAACAGCCTATTAAAAAGTGGATGTCTAAAGCAAAAGAAAAATCGGAAGGAAAAAAGGTAATTTTGGTATTTCCTCTTAACTTCCATGCAACCAACACGTAATTACATTATGTTTAATTTAATTGACATAGATATTTAACAGGGTATCTACCAGTCATTAATTCGGGAAAATGATGGGGATTTCGTAAGGTCAGGAATAGTCATTAAAAATTCATGAATTTAAACCTTTGGTTGAGAAATAGCAGTTTTCGATGTTTTTTGTAGTTGCGGCTGGCAAATCTCACAATTGAATCGCGACATATATTTCGGTAACATCGCGGCCGGATAATCAGTCCATGGCCGGCACATTCCTTGATCGTATTTCGGCCAGAAAACCGCTAGTTTCATGACTTTCAGATCTCTCAGTAGCATCGCTACCAGGAAATCTCTCGCATCGTGGCCATCAAGCCAGTCTCTCTTTTGTGGCTGTGACATCTCTTGGTCATTTTATAGCCAGAATCACTCGCTCATTATGTAGCTGGTAAACCACCTCTTTTTCACGGCCGGAAAATAGCTTTCTTGTTTTGCGGCCAGTAGATCTCTTGGTGGCATTTTGGCGACAAGTCTCTCGCTCTTTTTGTGGCCATAACATTTAATGGCCAAATAGTGGCCAGAAAATCTATATATATATACAACCGCATGTGTATCTGTCGTTTATACAGCGGCTCGCATATTTCTCAGTCGTTTTGTGGCAAACAAGTCTCGCTTTTTTTGCAGACACCATATCTTCTGAACACATCGTGGCCACAAAGTCTTTAGTTTATACCACGGTCGGCAAATCTCTGTCATCCTGCGGCCGGAAAATCGCTCGGTCTTTCTGCGGCTAGTAAATCTCTTGGTCGCATTGAGGCCGGTAAAAAGATGCGTGATCGTCTTGCAAAGCTAAATAAATAAATAAATAAATAAAGCTACTTCCCCGTTCCCGCGCCAATCACATGTGAGTGGTAAATACATACTATCAATTTAAACATCCCTTTGCTTATTTTACAAAGTTGTTCCTGTGATAAGTCAATAAGCTTCGATGAATTTCATGGTCATCTACTTCTTTTGCAAAGTTACTCCTGCGATCGGTATGCTTCGTCTACCCGCTCGCGGTCGCTAAACATGCACGATCGTCTTTCTCAAAATTACTCCCATTATGAATGTGCAGTGGTTTACTGTAATATACGAGGGCCGTCCAGAAAGTAAATTACGTTTTTTCTCTTCATCTACCCCAGTGGTCTCATCTCCATGACTGATCTTGCTCCTTTACGTAATAGCTACAAATTATTTTCAACTCGAGTCCACGCACAGACCACTAAGGTCCATGTAGGCTCATTTCCGTAATTTTTTTATTTTCTTTTTATGAAGCTTAAATTAATTTTAAACATTTTTCATTATCATTTCGTGTTTTCTTTTTTATATTTTAATATTTTAGTTACGATTTCTTTTTACGTTTCATTTATTTTAACAAGATATTTTTAAGTTACATTTTGTATTATTATTTTGTGGAAAACTGATTTTCACTTTTGACTTTTGATAGTGTGGCCTAAACCTCCACTCCTGGTCCAAATCTGAGCCAAGTCTCGTTGCCATGTCGGTCGGCATTTCATTCTTACAGCGTTTCGAAATGGCAGTGTCCTTTGAAAATTCCGCTTTATTGATTTATCCTAATATTGTTGCTTCTTTTAGTTTCCTACCATTTGCAATTTCCCATCTAGAAATCCCTTAACCTTGAAAAAATTTAATCTCTTAAGACCAGGCATGGGTTATACAGGTTTATCCGAAAATTTCTCACTTTAGGTGGCAAAGTTCTGTGAAGTTGCTGATGCTGCGTGGGGTGGGTATTTGTAGGCAAGAAAGAAGCAATATTGTTAGGTTAAAGAAATTTCGCGTGATTTTAAAAACACACTTGCCATTTTGAAACGCTGTAAGAATAAAATTTGTGGTCGGTCGGCAACGAGACTTGGCTCAGATTTGGACCAGGAGTGGAGATTAGGCCACACTATCAGTCACGTAGATGAGACCACTAAGCTTGATGTAGAGACAAAACGTCATTTTCTTTCTGGAAGGCACTCGTAATTTTTACAAACCAACTTCAAAATTGCAAGACCTAAGTTTACAGCATAAAGGATTGTTTGTTACAGGAAATGTGATGAAAGCAACGAAGAAAAATTAATAACTACCCTATTGAACGGGAAGTGGACACACCGTGTATATCAAATCACTATACATTATTCACCGTACATTGTATCACAGCCAATGTAAATTAGCTGAATAAAAATCTCATCTACTTGTCTATCCATCTGTCTTTTTATTCACAATCCACTACTGATATTGTCATCTGTTATCATTTTAAAGTTTGGTAAAAAAGTGTAATTTTAATCCAACCTCAGCTCTGCCCCAATGGCCTTCAAAGTTATTTGAACAAGTGCATTTGGTTAATGAACAACTGGACGCAGGGTTTACATTCGGATATCCCTGCATGATCCTTTCCTGGTCCCAAGGATATAGAGGGATATCCCGGGGATAATACCAATATCCCTGTGGATTGTTCCTAGGGATGTTTTTGTGTGTGCTGTGTGGGTAATTAACGTGGGGGACTTTTTTAAAAGTGTTCTATTTGATTCTGCCAATTTAATTTGAAATATATAAAAACCAAGGAATTATAACGACTTTTCAATGTAATTTGTAAGGCCAATAAAAATGTTTTGAGTTTTAGCTTGGTTACATTTAAACTTATTGGCTGAAAACAAGACTGATGCTCAGGTTATGGATTTTCTTGTGACAAGAGCTCAATGTTTAAATATCTATGGAAACTGAAAATAGGGTGGTATCATCTGCATAAATTACCTAATCAGCACCAACATTTATTGGCAAATCATTAAGAGATATAAGGAAAAAGAATGGTACTGTACCAGGACTGAGCCATGCGGAACTCCTGCAACTACCTCCCTCTACTTAGATTTTCTCCCTCCACTAGAAACAAATTGCCTTCTACTACAAAAATAAGATTTTATCTAATGCTTATTCAACTCAAAATCTTATCGAACTCAAACAGAACTAAGGAAATTTAGAAAAGCCTGTTGCATCTAATAGATGTTGATTGATTGATTGGAGTGTGGGGAATAGGCTCAAAAGGTCTCGGCATGTCAACCGAAGCTTATTGTGCCCCTCCTAATGATTGATGCACTACCAAATCCAACTACATTTAACAAATAAGTTAGACTAGTTGGTTTTTGTGGCTAAAATCAATGAATTTAGTCAATAAGACTGGGTAAAAAGAGTCAAAAGGCCAATCATTAATTTAAGGTAGGCCCTAGGCCTAAATGAAATGGGCTGCTTGAACACTTCTGTGGACCCCTATGATGGATCAAGAATTTAATAACGATTGGCTAACACTTTAGGGCATAGCCTATAGGCATCTAGGGAGAGTTAACTTAGGTAAACTTATTGCCGACTGTACAATGTTTTCCAAACATGACAATGTAAAAAATCAACTCTGAGAAGATAAATCAGTAGAATTTAGCAAGTTGTATTCTAAGTTATAATGACACAAACCCAGTAAACCAAATTCTTTCATTCATTTTGTAAGAATGTGGTAATGAGAATGTATTTTCCTATGAGAGGATGAGAACGTTGATTTTCCTTTAAGCTTACTTACTTCTTACTTCTGTGCCGTCCGTGGACTCTCAGGTTGCTGAACAGGTCAAGAGGGTGCCACCAAGGTGGTCACCAGACAAAGAATAATTTATTTTCACCAATTTGCGAAGTGCAAACATTGGTCATAACTGGCCTAACTTAACTCAACCTTCGAAAAATTATTCAGATCAAAAAACAGCCCTGCACCAGGAAAAGCTTCAGTTCATGTTTGAATTTACTTATTTTGTTTATTTCTTTGATTTTTTGAGGGAGTCTTTGGAACATTTTTAAACCTGTAAACACGGGTTTATGTTCAAATTAGGTGAGCCTGTGCTGTTCTCCATATGTGCCTTTATTTCGAGTGTTGTGGTTGTGGTTGATTTCTGGGGGTTTGATGTTCTGTTTCTTTACATACATGATTGACTCACATATGTAAAGACTGGGAACTGTAAGGACTTCTAACTGAATGAAGGCGTCTCTGCAGCTTTCCCTGAATTTGAGGTTGAAAATTTATCGAATTGCTTTTTTATTTGCAAAGTAATAACAAAGCTTACAAAGTAATAACATTTAAATAACAACTCAAAAAGGCTGCAATTTCACAATTTATTTTTAATTTGGAATAGGCCTACCTTTCTACATTCAAACAAAAATACTCTGGATTATAATAAATCGTATTTAATAAATTATAATAAAGAAGGTAAAGGAAGATAAGACACAAATAACGTCCTTGTTTATTTTCAGATAACTGTTTATAGGTTAGGTTGTTAAGAATTAATTATGACGTCATGATTTGAAAAACTTTGTTCTATTTATGCTTGTGAGTATTGGATCGGATTAGTTCAATACGACCTCGTCCATGACGTCATGCCATTTGGCTCCGCTGCTCTGTTTATGCCAGTGACATTCGTAGTGGGACCCGTCCTGTGGCCAGTCGCTCGTGCGGGGGAAGCTGCAGCCGCGGCTTGACCGCGGAGTCCACGCGCTGCAGGTAGCTGACGACGTCGTCGTGGCAGAGCCGCCGCCAGTACACGTCCTCGTTGAGGGCCTCCCGCCACAGGTAGCAGACGGCGGCGCAGGCGGCCATGTCGCCTCCCCCCAGGTACTGCAGCAGCTCCTCCAGGATGTAGACTTCGGGATGCGCGCGCAGCTTGTTTTTTCGTCAGCCTGCCTCCTTTTCCATGTCTGTTATTGGCGGTCGACTCGTTTCGCTGTTGTTTAGCGTTTAATGACTTGTTTATTGTTTTGTGCATTTTTAGTCGTATTGTGCTTTTAACATGGATGATGAGGATAACACACTGGTTGAAAACAGTGAAAGTCTGTTAATAGATAGATCTCCTAAAATAGAGGTAGAGGTTACCACTGCTAAACCATAAATGACCTTGTAAGAAGCATACCATATAGCCATAAGGCTCAAAGAAAAATAATTCTTGTATTTTTAATACAGTGATCCACTTGCCCCAGGCTTGATTATTCTGATATAATTCCCGTCAATTGCACAAAGGCAATGGGGAAAATTAGTCTTCTTAATAAATTCTGATGCTTCGTCGAGGCTAAACTGTTCAGTGAATGAGGGAAAGCAAATCGGTTGTAAACGTTTCCTTAGCATTGCAGGCCTGCCTTATTCGAAATTGTAGAGATCCCAATGCATAATCGATAGTGGAGATCAGTCATCGGGGCACCAGTTGCTAGGTACCTGATAAAAGTTAATGTCGACACTTCGAAAGCGAATAGCAGATAAAGGTGACAGGCAGACGACCAAAACAAGCTGCGCGTGCTTCGTGAGAGCTCGGTTGCAGCCACCGTATATGTGAAAGGACAAGATTGGCTGCGACTTCTTATAGGTCAGTGGCTGCCACCCAGTCGCAGCGACCTAATGTGAGCGACTGTGAGTGGCACAGGTAGCTGACGGCGGCGCAGGTGGCCAGGTCACCCCCCCCAGGTACTGCAGCAGCTCCTCCAGGATGTAGACGGGCAGCCGGGTAATGTCCATGTAGAACCTGCCGGCAGTAAGCAGCGACGGTGAGAGGCACAGGTAGCTGATGGCGGCGCAGGTGCCCAGGTCGCCTTCCCCAAGGTACTGCAGCAGCACCTCCGGGATGTAGACGGGCAGCCGGGTCATGTCCATGTAGAACCTGGCAGCAGTAAGCAGCGACTGTGAGAGGCACAGGTAGCTGACGGCGGCGCAGGCGGCCAGGTCAACCCCCCCAGGTACTGCAGCAGCTCCTCCAGGATGTAGACGGGCAGCCGGGTCATGTCCATGTAGAACCTGGCAGCAGTAAGCAGCGACTGTGAGAGGCACAGGGAGCTGACGGCGGCGCAGGCGCCCAGGTCACCCCCCCAGGTACTGCAGCAGCTCCTCCAGGATGTAGACGGGCAGCCGGGTCATGTCCATGTAGAACCTGGCAGCAGTAAGCAGCGACTGTAAGAGGCACAGGGAGCTGACGGCGGCGCAGGCGGCCAGGTCACCCCCCCAGGTACTGCAGCAGCACCTCCAGGATGTAGACGGGCAGCCGGGTGATGTCCATGTAGAACCTGGCAGCAGTAAGCAGCGACTGTGAGAGGCACAGGTAGCTGACGGCGGCGCAGGTGGCCAGGTCGCCTCCCCCCAGGTACTGCAGCAGCACGTCCGGGATGTAGACGGGCAGCCGGGTGATGTCCATATAGATTCTAGCAGCAGTAAGCAGCGATTGTGAGTGGCACACGTAGCAGACGGCAGCGCAGGCGGCCAGGTCGCCTCCCCCCAGGCATTGCAGCAGCTTCTCCAGGATGTAGACGGGCTGGCGCGAGATGTCCGTGTAGAACCTGGCAGGTGTAAGCAGCGACTGTGAGTGGCACAGGTAGCTGACGGCGGCGCAGGCGGCCAGGTCACCCCCCCAGGTACTGCAGCAGCTCCTCCAGGATGTAGACGGCAGCCGGGTGATGTCCATGTAGAACCTGGCAGGTGTAAGCAGCGACTGTGAGAGGGACAGGTAGCTGACGGCGGCGCAGGCGGTTAGGTCGCCTCCCCCCAGGCACTGCAGCAGCACCTCCAGGATGTAGACGGGCAGCCGGGTGATGTCCATATAGATTCTAGCAGCAGTAAGCAGCGATTGTGAGTGGCACACGTAGCAGACGGCAGCGCAGGCGGCCAGGTCGCCTCCCCCCAGGCATTGCAGCAGCTTCTCCAGGATGTAGACGGGCTGGCGCGAGATGTCCGTGTAGAACCTGGCAGGTGTCAGCAGCGACTATGAGAGGCACAGGTTGCTGACGGTGGCGCAGGCGGCCAGGTCACCTCCCCCAGGTACTGCAGCAGCTCCTCCAGGATGTAGACGGGCAGCCGGGTCATGTCCGTGTAGAACCTGACAGGTGTAAGCAGCGACTGTGAGAGGCACAGGTAGCTGACGGCGGTGCTGGCGGCCAGGTCACCCCCCCCCAGGTACTGCAGCAGCACCTCCAGGATGTAGATGGGCAGCCTGGTCATGTCCGTGTAGAACCTGGCAGGTGTAAGCAGCGACTGTGAGAGGCACAGGTAGCTGACGGCGGCGCTGGCGGCCAGGTCACCCCCCCCCCCCCAGGTACTGCAGCAGCTCCTCCAGGATATAGACGGGCAGCCGGGTCATGTCCTTGTAGAACCTGGCAGGTGTAAGCAGCGACTGTGAGAGGCACAGGTAGCTGACGGCGGCGCTGGCGGCCAGGTCACCCCCCCCAGGTACTGCAGCAGCTCCTCCAGGATATAGACGGGCAGCCGGGTCATGTCCTTGTAGAACCTGGCAGGTGTAAGCAGCGACTGTGAGAGGCACAGGTAGCTGACGGCGGCGCTGGCGGCCAGGTCACCCCCCCAGGTACTGCAGCAGCACCTCCAGGATGTAGAGGGGCAGCCGGGTCATGTCCATGTAGAACCTGGCTGGTGTAAGCAGCGACTGTGAGAGGCAGAGGTAGCTGACGGCGGCGCAGGCGGCCAGGTCACCCCCCCCAGGTACTGCAGCAGCAACTCCAGGATGTAGACGGGCAGCCGTGCGATGTCCATGTAGAACCTGGCAGGTGTAAGCAGCGACTGTGAGAGGCACAGGTAGCTGACGGCGGCGCAAGCGGCCAGGTCACCCCCCCAGGTACTGCAGCAGCACCTCCAGGATGTAGACGGGCAGCCGTGTGATGTCCATGTAGAACCTGGCAGTTGTAAGCAGCGACTGTGCGAGGCACAGGTAGCTGACGGTGGCGCAAGCGGCCAGGTCACCCCCCCAGGTACTGCAGCAGCACCTCCAGGATGTAGACGGGCAGCCGTGTGATGTCCATGTAGAACCTGGCAGTTGTAAGCAGCGACTGTGAGAGGCACAGGTAGCTGACGGCGGCGCAAGCGGCCAGGTCACCCCCCCAGGTACTGCAGCAGCACCTCCAGGATGTAGACGGGCAGCCGTGTGATGTCCATGTAGAACCTGGCAGTTGTAAGCAGCGACTGTGCGAGGCACAGGTAGCTGACGGTGGCGCAGGTGGCCAGGTCACCTCCCCCAGGTACTGGCAGCAGCACCTCCAGGATGTAGACGGGCAGCCAGGTGATGTCCATGTAGAACATGGCAGGTGTAAGCAGCGACTGTGAGAGGCACAGGTAGCTGACGGCAGCGTAGGCGGCCAGGTCACCCCCCCAGGTACTGCAGCAGCTCCTCCAGGATGTAGACGGGCAGCCGGGTCATGTCCATGTAGAACCTGGCAGGTGTAAGCAGCGACTGTGAGAGGCGCAGGTAGCTGACGGTGGCGCAGGCGGCCAGGTAACCCCCCCCCAGGTACTGCAGCAGCACCTCCAGGATGTAGACGGGCAGCCGGGTCATGTCCATGTAGAACCTTACAGGTGTAAGCAGCGACTGTGAGAGGCACAGGTAGCTGACGGCGGCGCAGGCGGCCAGGTCACCTCCCCCAGGTACTGCAGCAGCTCCTCCAGGATGTAGACGGGCAGCCGGGTCATGTCCATGTAGAACCTTACAGGTGTAAGCAGCGACTGTGAGAGGCACAGGTAGCTGACGGCGGCGCAGGCGGCCAGGTAACCCCCCCCCAGGTACTGCAGCAGCACCTCCAGGATGTAGACGGGCAGCCGGGTCATGTCCATGTAGAACCTTACAGGTGTAAGCAGCGACTGTGAGAGGCACAGGTAGCTGACGGCGGCGCAGGCGGCCAGGTCACCTCCCCCAGGTACTGCAGCACCACCGCCAGGATGTAGACGGGCAGCCGGGTCATGTCCATGTAGAACCTTACAGGTGTAAGCAGCGACTGTGAGAGGCACAGGTAGCTGACGGTGGCGCAGGCGGCCAGGTAACCCCCCCCCAGGTACTGCAGCAGCACCTCCAGGATGTAGACGGGCAGCCGGGTCATGTCCATGTAGAACCTTACAGGTGTAAGCAGCGACTGTGAGAGGCACAGGTAGCTGACGGCGGCGCAGGCGGCCAGGTCACCTCCCCCAGGTACTGCAGCACCACCGCCAGGATGTAGACGGGCAGCCGGGTCATGTTCATGTAGAACCTGGCAGGTGTAAGCAGCGACTGTGAGTAGCAAAGGTAGCTGTCGGCGGCGCAGGCGGTTAGGTCGCCTCCCCCCAGGCACTGCAGCAGCACCTCCAGGATGTAGACGGGCAGCCGGGTGATGTCCATATAGATCCTAGCAGCAGTAAGCAGCGATTGTGAGTGGAACACGTAGCAGACGGCAGCGCAGGCGGCCAGGTCGCCTCCCCCCAGGCACTGCAGCAGCTTCTCCAGGATGTAGACGGGCTGGTGCGTGAAATCCATGTAGAACCTGGCAGCAGTAAGCAGCGACTGTGAATGACATAGGTAGCTGACGGCGGCGCAGGCGGCCAGGTCGCCTCCCCCATAGTACTGCAGCAACACCTCCGGGATGTAGACGGGCAGCCGGGTGATGTCCTTGTAGAACCTGGCAGCAGTAAGCAGCGACTGTGAGTGGCACAGGTAGCTGTCTGCGGCGCAGGTGGCCAGGTCGCCTCCCCCAAGGTACTGCAGCAGCACCTCCAGGATGTAGACGGGCAGCCGGGTTATGTCCATGTAGAACCTGGCAGGTGTAAGCAGCGACTGTGAGTGGCACAGGTAGCTGACGGCGGCGCAGGCGGCCAGGTCAACCCCCCAGGTACTGCAGCAGCTCCTCCAGGATGTAGACGGGCAGCCGGGTGATGTCCACGTAGAACCTGGCAGCAGTAAGCAGCGACTGTGAGAGGCACAGGTAGCTGACGGCGGCGCAGGTTGCCAGGTCGCCTCCCCCAAGGTACTGCAGCAGCACCTCCAGGATGTAGACGGGCAGCCGGGTTATGTCCATGTAGAACCTGGCAGGTGTAAGCAGCGACTGTGAGTGGCACAGGTAGCTGACGGCGGCGCAGGCGGCCAGGTCAACCCCCCAGGTACTGCAGCAGCTCCTCCAGGATGTAGACGGGCAGCCGGGTGATGTCCACGTAGAACCTGGCAGCAGTAAGCAGCGACTGTGAGAGGCACAGGTAGCTGACGGCGGCGCTGGCGGCCAGGTCACCCCCCCAGGTACTGCAGCAGCACCTCCAGGATGTAGACGGGCAACCGGGTGATGTCCATGTAGAACCTGGCAGCAGTAAGCAGCGACTGTGAGAGGCACAGGTAGCTGACGGCGGCGCAGGTGGCCAGGTCACCCCCCCCCCCAGGTACTGCAGCAGCACCTCCAGGATGTAGACGGGCAGCCGTGTGATGTCCATGAAGTACCTGGCAGCAGTTAGCAGCGACTGTGAGTGGCCCAAGTAGCTGACGGCGACACAAGCGGCCAGGTCGCCTCACCCCAGGTACTGCAGCAGCACCTCCATTATGTAGACGGGCAGCCGGGTCATGTCCATGTAGAACCTGGCAGGTGTAAGCAGCGACTGTGAGAGGCACAGGTAGCTGACGGCGGCGCAGGTGGCCAGGTCGCCTCCCCCCAGGTACTGCAGCAGCACCTCCAGGATGTAGACGGGCAGCCGGGTCATGTCCTTGTAGAACCTGGGCAGGTGTAAGCAGCGACTGTGAGAGGCACAGGGAGCTGACGGCGGCGCAGGTGGCCAGGTCGCCTCCCCCCAGGTACTGCAGCAGCACCTCCAGGATGTAGACGGGCAGCCGGGTCATGTCCATGTAGAACCTGGCAGGTGTAAGCAGCGACTGTGAGAGGCACAGGTAGCTGACGGCGGCGCAGGCGGCCAGGTCACTCTCCCCCCCCAGGTACTGCAGCAGCTCCTCCAGGATGTAGACGGGCAGCCGGGTCATGTCCATGTAGAACCTAGCAGGTGTAAGCAGCGACGTTGAGTGGCACAGGTAGCTGGCGGCGGCGCAGGTGGCCAGGTCACCTCCTCCCAGGTATAGCTGGCGCCACTTCTTGGGGCCCAGTCCGCGCATGGGGCGGGGAGTGGGTGGGCTGGGAGGAGAGGGGAGTAGTAGTGGCAGCGGCGGCCGAAATTGTACTAGCCTGGCTGCGTACGTTCGGCAGCTCGCACATAGTTACTGCTTCTCTGTCAATCGTTGTTCAGAGTAACAAGACGCTTCAATAAATTCTAATGAAAAATTTATATTATTGAATAGAATTAAAACAGATCATTAATCGTCAGTAAGAGTCAATGTTCCTTCGGTCAATTACGACATGTAGTGACACGCTATTGTTGACGGCTGAGAGCAGAATGTCAGTGCTGCGCTCTAGTGAGGCGTTGTCGCGCATGCGCTCTAGCCGTTTTTGCTACCGCGCATCCACCGCACTGGGCCCCAAGAATTGGCGTCAGTTATACTGCAGCAGCTCCTCCAGGATGTAGACGGGCAGCCGGGTGATGTCCATGTAGAACCTGGCAGCAGTAAGCAGTGACTGTGAGTGGCACAGGTAGCTGTCTGCGGCGCAGGTGGCCAGGTCGCCTCCCCCCACGTACTGCAGCAGCTCCTCCAGGATGTAGACGGGCAGCCGGGTGATGTCCATGTAGAACCTGGCAGCAGTAAGCAGTGACTGTGAGTGGCACAGGTAGCTGTCTGCGGCGCAGGTGGCCAGGTCGCCTCCCCCCACGTACTGCAGCAGCTCCTCCAGGATGTAGACGGGCAGCCGGGTGATGTCCATGTAGAACCTGGCAGCAGTGAGCAATGACTGTGAGTGGCACAGGTAGCTGACGACGGCGCAGGTGGCCAGGTCGCCTCCCCCTAGGTACTGCGGCAGCTCCTCCAGGATGTACACGGGCAGCCGGGTGATGTCCATGTAGAACCTGGCAGCAGTAAGCAATGACTGTGAGTGGCACAGGTAGCTGACGACGGCGCAGGTGGCCAGGTCGCCTCCCCCTAGGTACTGTGGCAGCTCCTCCAGGATGTAGACGGGCAGCCGCGTGATGTCCGTGTAGAACCTGGCAGCAGTAAGCAGCGACTGTGATTGGCACATCTTCAAAAAATCCCAGAGAATAACTCGTAGGCAAGTCATTCTACGAAAATTAACATGGGGAACCTCAAAAAAAACTGCAAGAAAAGGTTTTTTGATGGGATTCTACTTAAAAAAATATTAATTTTAACATATCTAAAGTTTACCAAAATCGGACCATGGGAACCTCACTAAAATCACGTTTCAAAAGGCAGCTTTTCCCACCATATAAAAATTTTTGAAAAAATACATTCAACTGTATTTTGTATCAATGTTTTTTGAGAAATTGACTTTGGACCACCGCCAATCATCATTGGGTGATTGGTTCTATATTTTGACAGAGTTTACATTTTTGGCCGCCATCTTGGATCCGCCATTTTTTAAATAAATATTTTTTTCAAATGTAAAGATGGTGATGTGACGCATCATTATGGACTAGATTTTTACCCTGAACACAATGCTGAAGTCCGTTTATGAAAATATGCATTTGTTAAAAGGATATGCTAAAATAAAAATTCATCCCTATACATTTCTTATGGACGTTTATTTTTTTAAAGATTATTTAAGAATTATGTCTTATATCTCCGGTTCTAATTAAGGTATGTAGTTCGTTTGGTCTTAAAATACTCAGTCAGTTAACGGCTTTTATATGAGCTATTGATCACTAAAATCGAACGACTGCTGGACGAGCTATAAGGCTAAAATCGACACGAAAATCAATTTTTTACAAATTTGTTTTCTGTCAAAGATTCATAGCGCAGGTCCTAAATGGATTAAAAAGCTTGTTATCCCCTCAAATTACTCAGAAGATTCTGGGCTTTCATATGAGCTATAGCTCATTAAAATCGGACCTACTTAGATTGAATTATGAACCTTCATTTACCATAAAATCTGTTCACTTTCGTAAATTTTATTTAGCTAATGACTTATACATAGAAAACTAACAGAGATTCAAAACAGTTTTATGTTTTAATTAACTCAGTACATTATTGGCTTTCATTTAAGCTCTTAATCATTTAAATCGGTTGAGTTTGAGGTGAAATATAGACCTCAAACCAACATAAAAATCAATTTTTTCAAAATATCTTAATTATTTAAAGATTTGTATCTCAAGTCCCAAACATGGCCTGCAAGTTGAATAGGTATGAAACACGCACTGATCTACTAGCTTTCATTTGATATATTGATAATTAAAATCTGACAAAAAAGGATGGGTTATGTTCTTTTATATCATCTTTGACAAAAAACAAATTTATAAAAAATGGATTTTCGTGTAGATTTTAGCCTTATAGCTTATCCAGCAGTCGTCCGACTTTAATGATCAATAGCTCATATAAAAGCCATTAAATGACTGAGTATTTTAAGACCAAAACGAACTAAATACCTAATTAGAACCGAAGATATAAGACGTAACTCTTAAAAAATCTTAAAAAAAATTAAACGTCCATAAGAAATGTATAGGGATGAATTTTTATTTTAGCATATCTTTTTAACGAATGCATATTTTCAAAAACGGATTTCAGCATTGTGTTCAGGGTAAAAATCTAGTCCATAATGATGCGTCACATCACCATCTTTACATTTGAAAAAAATATTTATATAAAAAATGGCGGATCCAAGATGGCGGCCGAAAATGTAAACTATGTCAAAATTTAGAACCAATCACCCAATGATGATTGGCGGTGGTCCAAAGTCAATTTCTCGAAAAACATTGATACAAAATACAGTTGAATGTATTTTTTCAAAAATTTTTGTATTGTGGAAAAAGCCGCCATTTTGAAACGTGATTTTAGTGAGGTTCCCATGGTCCGATTTTGGTAAACTTTGGATATGTTAAAATTCATAATTTTTTAAATAGGATCCCATCAAAAAACCTTTTCTTGCAGTTTTTTGAGTTCATCGCGTAAATTGACTGGACTATAGGTAATTTGACAAATTATAGAGTTGTATTCATGGATTATAAAATTGGTTCTTTATATTCATCTGTGTTTAATAAACGCTGAGGTTTTTTTCAACCAAGTCCGTCTATAACGTGTTCTTCCATATCGACTATTCAAAGTCGTTGCTCAGTTTGTAAAATATTAATGGTACCTGCACTAAACAAATAGGCATGGCAGGGTTAATACCCTGGCCCCAACCACTCCAGTAACTCTCACTAAGTTTTTTTTGTCGAGAGGACTTAATTTAAAATAAAAGTTGAAATTTATGATTGTAAAGAAAAAAATACGTTTATTAAGTTCTGGGACCAATAATGTCAGCTTTACGGGCTGTAGTCTGCGATTGCTTATTGTAGGTTAACTTTTTAAGTTGAAAGCTCTGAGTAACGACACCGAATAAGCAGATATTTACAAATCATATTCAAATATACTTTATATGTGAGTTCTGTTATCACATGATCAACTACACAATTGAATACGTTTGCCTAAATGGGTTTTATTAGGTTTTTGTAATTGATCAGTTATGTTTGGGCCACAGTGTAAAAAAAATTAAGTACCACTACTACCTAAAGACGTTATTACCTAAAAAAATGGCCTAAAAACTCCAAATGTTTCGGGGGAAGGTTGATATATCCCCGTATACCCCCGGGTTCTCCCCCGGGTTCTCCTCTCCATTGAAATGGAATGCCGCCTCATCACTAAACACAAACACCAAGCGTGGGACAAAACTGTCGTCGTCGTCCTCCATGTTGCCAAGAATAAAATTACAAAACTTCACAAGTCGTTATTTGTCACCTTCATGAAGACCTTAAAGTAGCTGAAATTTATATGGTTTGATCGGTAAAAATCGACGCAACGATCGCCTTACGGATGTCAAGGGCATGTTGAGCTGACAAGCTGCACGGCCTGCGTGTGATACAACGGTGGATGCGCTCCACGCCTGCGTCGGAAACTCGGGAACGGCGGCGGCGATTCCCCTTTACACCGACTACAGTACGTCAGTACGATATTCACGCACACAGCTCAAGTTACAGTGAGGTTAATTTTGTTTTAATAGAAAGATTCTTTTGTGATACACGCTGCATACAAGTAAAGTATAAATAAAGACGCGCAATCGTCTTCCGCAGTCACCTCTGCCACTGCTATGCGGCGTAACCGCGAATGAAAAACACGCAAAATCAAATTTTCACCCCTATATTTTTTTACAAAGGTATTTGCCATGCGGTCAACATGCGAAATTGACTTTCACGAATAAAAACAGGTTTATGTTCCCTAAGTCAGCTTTTGTAAATCCAAATGGTTTTTGTCCATTTAAATTTACAAAAGCTGTTGAATGAGATAACATAAACCTCTTTTTATTTGTTAATTTTAGCTTTGGACGCTATCTCCATATGAATAACTTTCACGGCTGTCCACCTTTCTTGTCAAGCTATTCCTATAGTTAACTAGTTTTTTCATCTACAATCGTCTTTTGTGTGTTGGAAACCACGAATAAATGTCTTTTGTAAAGCTATTCCCGAGTAAAGCTATTCCCGAGTTTTGTTCATGGTTTTGATATATTTTTGCGGCATCAAATTTAGGACCGTATACGTACTCTGCAAAGTTACATATATATCTTTTTCATCACTCTATATACGAAAATTGCCCGTTACCGTACAGCTGAGATCTACGAAAACTCTCGATTCCCTTACGTCAAAACAAGTAATGATCAGCTGCTTTTTCGGTACCCAAACATTTCATTCCCGTACCCAAACAAACCATTTCCGTACCAAAACAAAATATTGCCGTACCCAAACAAACGAATTCCTTAATTTGACAGTTCAACCAGCTGACTTTATAAACTAAAATAGGCAGTTCAGCCGTATTGTGTATACTTATAGAAAAATTACTAAATTATGAAATGTTGGATCATTTTTTTAGCGAATTTCCCCTATAGGGAAGTAGCTATTACCGTAGGCGGCACGGTGAGACTTAAGCCCGGGACCATGTTATTTTTTCATTTTGAGGTCCCTAGACCCCAAAAACACCGTTCGTTCATTTTCATATATATGTATATATATATATATATATATATACCTGTCCGTAGGCGCGATAACTTTTGTAAAAAAGGTCCGATCTTGATGAAATTTGGAACAAACGTGTAAAGCCTCATTCATGACTTCGAGTTCGCAAACCAGCAAGATTGATTTACTCTAAGAAGGTTTTTTCACAAAATAAAATTTATTTTCAAGATTTAACACCTTTTTACTAATTATTTTTAAACTTAATTGTCAAAAATGAATTCAGCTTAAAAAAACAAACAATTTAGCATTTTGAATTATTATTCTACGTCAATCCATTGCTTAGATATTGGATAATATTGGATGTGCTAAACACAGTACGTTGTCCAATATTGTTTTTAATTTTTCCCTCCAAAAAGTATAGTCACCCTGATTTGAGATGTTTTTAAAAATACAATTCTGAACATATGATTAAATTTGCAGGTGTTGAATATTTTATTTGTGTTTATTTTGAATAGTTAGAGTTCATTGATCAAGATTTTGCAGAAAATATATACTATATCAAAAAATACAAATTATTTTTAAATTTAATAAAGAAAGTAAGAGCATTTGGAGGGGGGGGGATGTCTCGGTCTAAACTGCCTGAAAATGTAGCATAATATATGATATGTTTAATAATGAGGATTGATAATATGTTTTATTGAAATTGGCTGGAGATGTAGGTCTGTTGCAACAGGGTTGTTTTAATTACTATAAAACTGACCATATGATTGAATTTAATTTTTTCATGAGATTGAATTATTTGTTTGTTTTGAGTGTTTTGAGTTCATTGGTTATATGTTTGTTGACATTTATATTCTATAACAAGATTACAGTTATTAAAAATTAAAAGACTAAGAATTATATAAAATACAAAAGTGTATGTATTACTAATGAAAACTAATATGGTCTCTTTGTTAATTTTCCTCATGTTTAAAGCTCATGAATGATTAAATATGCGTTTTTTGTATATTATTTACTTAACGTATTCAAATGATACTTTCCTTCAAACAAGTTGAATGCTCACATATACAAAATAAATCCTATGGAAATTCGCTGAGTACGCAGGTCTGCTGCGACGGGGGTATTATGAGTTTGGTCACTTATTTGCATCGTGATGAAAAGTACTGTTCACAACTCGTCACAAAAGTACCATTTCGGGGCTCGATAGTGTTTTACTTGCTCGGCTTACGCCTCGCAAGTAAAACACTATCTTGCCCCGAAATGGGCTACTTTCGTGACTAGTAGTGAAATATACTATTACCCGTGATCGGTAAAAGTTTATTGTCCGTAAACTTTCCGGATTAAGCGTACATTCAGGTTATCTGATGCTAAAGTTAAGCCATCAATTTACAATTTACTGTCAGTAAGAATTGTAAATCTTTTTAACTGTGGCATTTTGTAATACCAATGCAATAAATTAAAAATGAACAATTTTAGTTCAAAATGTACGAGGAAAGAATCATCCCATTATGAGAGCCATTATTTAAACTTAAGAAATGTCAAAGAGGTAATTGGGATTTTAATCATTCACTCCATCTTCTCGGTTCCATAGCATTCAACAATGAATACCCATTTAAAAGGGCATTTAATAAATCAAAGAAAAACTTCTGTCTACCTAACAGTTATTCTGTATTTATATTGAATAAAGTTATTTGCATCTATACTTTATATGAAGGAGAAGGGGTTTTCTATCGGACAGCAAATATTCACAACTTTTAAGACCTAGAAAGCTTGAAAATTGGTATATTTGCTTCCCTTGTTTTATAATAATATTCTTAAAATTTGTCTATGAATAGTCCTTACTCCATAATAATTATCAGAATTAAGTAAAATAACGAAAACGATTCAACAAAATATACTATGAGTTTTATAGTTCGGTATGGTTAAACTTACTAATTATTTATTTTTAATGAAATCTATGTGTATATATATATATATATATATATATATATATATATATATATATATATGTGTGTGTGTGTGTCAATACCGTTCAATTTATTGCAAGTAAATTGCTCGTTTCCGATTTAATATATTTTATTATTGTACCTAACTCAAATTAAATCTTAACTAGATAACTTGATTATGTTACATACAGTTAGACACATTCTGTACTTATTTAGCTGTGTCAGATCTAATGGGGACGCATTTTAGTTTTGCACAGAGAAACTGTATAATTTCGGCGGAGTAAGCCTAAAATTTGTCATCAAACTATATGGATGATTTATTTTATTTTTTATAACAGAATTCAATATTAACCAAAACCCAGGAAACTAAATTCAATTTCATTTTTCGACACCAAAGTTTTAACTTGTTTTTCATAATTATTAAGTTAAAATGTGTATAGATCATAATTAAGTTCTTCTAGGAGCGTGAGTCTAAAAGAACAGATCAAGAAAAGCAGCTAAGAAGAGCGTGTCATGCAGAGTAGTTTTGACATACTAATGAAACCACCATAGCATCACCCTTGATTGTAGTAGTTTCAACATTTCACTTACATGCTCCTCTTGAACTTGCGCCATTCCTGAGACCAGCCCTCCAAGGAGACGACGCTCAGCTGGCGACCGCCCGTGTCGGGGGTGGAACTCATGCCGAGTGCCACGGGCTGCTTCTGTGGACCGACTCGTGGGCTAATTAAAGTGATGTCAAGCCGGCAGTTGATGAGTCTGTCATCAGGGGCAGAGGTGGCATCCTGCTTGGCAGCGACTCCACCTGGCGCGCCACCAGCTCGTCACTCAGGAGACACCACTTGTAATGCATTTCTTTATCCCGTTTCCATTTTAGGATCAATATTGATGTGAATGCTAAAAATGTTTTCTTTTTACGTACCAAAACCTTTACGTAATTAAAAAGACAGTATTTTATTTACCAAGAATCGTATTTGAGCATAATACATGTACTTAATAAAGTACTGTATAATATTTTAACACGATTTAATTTCTACTGTAGTCTCCGTGACCCAGTTACTACAGTTTTTGAGAGTCTACAGTAACTTGTGGGAGAAAAGAAATGAACAGAATAAAATAAATTAATACAAGCAGGGGCGTACTCAGACCGGTCTTCCCGGGACAACTTTACCGGGGCCCGGGGCCAAGGGGGGGCCCGGGCTGGGTCCAGGGGGGCCCGGGGCGGGTCCAAGGGGGGCCCGGGGGGGGGGGGTTAGGGGGTCAGAACCCCCCCGAACAAGGAAAAAGGGCCCGAAAGGACAACAAAGGGGCCAAAAATGACACGTGTGTGAGTAAAAAAAAGGTCACCACTTTTTACGAGCTGGAAACCTTGCGGAAACCAGCTACGGCTTTAAGTGGAACGGGTGCAGTACCAGCACATGAGGGGCCCGGCCTAATATCTTTACCAGGGCCCACAGCTGGCCAAAGCTAATGTGGGCCAAAGCTGGGAACAGCCCTGAATACAAGGGCCAGATGTTTTACTAAAATAACTGTAATGATTTATTATTTGAGTAACATATTTCTTGATTAGTCTGTTTTACAAACTACCACCCAAATGTCTGGTTATTTTCCATATGTTAGTTACATTATTAAACACAGAGGTGGTGTTTAACTGTTTATCTTGAGTATGCTTCTGTATGTTCCAAGTAAGAGTAAATACTGTGGAACGGAAAGAGGCAAAATGTGGGCTTCTAAAGTTGCATAATTAACTTTGAAATCCAAATCATTTTATCAAAACTAATGGACAAGCGCTGCTAAGCATGCTAATTATTTGTTTACAATTAGCTTTCAATCAAACAAATTATTGTTAATTGAAACAAATGCATTAATGTGCAACCGTTATATTAATAATTGTACATAAGGAAAATTTTATCAAATAACTAATATTTTTCCTTGAACATTCTCATTCTTATTTAATTTTAATCAATTGTTTTAATTTATTAATAATTTAAATAATAATTCCAACATTTTTTTGACTCGTTAACCTTTTAACACGCTTAATCTGGGCCCATAAAATGTCGGGTAAGTATATAAGGTTGTGTACAGATTGTATACTCGGAAAATTAGATTATAGGGTGTTAGCAGTCACTCGGTTAATGGAAAGTTTTATTTTTAATTGATCTTTTCTTTATGGAAATAAGTTCCAAAAAAAACAGATTAGGTAGCTTTCTTATTAAAAATATTTATGTAAAATTTTTATAAATTCAAAAGAAAGTGAGACTCAGTAAACTTTCACGTACACTGGATTCTTAACTTTTGTTCATTTGGAATCATTAAAACCAAATAATACCGGTTCTATTTGTAAGTACTCCCTTTGAAACAACTCTGTGTATTCAGCGAATATCACTGCTTATATATGCATATAATGTATATATGCTTAGGTCTTACCATCCTCCAACCCCTCCCCTGACTGCTACGGTAAGATCGGCTAAACACTTCAGCTGTGTTTACTTTCCTCTTACCGTAATACTGTGCAATCAAAGCGAGTCGAATATGATTACTATATCAAGTGTGTAACGGCTAAAAGACATTTTCTTAAAAATAAAACTTGTCTCTCTTGAAAGGCATATTTCAATTTTTAACTGATTTTTTAACAGTGAGCCCAAAAGGAAAAGATAGGAAAAGTTAAAGTTAGTATCCAACATGATATTTTCTTTCAATGTGAATTTTACCATTACTAAGAACCAAAAAGGTTGTTGTCAAACATCAAACAACAAACACTGTTAAATGGTCTACACTTTCCTACATTTACTAACAAAAATAGTGTGACAATTATTTAATTTTATTTCATTCAGCTTCTGTCAGCTTAACTCAATATTGTCACCGAAGATAGAATTGAGTCGCGGAACTCGAGAGGGGAACTCTAGTTTATAAGCCACTCATTATTTTATTCAAACAGGATGGCGGAGAGCGGGGCGCGCAGCCACTTTAATTCCATTCGGTAAACGAGTTGAGTTATTCACTTTTCCAATTTGCACCGGGAAGGTGATTGCTATCAAATAATTGGTTTTATTTTTACTTTTAGTTGATGACTCTACAAGTTTATTTTGCCATATTAAAATTGACAATTCAGTCAAATCAAAATGATTTCACTTTCACCTGTCATAAGATCAAAGCGGTAAGCGGTATTTTTTTTTGACAAAACAGATAACTGTAAAGACAAGTGAATGATTTTTCGATCCGTGAAATCATTGATTATAAAGAAAAAAATATAAGCAATGTTAAATTTTGAAAAAGTCAATGGTGAAATTTATTTCAGTTAATGAGGTATATTTTTATTCTTTTAAGCAAGGAAGTAATAAAATAATAGTAGTTTTCATTACTAGGAGCGAAAGTGGCTCTTTTTGGTACGAGATCGTAATTTACAGGCGAGGCGCAGCCGAGCTTGGAAATGCGATCGAGTACCAAGGAGACACTTTTGCTTCGTGTGATGAACAACTATTTTCATCATTATGTATAAATAACCATTTAATCGTTAAAAAGTTAGACTACATAATTTTGAGGTTATCCAACATAGTCATCGTCATTTACACATCTGTTAGTTGTTTACAATCACAAGATAAGAAATCGTTCAACCTTTCAAACGTAACATAAACAAATTTTGACATTAGAGTACGGCAAAACTTACCATATGTTTTTTCAGTACTCCTATTCGAAGTGATCCAAAAACGATCATTTTGCGTACTATTTAGAGAACTAAAAACGGCTGTTTTCGGTACAGTGTGATGAAAAATACAATGCAATAGTTCGTTACCTTAATACTATCCTTTAGACTATGAAACTAAAATGTTGGTTAGCTGGTATTGAAAAAGGACTCTTACTACTTCTATTTAAAAACATTATATTCCCTCGTCATAGTTTCACAGGAAACACGTCAAGACTTATCGTCTTCAGTCATGTGGAACGTATTGCCTTATCAGATTCTGAAGCCACAATAATGTGAACAGATAGAGTGTTGATAAGAGTGAGTTATGTCCATGACAGTGAGATCTGTTCATGTGGCTAGAAAATGTCTTGACGAAAGTCGACTGAGTGGTAAGTTGTCGATAATTTGAAATATTGATAAGTTTTCGTCCAATTTGCAATAAGCAGGCGCTGAGGAACACTAGCACATTATTACCTATTTGCATACTTATTGAATAGTTGATCTTGTGTTCGAAAACGTAAATTTGGTAATGCTAAGCATTCCTGTATTAAATTTGAACAAATTGTGAATAAATAATTTTATTTTGTAAATAAACAAGCAAATTTTTTAGCGAATTTCACCTATAGGGAAGAAGCTGTTACCGTAGTACTCATGGTAAGACCTAAGCCCGAGATCATGATAACTTTTAGTTTTGGGACCCCCAGAAGCAAAAAACACTATTCGTTCATTTTCATAAATATATATATATCTATATATATATATCTATATATATATATATATATATATGTGTGTCTTTAAGCACGATAACTCGCGTAAAAATGGTCCAATCTTAATGAAATTTGGCATGGATGTGTAAAGTAGTAATTATTCGGATGAGTTCGTAATCCAGCCCAATCCGACTACCGGAAGGGGGGGTAAAGGGGGGTAAACCCCCCAAAAACGGGTTTTTTGAGTTTTTTACATAGAAAAATAAAAATAATCCGATTTTTGTTGGCACCATTGAATTCAGCTCAAAAAAACAAACAATTTAGTATTTTGAATCACTGCTCTATGTCCATTGGTTACCGAGATATTGAAAGTGGTAAACACAGTACGTTGTCCCAATGTTAACCTTATGGGAAATAAGTAAAATTCTATATCTCGCTTATTTCTGAACACATCTTGATAAAACTTGGTAAGTGGCTTCTTCTAGTTCAGATCTACTAAATATTGAATTAAAACCACCCAGTTTTAATATACCCGTAGCAGCAAACCTGCATACTCATTCCCCATGTTATTCTTATGGAGCTTTCAAAAACCTGTTAAATCTCGCTATGTTGGATTGAAATATGTTGTTTTGTACTGGAAATTCGCTGAGTATGCAGGTCTGCTGCAACGGGGGTATTTAATTATTTAGTGGTTTTCTTATGATCTTAAATTGAAATGAGCATTCAGTAGGTGTAGTGGTTATATGTTTTTCTTTTAAGTGATGCCTAGACTATAGCTCTACAATATTATTAAAAAGGTTTTATTTTAGTCGTCACTTTTAAGAATCACATGTCATCAACTATAAATCACTGATCGATTATGCTTGATTTGATTACTAAATTCAGGATGAATTAAAATTAATATGTAAATCATTAATTCGAGCACTAAATGTAAATTTATTTAATAAAAACCATGGTTCATAAAATGACATAAAATGAAAACTACACACCCTGGACCATGAAACTTGGCACAAGTAAACTTTGTGTGTTTTAAATGCGTACTAGAAAAATGTTAAAATATTTGAAATAGCTCAGTGGCAGATCCAGCTTTTGGGCTAAGTTGGGGGGCGAGTTTAGTGGTGAACTTTTCTCGCCCCAGTCGGAGGGATTTTTTAGAATAATATAGAAGGTAACCGGGGTCCTACTAACAGTAAAATTGGCTGACAGAGTCGAAATATTTGGGGCGTTTGTCTCAAGTTCACTCTAGCTTTCGTGTCTCTTTCGTGGATTGTTGAACCATGCCTTACCATAACACTGTAAAAGTTAGCTTAGATTGTGGTCAAAAATATGTTTAAAAGGGAATCTTAGTATTTAATATTTGTTCTTTAAAAGCACTTTACAAGAACGTCCAGGTGACAGACCAGGTAATAATAATGGTCCAGGTGATAATAATGGTACACATAGGTTACCTCAGTCAAAAATGGTAAACAAATCCTGAGGTCTTTTGTAGACCGGAAACCTAATAATCTCCAGCTGGAAGAAAAGTTATTACTCTTGACCAGTCAGAGAAAGCGCATTACTATTACCTCCTTTGAGGCTATATTTTACCCTAATGCTTATAAGAGTTTCTTAGATCCGGATATTGGGTCTATCATTGACGTCACAGGCTTGGATCCACAGGTCATATGGAAGATGGAATAATACAACCTGACAGTATAATATCAGACTGTGGATTTTCTTCTAATCTACAGACCTTGGTTGTATCCTAGCTATAGTATGTTACCATTGGGTAAAAGTAAAGCCATAATAGTGGTGCCAGTAATAAGAACGTTCTGATTAGCCAAGTTATTTTATCGTACCAGCTGGAGGCTTCAGTCAAGCTGCATTCTTCTAGTCGCTGATGACGTCACGATTTACTTACATTTTTGAATGAGGAAAACTGCATTTCATTGGATCATGCTAATGGAATTGGATCCTTTAGGATTGGTACGTTAGGCCAGTCATTCTACGAAAAGTAACATGGGGAACCTAAAAAAAACTGCAAGAAAACGTTTTTTGATGGAATTCTACTTAAATAAACGGTATCAGTAAACTAACACATACTTTCTCCCTTCAAGTCATTTAAAACCAGAAAACATACTTAGTGAAATAAAACAAATTAACAATTAATTATCACACAAATATATACCAAATGTTATCAAAATCGGTTAGTAAATAACGGAGATATCGATTTTTAAATATTTGCCATAAGAATAACATTGGGCAACGTACTGCGTTTACCGCCGAACTAAAATATCAATTATCTCCGCAACCAGTTAACGTAAACTAATGATTCAAAATACTAGATTATTTAGTTTTTCAAGCCAAATTTCAAGTATATTTTCTTTAGAGGTCACAGATTTTGTGAAATTTGAAAAATATGAATTTTTTAACACTTAAACCCCTATAACTTCTGAACCTGAATTTTTACAGACATGCGGGTGGTGCCATTTTGTTTGTCATCTTAAGCACTAAAAACCAAGAAATTTTTATAAAAATCGTTAGAGCCGTTTTTGAGAAATTTGGATTTTTGTCATTTTTTATGGGTTTTTATGGTGTAAATACCCTTAAAAATCAAAAATTCAAAAAATGAAAAATACGCCTGGAGATACCACGGCTTTATACCTACATGCCAAATTTCATGGAAATCGGTCCACTGGTGTCGACATCCACACACACACAGACACACAGACAGACAGACAGACAGACAGACAGACAGACAGACACCACGCCAAAAAACATTTTTTTGGATTCAGGGAGCACTAAAACGAATATATCGATTAACAACTCAAATTCGAAAATTTTGACGAAAACAATTCTTTCTCCATATACATTGTATAGGGTGGAGAATGTAAAAATATGAATTTTAACATATCCAAAGTTTACCAAAATCGGACCATGGGAGCCTCACTAGAATCACGTTTCAAAATGGCGGCTTTTCCCACCATACAAAAATTTTTGAAAAAAGACATTCAATTGCATTTTATATCAATGTTTTTCGAGATATTGACTTTGGACCGCCACCAATCATCGTTGGGTGATTGGTTCTACATTTTGATAGAGTTAACATTTTCGGTTACCATCTTGGATCCGCCATATTGGATATAAATATTTTTTTTATGTAAAGATGGTGTTGTGACACATCATTATGGGCCAATATTTTACCTTTAACACAATGCTGAAATCCGTTTTTGAAAATATGCATTCGTTAAAAAGATATGCTCAAATAAAAATTCATCCTTATACATTTCTTATGGACGTTTAATTTTTTTTAAGATTTTTTAAGAGTTACGTCTTATATCTCCGGTTCTAACTAGGATATGTAGTTTGGTTTGGTCTTAAATACTCAGTCATTTAATGGCTTTTATATGAGCTATTGATCATTAATATCGGACGACTGCTGGACGAGCTATAAGGCTAAAATCGACACGAAGATCCATTTTTTAGAAATTTGTTTTTTGTCAAAGATGATATAAAAGAACTCATCCTATTTTTGTCAGATTTCAATTATCAATATGTCAAATGAAAGCGAGTGGATCAGCGCGTGTTTCAAAACAAATCCAACTTGCAGGCCATGTTTGGGACTTGAGATATAAATCTTTAAATAACTAGGAGTACGCTTATTCTGCGCGTAATGGGATGAGTGAACTCAGATATTACCAAAGCATTATTACGAGCAACGTGTGTTTGTATTGTTTCAAAAGTTCTAAAATAAATGACATTAAGGCCGGCCACACACTGAGGCGACAAAATGTTTTTTGTGTTTTGTTGTTGAGCAGCTGACGAAATGTTCAACAAGCCATGATGGTTTAAATGTTTTTTCCTATTAGAATTCAGCAAATCTAGCTCTACAAAACTATAAGCGGCGAATAAATTATGTTTGCCAAAGGACATGAGAGGGCTCCGCCCCCCCCCCCCCGGCCAGACACCAACCCTTTTACTCCGCCTGTGATTAAAAAGCTATGACGGTTTGAATTCTTTTTTTCACTGTGTAAACCTAGCTCTACGAAACTATGAACCGCTAATAAATTATGTTTGCCAAAGTAAATGGGGGCCTGGCCCCCCGCTCCCCCATTTACGACACCCATGATTAACGTGCCATAATGATTTGAGCGTTTCCTTTTTTAATAGTATTGAGTAAACCTTGCTCTACAAGGCTGTGAGCGTCTAATAACATTTACACGCCGAAGCATTTGTATGAAACCCCCCAGATATATATACTCTGCCCATTATTAACATGCCAAGATGGTATGAATGCTTTTTTTATTAGTATTGAGTAAACCTAGCTCTAAATAACTATGAGCGACTAATAACAGTTACACGCCAAAGCAGTTGTTAAAAAGGCCACGGGGGGCTTCACCCCCTCACACCCCCCTTTAAGCTGCCATGATTGTTTACATGCTTTTTCTCTAATAGTATTAAATAAACCTAGCCCTACAAAAATATCAGCGACTAATTACACGCCAAAGCAGTTGTTTGCAAAAAGAACATGGGGGCTTCGCCCCCCACACCCTCCCGCCAAAGCAGTTGTTTGCAAAATGACAAGGGTGGGCTTCGCCCCCCCACACCCCCCTCTTTACACTGCCCATGATTATAAAGCCATGATGGTTTAAATGCTTTTTTTCTAATAGTATTAAATAGACTTAGCTCTACAAAACTATCGATGGCTCTACAAGCGACTAATTACACGGCAGAGCAGTTGTTTATAAAAGGACGTGGGGGGCTTCGCCCCACACCGCCTCCCGCAAAGCAGATGTTTGCAAAATGACATGCAAAAGGACACCTTCGCCTTTACACTGCCCAACATTAAGAATCCATGATAGTTTGAATGTTTTTTTAATGTATAAATCTAGCTCTACAAGATTATGAGCGACTAATAAGAGTTATACGCCAAAGCAATTGTTTGCAAAGGGACATGGGGGGTTTCGCCCCACCACAACTCTCCTTTACACTGCCCATGATTATAAAGCCATAATGGTTTATATGTTTTTTTTTCTATTAGTATTAAATAATGAACCTAGCTCTACAAAAGTATCAGCAACTAATTGCAACACGCAAAAGCAGTTCTTTTTAAAAAGGTCATTGGGGGGCTTCGCAGCCCCACCCTCCCCTTTAAACCGACCATGATTATAAAGCCATGATTGTTAAAATGCTTTTTTACTAATAGTACTAAATAAACCTAGCTCTACAAAACTATCAGCGACTAATTACACGCCAAAGCAGTTGTTTGTAAAAAGAACATGGGGGGGCTTCGCCCCCCACGCCCTCCCGCCAAAGCGGTTGTTTGCAAAAGGACATGGGGGCTTTGCCCCCCACGCCCTCCCGCCAAAGCAGTTGTTTGCAAAAAGACATTGGTGGGCTTCGCCCCCACGCCCTCCCGCCAAAGCGGTTGTTTGCAAAAGAACATGGGGTTGTTTGCTACGCCCCCCTACACCACCCTCTTTACACTTCCCATAATTATAAAGCCATGATGGTCTAAATGCTTTTTTTCTAATAGTATTAAATAAACATAGCTTCGCACCCCATGTCCTCCCGCCAAAGCAGGTGTTTGCAAAAGGACATGGAAGGGCTTCGCCCCCCCACACCTTCCCCTTTACACTGCCAATGATTGAGAAGCCATGATAGTTATTTCTAATAGTATTAAATAAACTTAGCTTCGTCCCCCACGTCCTCCCGCCAAAGCAGCTGTTTGCAAAAGGACATGGGGGGGCTTTGGCCCCCACACCTTCCCCTTTACACTGCCCATGATTAAGAAGCCATTATAGTTTGAATGCTTTTTTCCTACTGTGTAAATCTAGCTCTACAAGATTATGAGCGACTAATAACAGTTACACGCCAAAGCAGTTGTTTGCAAAGAGTCATGGGGGGCTTCGCCCCGCCAAACCCCCCCTTTCCACTACCCATAATTATAAAGCAATGATGGTTTATATGTTTTTTCTATTAGTATTAAATGAACCTATCTCTACAAAACTATCAGCAACTAATTATAAGCCAAAGCAGTTGTTTTAAAAAGGACATGGGGGGGGCTTCGCCCCCACACAACTCCCCCTTTAAACTGCCCATGATTTTAAAGCCATGATGGTCTACATGTTTTTTTACTAATAGTATTTAAATAAACCTAGCTCTACAAACCTATCAGCGACTAATTACACGCCAAAGCAGTTGTTTGTAAAATGAACAGGGGGGGGCTACGCCCTCCCACACCCCCCTCTTTACACTTCCCATCAGTGGCGACGCGTGACATTTTTGAGTGGTCATCGCTGATAGTGTAGAAGTATACGGGACGCACGGGATGCACGGAATGCACCTCAACATGAAAGGGAAGCACGAGTTGGCGAAGCTGATACTGGATGGCGCACTTCGTCTTGCCGGTGGCTACGCAGAACAACAACCGACGACGGCGAGAGTCCCAAAGCCGGAGACAGAGCCGCGCGTCGTGCTGGCGCATCCACACGCCAGCTACAGTGACGCATTGAAGCGAGGCTTCCCTGGTACGAGCCATTCGACGGAGCGGTGTGCGGTGGGTGGCGCTGCGGAATTGCAGGCGTTACCTACAGGCGAGCAGCAACGAAAGACTTTAAATGGACAAGAAAACTTATGTAAATCTTTTTTAGGTCAAATTTCTGTACCCCTGGGGCTAATCAACGAGCCCATCAACTAAATAGGCCCAATAACCAACCTATAGTGAAAAATGAGCTAAAGATTTTACATCAAAATGCACAAATAGTTACTAATAAATTAGATGAATTGTTTTTAGTAACTGATGAACTTAGGCGATCTGTTTTTATCATTTCTGAACATGGTTTTTCTGATAACTGTATTAATTATTTTAAAATTGAAAACTATGAAATTACAGAATCATTTCAACGGAAAAATCATCAAGGCGGGGGTGTTTTAATCTTTGTTAAAAATGGGCTTAAGTTTAAAAATTTGAATCTTAATAATAACTCTTCTGATTTAGATTTCGAAGTAACTGGAATTGAATTAGATGTAAATGGAATAGGAAAGATTTTTTTCGTTGGGCTTTACAGATCCCCCAGTGGTCAATCAGATATATTTTTTAAAAAAATTGAACAACTTTTACAACATTTAGTCACAAATCGTACACACTTTTTAATTGCAGGTGATTTCAATATTGACGTACTTAACAAACATAGTAACTTAACAAAACAGTTTTCCGACTTACTCACATCCTTTTCACTTAAGTGGGCTGTGAACACTCCCACCCGTGTAACAGCTTTTTCTAAAACTGCCATTGACAATGTTGTCACCAACCTGCCTGATAGTCGTGTTAATGTTATCAACACGGCTATATCCGACCACTTTGCGCAGGAAACCGTCATCAGTGGGTGTCTGCCGGATCAAGACCCCCCGTTAGTGAGCATTAAACGGAATCTTTGTCCGTTTAACATAACCATGTTAAGTAAAAGCCTTTCAAATGAAAACTGGGAATTTTTGAATACACTGACATCTGCCGATGAAGCTTTCGAAATATTTAATAACATACTTACACACCACCTTAATATCACTTGTCCTTTTAAAAAAAACTTGCAGCAAACCTAAATTTATGAACAATAGTTGGATCACTCCAGGAATTCTTGTATCAAGGGAAAGAATTAAATTCTACTCAACAATTTTCAAAACAACCACCAGTGAACGTTTCAAAACTTTTTTCCGACAATATAGAAAGATTTATAGAGAAGTCATAAATGCAGCTAAGGCCTATGACGTCAACAACAAAATTAAAAATGCTGAAAACATTTCAAAGGTCACTTGGGACATAATTAACAATACAAAATCCAACTCAAAACCCAAACCCATCACTCTTAACATCAATGGAAATTTAACTCATGATCCGCTCACAGTAGCTGAGGAATTTAATTCATTTTTTTGTCCATCGGAGAAAAGAACGGGAAAAAATGCGTTCCCAGTAATGTGCGTGCAACTTTTCGCAGTCCGGCGGCATCCCTGGTGTTGGGTCCTGCGTGTGAGGCCGAAGTGGCAGCTATAATATACGACCTTCCTGCTAAAAGATCAGACGACGTCAATGGCATGTCAATGTGGCTTGTTAAGCAAATTTATTTGCATATACTTGCTCCATTGACAACAATAATAAATTTAAGCCTTCAATCTGGAATTTTCCCGTCTGCATTAAAAATTTCCAAAGTCATTCCGATTTTCAAAAAAAACGATCCGAACATCCCCAACAATTATCGACCAATTTCAATTTTACCGGTCTTAAGTAAGATTTTTGAAAGAATTTATCTCTCAAGGCTCTACAGTTTTTTGGAAAAATACAATGTTCTCTCAGAGAACCAATATGGATTTCGACCGGGGAAATCTACTGTAGATGCCATCAATCAATTAATTGAAAACGTCCTCAGTGGACTAGAGAGGCGAAAGAAGACACTCGGGATCTTCATCGACCTCACAAAAGCATTCGATTGCGTGGATCATCAGATCCTTCTCCAAAGGCTTGAACTCTGCGGCATTCGAGGTACCCCCTTACACTGGCTGAGATCTTACTTAAATGGAAGGAGTCAGTATGTGCAAACCTCCTCAGTCAGGTCACAGACTTCACACATCACCCAAGGAGTCCCGCAGGGATCTATCCTGGGCCCGGTTCTTTTTTTGATTTATGTAAATGACATCAGCTCCTTAATTTCAAGCGGGCGAGTCATACAATATGCAGATGACATGACTCTCTGTTTTGAATCAGATTCCCATCAATCACTTGAAATGGAATCATTCATCAACTTGAACACATGCATTAAAAAGTTTCAGTCCGAAAATTTGGATACGAATCACTCCAAAACAAACTTTATAAATTTTTCTTTGCGTCATCGTGATGCTGAGTCAACACCAATTATAATGGTGGACGATATTACTCTAGAAGAGGTTGAATCCACTAAGTTTCTAGGGATGCACTTGGATAAAGTGCTGAATTGGCAGGAACACGCTGATGGCGTGAGTTCCAAGATTGCATCAGGCATTTTTGCTCTTCGCAATCTGAAAAAAATTTGCACCTCGGATGTTTTGGTCACGGCCTATTATGGCCTAATTTATCCGCATCTTTCCTATGGAATACGGCTCTGGGGAAGCTGTCCAAAAAGAGAATTTGAGAGGGTGTTTCGACTCCAAAAAAAGCCATTAGAATCATTGCAAATTTACAGCAGAGAGAGTCGTGTAGAACCACTTTCAGGGATCTTGAAATTTTGACCCTATGCTCCCTTTACATACTGGAGACGACCGTGTATTGCCGCTTCCATTGTCAGCCAACGCCTGGCAATGCTATACACAATTACGGCACTAGAGCGAGGAATGGCTTACGCGTTAGCCAGCACAGAACTGCGGCATTTGCGCGCCTCCCTTCTCAGGTCGGGGCCAGGTTCTTCAACAGCCTCCCTGAAAACCTCAAAAGAGAGGAGAATTCCAAAAGGTTTAAAAGAAGATTGAAGCTTGAGTTGACAAATTCAGTCTTCTACACGGAGGAGGAGTTCATGGCCCACCACTGGGGGTAGTAGGACCAAATTTTAATCCCCAGGGGTAATTTTAATTTTAATGTTAATTTTATTTTATAATTTAGGTATTTATAACAACAATTAATTTACGTTTGCTACACAATTGTAATAATTGTATTACTGCAATAAATCATATTCTATTCTATTCTACTGCGCCGGCGCCGCGCAGCGGAACGGCTGTATTGCTATTTATAGAATAGTCCCGACAGACCTGCGCTTGACCGGCCCGGATATCCGTCCCCCAGCGTCATTCATAGACCCCACAACCATAGATAAAAACATCCATGACTCTACTGAAAAGGCGAATGGGAATAATACTGATACTTAAAAGCTCTCGGATGAAAGTTTAACATTGAAAAATGCAGCTAGCTATTTTATTAAGCAGTTTATTATTATTTCATTTGTATAATTTTTTAATCAGTTTAGTTTTATTTTTATAATTGTTTCAGTTGAACAATTATATCACCTTCTCCTTCAGTCATTGTTGTGCTCATCGATTAATAATAAAACATGTTAAAAATTTAATTAAACCACTGCAACTTCACTCATTGAAACTACACAAACACAAGCACAGCGCGCGGCGCGAGAACTGTGCGCATTGGCGCATGCGCGAGTAGTGGAGCAGGTCTCTCTGCACTGTGAAGTGAACTATTTTAGGTCTCTTTGCGCATGCGCGAGTAGCGAAGCAGGTCTCTCTGCACCGTGAAGTAGCACTGACAGAAGTCGAGAGTTGCTCGTTACGTGTACTCCCTTCGGGCGAGTACAGCCGAAGGGAGCCGGACGCCAACCGATTCTCCAGCGACAGAGAATCGCTGTGCCGCCTGTGCAACAGCGGTGTGAGTGGTGGGGATGGAGGCGGGGAGGTGGGCGCTCCCCTAGATTGGATTCTCCAAACTTGGAGAATCGGTTCGGATTTAGTCAATAGAGAACTACGGACGCGGTGCATCTGGCGCGCAAAGCAAAACGCCGTGCATAAAAATAGCCTGATACTCCGAATATTTATGATTTTCTTTTGAAAATAATAGACATTTAGGCTTCTAACATTTGTAGTTTTATCTAAAATCATATATTTAATTTCGTAAGGCGATTCTTTGCGTCAAAATTGTGGGCGTCAGACAAGTCGTAGAAAGATGGGAGAGGGCTCAAATTAAAGGACTCTATTCCGTGATGGCGGGAAAAATAATGAAATTGCTCGAAATTCACCAGAAAACGAGAAATAACGTAAAATATTTGCTATTTAAAAAGCATTGGGATCCAAACACGTATGTTTTGTTTATATACAAACATATATATATATAAAATATATATATATATAAACATATATATATATAAAATATATATATATATATATATAAACATATATATATAAACATATATATATATATAAACATGTGATGCTGATTCTTGATTGAAAACCATGTGGTAGGCTAGATATCAATATAAAGTAGATTCAGTTTGTTATGAAGGTATTTTGTACTATAATAAATAAGGATTGTTTGAATTTTCCTTCATTAGGGGCTTGTAGCCCCTTCATGCCACTAGTATTTACTTTTAAAATTGAGTTAGTCATTGGCGAATCTGTAGATGACCGCACGTCTCGCCACTGCTTCCCATAATTATAAAGCCATGATGGTTTAAATGCTTTTTTTCTAATAGTATTAAATAAACATAGCTTCGCCCCCCACGTCCTCCCACCAAAGCAGGTGTTTGCAAAAGGACATGGGGGGGCTTCGCCCCCCACACCTTCCCCTTTACACTGCCCATGATTAAGAAGCCATTATAGTTTGAATGCTTTTTTCCTACTGTGTAAATCTAGCTCTACAAGATTATGAGCGACTAATAACAGTTACACGCCAAAGCAATTATTTGCAAAGAGTCATGGGGGGCTTCGCCCCGCCAAACGCCCCCTTTCCACTACCCATAATTATAAAGCCATGATGGTTTAAATGTTTTTTCTATTAGTATTAAATGAACCTAGCTCTACTAATTACAAGCCAAAGCAGTTGTTTTAAAAAGGATATGGGGGGGCTTCGCCCCCTTTAAACCCCCCCCCCTTTAAACTGCCCATGATTTTAAAGCTATGATGGTCTACATGCTTTTTTACTAATAGTATTTAAATAAACCTTGCTCTACAAACCTATCACACGCCAAAGCAGTTGTTTGTAAAAAGAACATGGGGGGGCTTCGCCCCCACGCCCTCCCGCCAAAGCGGTTGTTTGCAAAAGGACATGGGGGGCTTTGCCCCCCACGCCCTCCCGCCAAAGCAGTTGTTTGCAAAAGGACATGGGTGGGCTTCGCCCCCACGCCCTCCCGCCAAAGCGGTTGTTTGCAAAAGAACATGAGGGGGCTTCGCACCCCACGCCCTCTCGTCAAAGCAGTTGTTTGCAAAAGGACATGGGGAGGGCTTCACACCCTCCCTTACGCTTCCCATGATTAAAAAGCCATGATGATTTGAATGTTTTTTTTCTACCGTGTAAACCAGCATTTGTTTTAATTATGCGGCAATTTTACTTTGGAAAAATACCATTTACATTTGTTTAATTTCTAAAATCACTACAGGTTACCGTTTAGGGTACTTAAAGAAAGAAGGAAGCGAACCATCTAACCCCGTGAGCGTTGTCACGGACATATTCATCACCCAGGAGGCGGGGGACAATAAAGTAGTCATTGACATTGGATGAATCCACAGTAAACCTGGATCTGCCGAGGGCATATTTTCCGTCCAGCAAGGATAACAACCCCATTCGTAATCAGCTTCGTATATACAATTTTAGTGGCGCAGAGATCCGGGTTGTTATCCTTTTGGATCCTCGCCTTTTCGACCGCCTTTTCGGTTTTATTAAGCTTCTGCTTATTCTTTGCCTTGGCCTACGGAAGCTCCTAGAGCTCTCGCTCGGGTTCTTGATTCGCTTGTGTGGTGCGGAATAACTGATCACGAGGACGGCGCCAATGATGAGCCGTCCATGGATCCGCGACCTAATCCTGTTATTTTTGAATCTGGCTATCCTGAATTTATTATTATAAAACTAATTAAACTACTATATATGCAAAATTAATTATTATTTTTGTGAATTTCGTGCTTGATTATGTATAATAAAATTATGTAGGAAACAAATCATTAATCTATACAACTACAACATCCTACATTCTCAATTTAATTTCATACACATTTAATTTGTCTTAATATAACTAACTGATCGCATGCATCCTTCTTGGTACAAAACTTTGTTATTAATACGATTTGCGCTATAAAAATATATTTTTTATCGCAACTTTATACAAAAATTGCGTTTGCTGGGATAAAATTCACATTTGTTTCATCAATGTACTTGTATATATGCAATAGTATCTTTACTCATTGTTTTAAGCAAATTTCCCCTATAGGGAATAAGCTGTTACCGTAGTACTCATGGTAAGACCTAAGCCCGAGACCATGATAACTTTTCGTTTTGGAGCCCCCAGAAGAAAAAAACACTATTCGTTCATTTTCATACATGTATATATGTCTTTAAGCACGATAGCGGCCGTAAAAATAATCCAATCTCAATGAAATTTGGCACAGACGTGTAAAGTAGTAATTATTCGGACGAGTTCGAAAACCAGCCTGATCGGACTACCGGAAGGGGGGGTAAAAAGGGGGTAAAGCCCCCCCAAAATGGGTATTTTGAGTTTTTTACATAGAAAAATAAAAATAAACGAATTTTTGTTGGCACCATTGAATTCAGCTAAAAAAAAAAACAATTTAGTATTTTGAATCACTGCTCTATGTCACAGAGAAGGTACCTTCTCTGTGTCTATGTCCATTTGTTACCGAGATATTGAAAGTGGTAAACACAGTACGTTGTCCCAATGTTAACCTTAAGGGGAATAAGAAAAATTCTATATCTCGCTTATATCTCAACATATCTTGATAAAACTTGGTAAATGGCTTCTTCTAGTTCAGATCTACTAAATATTGAATTAAAACCACCCAGTTTCAATATACCCGTAGCAGCCAACCTGCATACTCATTTCCCATGATATTCTTATGGAGCTTTCAAAAAACATGTAAAATCTCTGTATTTTGGATTGAAATATGTTGTTTTGCATTTGAAATTCGCTGAGTATGCAGCTCTGCTGCAACGGGGGTATTTAACGTTTTATTAATTTTACCTAAAAGAAACAAACAATAAATATTTTCTCTTAAATATATGGAATCAGCTGTTAGTAAAAGGAACATGACGATGTGTTCCTGTTGGTTCCATCTAGCGTCATTCATATAAACTATCTGGACTACGGCAACAAAACAGAAATGATCTATCTGAATTTTTTTTATTTCTAGACATTGTTTTTTTTCAATAATAAACATTATAACGTAGACTTAAAAACTAACAATTGATAGGTATGTAGCATGTCATTTAAGTGTTTCGTGAAATATTTTTTTCTAAATTCCACTGTTATTTTCCTTTTATTTTGAAACAATCTTTATTTGTATCCCGTAGTTTACTAAAGTAAATTATTGCCCAATGTTAAAATTATGATGATTTTTTGCAAGTTAAAATATTAAATTACTCAAAAAATCCTAAACCAATATGCTTCATAATTTAATGGTATATTCCCTGTGAGATACTTAACGTTTGTGAGAAATTTGGAAATGATTAGTGTAGCGGTTTTTGAGTTACAGCGTTACGTACACACACATTCACACACACAGTGACGGACAACGAATCTTCAACTCCGCTGATACATAGACTCGTTCAGCATTAAAACGAGAATAATTACAAGCAGGGGCGTACTCAGACCGGTCTTCCCGGGACAACTTTACCGGGGCCCGGGGCCAAGGGGGGGCCCGGGCTGGGTCCAGGGGGGCCCGGGGCGGGTCCAAGGGGGGCCCGGGGGGGGTTAGGGGGTCAGAACCCCCCCGAACAAGGAAAAAGGGCCCGAAAGGACAACAAAGGGGCCAAAAATGACACGTGTGTGAGTAAAAAAAAGGTCACCACTTTTTACGAGCTAGAAAAATTGCGGAAACCAGCTACGGCTTTAAGTGGAACGGGTGCAGTACCAGCACATGAGGGGCCCGGCCTAATATCTTTACCAGGGCCCACAGCTGGCCAAAGCTAATGTGGGCCAAAGCTGGGTACAGCCCTAAATACAAGGGCCAGATGTTTTACTAAAATAACTGTAATGATTTATTATTTGAGTAACATATTTCTTGATTAGTCTGTTTTACAAACTACCACCCAAATGTCTGGTTATTTTCCATATGTTAGTTACATTATTAAACACAGAGGTGGTGTTTAACTGTTTATCTTGAGTATGCTTCTGTATGTTCCAAGTAAGAGTAAATACTGTGGAACGGAAAGAGGCAAAATGTGGGCTTCTAAAGTTGCATAATTAACTTTGAAATCCAAATCATTTTATCAAAACTAATGGACAAGCGCTGCTAAGCATGCTAATTATTTGTTTACAATTAGCTTTCAATCAAACAAATTATTGTTAATTGAAACAAATGCATTAATGTGCAACCGTTATATTAATAATTGTACATAAGGAAAATTTTATCAAATAACTAATATTTTTCCTTGAACATTCTCATTCTTATTTAATTTTAATCAATTGTTTTAATTTATTAATAATTTAAATAATAATTCCAACATTTTTTTGACTCGTTAACCTTTTAACACGCTTAATCTGGGCCCATAAAATGTCGGGTAAGTATATAAGGTTGTGTACAGATTGTATACTCGGAAAATTAGATTATAGGGTGTTAGCAGTCACTCGGTTAATGGAAAGTTTTATTTTTAATTGATCTTTTCTTTATGGAAATAAGTTCAAAAAAAAAACAGATTAGGTAGCTTTCTTATTAAAAATATTTATGTAAAACTTTTATAAATTCAAAAGAAAGTGAGACTCAGTAAACTTTCACGTACACTGGATTCTTAACTTTTGTTCATTTGGAATCATTAAAACCAAATAATACCGGTTCTATTTGTAAGTACTCCCTTTGAAACAACTCTGTGTATTCAGCGAATATCACTGCTTATATATGCATATAATGTATATATGCTTAGGTCTTACCATCCTCCAACCCCTCCCCTGACTGCTACGGTAAGATCGGCTAAACACTTCAGCTGTGTTTACTTTCCTCTTACCGTAATACTGTGCAATCAAAGCGAGTCGAATATGATTACTATATCAAGTGTGTAACGGCTAAAAGACATTTTCTTAAAAATAAAACTTGTCTCTCTTGAAAGGCATATTTCAATTTTTAACTGATTTTTTTAACAGTGAGCCCAAAAGGAAAAGATAGGAAAAGTTAAAGTTAGTATCCAACATGATATTTTCTTTCAATGTGAATTTTACCATTACTAAGAACCAAAAAGGTTGTTGTCAAACATCAAACAACAAACACTGTTAAATGGTCTACACTTTCCTACATTTACTAACAAAAAAAGTGTGACAATTATTTAATTTTATTTCATTCAGCTTCTGTCAGCTTAACTCAATATTGTCACCGAAGATAGAATTGAGTCGCGGAACTCGAGAGGGGAACTCTAGTTTATAAACCACTCATTATTTTATTCAAACAGGATGGTGGAGAGCGGGGCGCGCAGCCACTTTAATTCCATTCGGTAAACGAGTTGAGTTATTCACTTTTCCAATTTGCACCGGGAAGGTGATTGCTATCAAATAATTGGTTTTATTTTTACTTTTAGTTGATGACTCTACAAGTTTATTTTGCCATATTAAAATTGACAATTCAGTCAAATCAAAATGATTTCACTTTCACCTGTCATAAGATCAAAGCAGTAAGCGGTATTTTTTTTTGACAAAACAGATAACTGTAAAGACAAGTGAATGATTTTTCGATCCGTGAAATCATTGATTATAAAGAAAAAAATATAAGCAATGTTAAATTTTGAAAAAGTCAATGGTGAAATTTATTTCAGTTAATGAGGTATATTTTTATTCTTTTAAGCAATGAAGTAATAAAATAAAATACAATGCAATAGTTCGTTACCTTAATACTATCCTTTAGACTATGAAACTAAAATGTTGGTTAGCTGGTATTGAAAAAGGACTCTTACTACTTCTATTTAAAAACATTATATTCCCTCGTCATAGTTTCACAGGAAACACGTCAAGACTTATCGTCTTCAGTCATGTGGAACGTATTGCCTTATCAGATTCTGTAGCCACAATAATGTGAACAGATAGAGTGTTGATAAGAGTGAGTTATGTCCATGACAGTGAGATCTGTTCATGTGGCTAGAAAATGTCTTGACGAAAGTCGACTGAGTGGTAAGTTGTCGATAATTTGAAATATTGATAAGTTTTCGTCCAATTTGCAATAAGCAGGCGCTGAGGAACACTAGCACATTATTACCTATTTGCATACTTATTGAATAGTTGATCTTGTGTTCGAAAACGTAAATTTGGTAATGCTAAGCATTCCTGTATTAAATTTGAACAAATTGTGAATAAATAATTTTATTTTGTAAATAAACAAGCAAATGTTTTAGCGAATTTCACCTATAGGGAAGAAGCTGTTACCGTAGTACTCATGGTAAGACCTAAGCCCGAGATCATGATAACTTTTAGTTTTGGGACCCCCAGAAGCAAAAAACACTATTCGTTCATTTTCATAAATATATATATATCTATATATAAATATTTAAAATTAACATGAGTACCCTTTTGTTTTAAAAATAATTTTATTTCACTGACGCGTTTCGACTATAATAGTCATTTTCAAAGTGCGACATGATTTACATAACCTCTTATCAACAGTTGATAAGAGGTTATGTAAATCATGTCGCACTTTGAAAATGACTATTATAGTCGAAACGCGTCAGTGAAATAAAATTATTTTTAAAACAAAAGGGTACTCATGTTAATTTTAAATATTTATTTAATAGTAGCCCTTATAAGTGATCTTTATTTAACAATATCTATATATATATATATGTGTCTTTAAGCACGATAACTCGCGTAAAAATGGTCCAATCTTAATGAAATTTGGCATGGATGTGTAAAGTAGTAATTATTCGGATGAGTTCGTAATCCAGCCCAATCCGACTACCGGAAGGGGAGGTAAAGGGGGGTAAACCCCCCCAAAAACGGGTTTTTTGAGTTTTTTACATAGAAAAATAAAAATAATCCGATTTTTGTTGGCACCATTGAATTCAGCTCAAAAAAACAAACAATTTAGTATTTTGAATCACTGCTCTATGTCCATTGGTTACCGAGATATTGAAAGTGGTAAACACAGTACGTTGTCCCAATGTTAACCTTATGGGAAATAAGTAAAATTCTATATCTCGCTTATTTCTGAACACATCTTGATAAAACTTGGTAAGTGGCTTCTTCTAGTTCAGATCTACTAAATATTGAATTAAAACCACCCAGTTTTAATATACCCGTAGCAGCAAACCTGCATACTCATTCCCCATGTTATTCTTATGGAGCTTTCAAAAACCTGTTAAATCTCGCTATGTTGGATTGAAATATGTTGTTTTGTACTGGAAATTCGCTGAGTATGCAGGTCTGCTGCAACGGGGGTATTTAATTATTTAGTGGTTTTCTTATGATCTTAAATTGAAATGAGCATTCAGTAGGTGTAGTGGTTATATGTTTTTCTTTTAAGTGATGCCTAGACTATAGCTCTACAATATTATTAAAAAGGTTTTATTTTAGTCGTCACTTTTAAGAATCACATGTCATCAACTATAAATCACTGATCGATTATGCTTGATTTGATTACTAAATTCAGGATGAATTAAAATTAATATGTAAATCATTAATTCGAGCACTAAATGTAAATTTATTTAATAAAAACCATGGTTCATAAAATGACATAAAATGAAAACTACACACCCTGGACCATGAAACTTGGCACAAGTAAACTTTGTGTGTTTTAAATGCGTACTAGAAAAATGTTAAAATATTTGAAATAGCTCAGTGGCAGATCCAGCTTTTGGGCTAAGTTGGGGGGCGAGTTTAGTGGTGAACTTTTCTCGCCCCAGTCGGAGGGATTTTTTAGAATAATATAGAAGGTAACCGGGGTCCTACTAACAGTAAAATTGGCTGACAGAGTCGAAATATTTGGGGCGTTTGTCTCAAGTTCACTCTAGCTTTCGTGTCTCTTTCGTGGATTGTTGAACCATGCCTTACCATAACACTGTAAAAGTTAGCTTAGATTGTGGTCAAAAATATGTTTAAAAGGGAATCTTAGTATTTAATATTTGTTCTTTAAAAGCACTTTACAAGAACGTCCAGGTGACAGACCAGGTAATAATAATGGTCCAGGTGATAATAATGGTACACATAGGTTACCTCAGTCAAAAATGGTAAACAAATCCTGAGGTCTTTTGTAGACCGGAAACCTAATAATCTCCAGCTGGAAGAAAAGTTATTACTCTTGACCAGTCAGAGAAAGCGCATTACTATTACCTCCTTTGAGGCTATATTTTACCCTAATGCTTATAAGAGTTTCTTAGATCCGGATATTGGGTCTATCATTGACGTCACAGGCTTGGATCCACAGGTCATATGGAAGATGGAATAGTACAACCTGACAGTATAATATCAGACTGTGGATTTTCTTCTAATCTACAGACCTTGGTTGTATCCTAGCTATAGTATGTTACCATTGGGTAAAAGTAAAGCCATAATAGTGGTGCCAGTAATAAGAACGTTCTGATTAGCCAAGTTATTTTATCGTACCAGCTGGAGGCTTCAGTCAAGCTGCATTCTTCTAGTCGCTGATGACGTCACGATTTACTTACATTTTTGAATGAGGAAAACTGCATTTCATTGGATCATGCCAATGGAATTGGATCCTTTAGGATTGGTACGTTAGGCCAGTCATTCTACGAAAAGTAACATGGGGAACCTAAAAAAAACTGCAAGAAAACGTTTTTTGATGGAATTCTACTTAAATAAACGGTATCAGTAAACTGACACATACTTTCTCCCTTCAAGTCATTTAAAACCAGAAAACATACTTAGTGAAATAAAACAAATTAACAATTAATTATCACACAAATATATACCAAATGTTATCAAAATCGGTTAGTAAATAACGGAGATATCGATTTTTAAATATTTGCCATAAGAATAACATTGGGCAACGTACTGCGTTTACCGCCGAACTAAAATATCAATTATCTCCGCAACCAGTTAACGTAAACTAATGATTCAAAATACTAGATTATTTAGTTTTTCAAGCCAAATTTCAAGTATATTTTCTTTAGAGGTCACAGATTTTGTGAAATTTGAAAAATATGAATTTTTTAACACTTAAACCCCTATAACTTCTGAACCTGATTTTTTACAGACATGCGGGTGGTGCCATTTTGTTTGTCATCTTAAGCACTAAAAACCAAGAAATTTTTATAAAAATCGTTAGAGCCGTTTTTGAGAAATTTGGATTTTTGTCATTTTTTATGGGTTTTTATGGTGTAAATACCCTTAAAAATCAAAAATTCAAAAAATGAAAAATACGCCTGGAGATACCACGGCTTTATACCTACATGCCAAATTTCATGGAAATCGGTCCACTGGTGTCGACATCCACACACACACACAGACACACAGACAGACAGACAGACAGACAGACAGACAGACACCACGCCAAAAACCATTTTTTTTTGGATTCAGGGAGCACTAAAACGAATATATCGATTAACAACTCAAATTCGAAAATTTTGACGAAAACAATTCTTTCTCCATATACATTGTATAGGGTGGAGAATGTAAAAATATGAATTTTAACATATCCAAAGTTTACCAAAATCGGACCATGGGAGCCTCACTAGAATCACGTTTCAAAATGGCGGCTTTTCCCACCATACAAAAATTTTTGAAAAAAGACATTCAATTGCATTTTATATCAATGTTTTTCGAGATATTGACTTTGGACCGCCACCAATCATCGTTGGGTGATTGGTTCTACATTTTGATAGAGTTAACATTTTCGGTTACCATCTTGGATCCGCCATATTGGATATAAATATTTTTTTTTTATGTAAAGATGGTGTTGTGACACATCATTATGGGCCAATATTTTACCTTTAACACAATGCTGAAATCCGTTTTTGAAAATATGCATTCGTTAAAAAGATATGCTCAAATAAAAATTCATCCTTATACATTTCTTATGGACGTTTAATTTTTTTAAGATTTTTTAAGAGTTACGTCTTATATCTCCGGTTCTAACTAGGATATGTAGTTTGGTTTGGTCTTAAATACTCAGTCATTTAATGGCTTTTATATGAGCTATTGATCATTAATATCGGACGACTGCTGGACGAGCTATAAGGCTAAAATCGACACGAAGATCCATTTTTTAGAAATTTGTTTTTTGTCAAAGATGATATAAAAGAACTCATCCTATTTTTGTCAGATTTCAATTATCAATATGTCAAATGAAAGCGAGTGGATCAGCGCGTGTTTCAAAACAAATCCAACTTGCAGGCCATGTTTGGGACTTGAGATATAAATCTTTAAATAACTAGGAGTACGCTTATTCTGCGCGTAATGGGATGAGTGAACTCAGATATTACCAAAGCATTATTACGAGCAACGTGTGTTTGTATTGTTACAAAAGTTCTAAAATAAATGACATTAAGGCCGGCCACACACTGAGGCGACAAAATGTTTTTTGTGTTTTGTTGTTGAGCAGCTGACGAAATGTTCAACAAGCCATGATGGTTTAAATGTTTTTTCCTATTAGAATTCAGCAAATCTAGCTCTACAAAACTATAAGCGGCGAATAAATTATGTTTGCCAAAGGACATGAGAGGGCTCCGCCCCCCCCCCCCCCCCGGCCAGACACCAACCCTTTTACTCCGCCTGTGATTAAAAAGCTATGGCGGTTTGAATTCTTTTTTTCACTGTGTAAACCTAGCTCTACGAAACTATGAACCGCTAATAAATTATGTTTGCCAAAGTAAATGGGGGCCTGGCCCCCCGCTCCCCCCATTTACGACACCCATGATTAACGTGCCTTAATGATTTGAGCGTTTCCTTTTTTAATAGTATTGAGTAAACCTTGCTCTACAAGGCTGTGAGCGTCTAATAACATTTACACGCCGAAGCATTTGTATGCAACCCCCCAGATATATATACTCTGCCCATTATTAACATGCCAAGATGGTATGAATGCTTTTTTTATTAGTATTGAGTAAACCTAGCTCTAAATAACTATGAGCGACTAATAACAGTTACACGCCAAAGCAGTTGTTAAAAAGGCCACGGGGGGGCTTCACCCCCTCACACCCCCCTTTAAGCTGCCATGATTGTTTACATGCTTTTTCTCTAATAGTATTAAATAAACCTAGCCCTACAAAAATATCAGCGACTAATTACACGCCAAAGCAGTTGTTTGCAAAAAGAACATGGGGGGCTTCGCCCCCCACACCCTCCCGCCAAAGCAGTTGTTTGCAAAATGACAAGGGTGGGCTTCGCCCCCCCACACCCTCCTCTTTACACTGCCCATGATTATAAAGCCATGATGGTTTAAATGCTTTTTTTCTAATAGTATTAAATAGACTTAGCTCTACATAACTATCGATGGCTCTACAAGCGACTAATTACACGGCAGAGCAGTTGTTTATAAAAGGACGTGGGGGGCTTCGCCCCACACCGCCTCCCGCAAAGCAGATGTTTGCAAAATGACATGCAAAAGGACACCTTCGCCTTTACACTGCCCAACATTAAGAATCCATGATAGTTTGAATGTTTTTTTAATGTATAAATCTAGCTCTACAAGATTATGAGCGACTAATAAGAGTTATACGCCAAAGCAATTGTTTGCAAAGGGACATGGGGGGTTTCGCCCCACCACAACTCTCCTTTACACTGCCCATGATTATAAAGCCATAATGGTTTAAAAGTTTTTTTTTTCTATTAGTATTAAATAATGAACCTAGCTCTACAAAAGTATCAGCAACTAATTGCAACACGCCAAAGCAGTTCTTTTTAAAAAGGTCATTTGGGGGCTTCGCAGCCCCACCCTCCCCTTTAAACCGACCATGATCATAAAGCCATGATTGTTAAAATGCTTTTTTACTAATAGTACTAAATAAACCTAGATCTACAAAACTATCAGCGACTAATTACACGCCAAAGCAGTTGTTTGTAAAAAGAACATGGGGGGGCTTCGCCCCCCACGCCCTCCCGCCAAAGCGGTTGTTTGCAAGAGGACATGGGGGGCTTTGCCCCCCACGCCCTCCCGCCAAAGCAGTTGTTTGCAAAAAGACATGGGTGGGCTTCGCCCCCACGCCCTCCCGCCAAAGCGGTTGTTTGCAAAAGAACATGGGGTTGTTTGCTACGCCCCCCTACACCACCCTCTTTACACTTCCCATAATTATAAAGCCATGATGGTTTAAATGCTTTTTTTCTAATAGTATTAAATAAACATAGCTTCGCACCCCATGTCCTCCCGCCAAAGCAGGTGTTTGCAAAAGGACATGGAAGGGCTTCGCCCCCCCACACCTTCCCCTTTACACTGCCAATGATTGAGAAGCCATGATAGTTATTTCTAATAGTATTAAATAAACTTAGCTTCGTCCCCCACGTCCTCCCGCCAAAGCAGCTGTTTGCAAAAGGACATGGGGGGGCTTTGGCCCCCATACCTTACCCTTTACACTGCCCATGATTAAGAAGCCATTATAGTTTGAATGCTTTTTTCCTACTGTGTAAATCTAGCTCTACAAGATTATGAGCGACTAATAACAGTTACACGCCAAAGCAGTTGTTTGCAATGTTTGCAAAGAGTCATGGGGGGCTTCGCCCCGCCAAACCCCCCCTTTCCACTACCCATAATTATAAAGCAATGATGGTTTAAATGTTTTTTCTATTAGTATTAAATGAACCTATCTCTACAAAACTATCAGTAACTAATTATAAGCCAAAGCAGTTGTTTTAAAAAGGACATGGGGGGGGCTTCGCCCCCACACAACTCCCCCTTTAAACTGCCCATGATTTTAAAGCCATGATGGTCTACATGTTTTTTTACTAATAGTATTTAAATAAACCTAGCTCTACAAACCTATCAGCGACTAATTACACGCCAAAGCAGTTGTTTGTAAAATGAACAGGGGGGGCTACGCCCTCCCACACCCCCCTCTTTACACTTCCCATCAGTGGCGACGCGTGACATTTTTGAGTGGTCATCGCTGATAGTGTAGAAGTATACGGGACGCACGGGATGCACGGGATGCACCTCAACATGAAAGGGAAGCACGAGTTGGCGAAGCTGATACTGGATGGCGCACTTCGTCTTGCCGGTGGCTACGCAGAACAACAACCGACGACGGCGAGAGTCCCAAAGCCGGAGACAGAGCCGCGCGTCGTGCTGGCGCATCCACACGCCAGCTACAGTGACGCATTGAAGCGAGGCTCCCCTGGTACGAGCCATTCGACGGAGCGGTGTGCGGTGGGTGGCGCTGCGGAATTGCAGGCGTTACCTACAGGCGAGCAGCAACGAAAGACTTTAAATGGACAAGAAAACTTATGTAAATCTTTTTTAGGTCAAATTTCTGTACCCCTGGGGCTAATCAACGAGCCCATCAACTAAATAGGCCCAATAACCAACCTATAGTGAAAAATGAGCTAAAGATTTTACATCAAAATGCACAAATAGCTACTAATAAATTAGATGAATTGTTTTTAGTAACTGATGAACTTAGGCGATCTGTTTTTATCATTTCTGAACATGGTTTTTCTGATAACTGTATTAATTATTTTAAAATTGAAAACTATGAAATTACAGAATCATTTCAACGGAAAAATCATCAAGGCGGGGGTGTTTTAATCTTTGTTAAAAATGGGCTTAAGTTTAAAAATTTGAATCTTAATAATAACTCTTCTGATTTAGATTTCGAAGTAACTGGAATTGAATTAGATGTAAATGGAATAGGAAAGATTTTTTTCGTTGGGCTTTACAGATCCCCCAGTGGTCAATCAGATATATTTTTTAAAAAAATTGAACAACTTTTACAACATTTAGTCACAAATCGTACACACTTTTTAATTGCAGGTGATTTCAATATTGACGTACTTAACAAACATAGTAACTTAACAAAACAGTTTTCCGACTTACTCACATCCTTTTCACTTAAGTGGGCTGTGAACACTCCCACCCGTGTAACAGCTTTTTTTAAAACTGCCATTGACAATGTTGTCACCAACCTGCCTGATAGTCGTGTTAATGTTATCAACACGGCTATATCCGACCACTTTGCGCAGGAAACCGTCATCAGTGGGTGTCTGCCGGATCAAGACCCCCCGTTAGTGAGCATTAAACGGAATCTTTGTCCGTTTAACATAACCATGTTAAGTAAAAGCCTTTCAAATGAAAACTGGGAATTTTTGAATACACTGACATCTGCCGATGAAGCTTTCGAAATATTTAATAACATACTTACACATCACCTTAATATCACTTGTCCTTTTAAAAAAAACTTGCAGCAAACCTAAATTTATGAACAATAGTTGGATCACTCCAGGAATTCTTGTATCAAGGGAAAGAATTAAATTCTACTCAACAATTTTCAAAACAACCACCAGTGAACGTTTCAAAACTTTTTTCCGACAATATAGAAAGATTTATAGAGAAGTCATAAATGCAGCTAAGGCCTATGACGTCAACAACAAAATTAAAAATGCTGAAAACATTTCAAAGGTCACTTGGGACATAATTAACAATACAAAATCCAACTCAAAACCCAAACCCATCACTCTTAACATCAATGGAAATTTAACTCATGATCCGCTCACAGTAGCTGAGGAATTTAATTCATTTTTTTGTCCATCGGAGAAAAGAACGGGAAAAAATGCGTTCCCAGTAATGTGCGTGCAACTTTTCGCAGTCCGGCGGCATCCCTGGTGTTGGGTCCTGCGTGTGAGGCCGAAGTGGCAGCTATAATATACGACCTTCCTGCTAAAAGATCAGACGACGTCAATGGCATGTCAATGTGGCTTGTTAAGCAAATTTATTTGCATATACTTGCTCCATTGACAACAATAATAAATTTAAGCCTTCAATCTGGAATTTTCCCGTCTGCATTAAAAATTTCCAAAGTCATTCCGATTTTCAAAAAAAACGATCCGAACATCCCCAACAATTATCGACCAATTTCAATTTTACCGGTCTTAAGTAAGATTTTTGAAAGAATTTATCTCTCAAGGCTCTACAGTTTTTTTGGAAAAATACAATGTTCTCTCAGAGAACCAATATGGATTTCGACCGGGGAAATCTACTGTAGATGCCATCAATCAATTAATTGAAAACGTCCTCAGTGGACTAGAGAGGCGAAAGAAGACACTCGGGATCTTCATCGACCTCACAAAAGCATTCGATTGCGTGGATCATCAGATCCTTCTCCAAAGGCTTGAACTCTGCGGCATTCGAGGTACCCCCTTACACTGGCTGAGATCTTACTTAAATGGAAGGAGTCAGTATGTGCAAACCTCCTCAGTCAGGTCACAGACTTCACACATCACCCAAGGAGTCCCGCAGGGATCTATCCTGGGCCCGGTTCTTTTTTTGATTTATGTAAATGACATCAGCTCCTTAATTTCAAGTGGGCGAGTCATACAATATGCAGATGACATGACTCTCTGTTTTGAATCAGATTCCCATCAATCACTTGAAATGGAATCATTCATCAACTTGAACACATGCATTAAAAAGTTTCAGTCCGAAAATTTGGATACGAATCACTCCAAAACAAACTTTATAAAAACCAAGAAATTTTTATAAAAATCGTTAGAGCCGTTTTTGAGAAATTTGGATTTTTGTCATTTTTTATGGGTTTTTATGGTGTAAATACCCTTAAAAATCAAAAATTCAAAAAATGAAAAATACGCCTGGAGATACCACGGCTTTATACCTACATGCCAAATTTCATGGAAATCGGTCCACTGGTGTCGACATCCACACACACACACAGACACACAGACAGACAGACAGACAGACAGACAGACAGACACCACGCCAAAAACCATTTTTTTGGATTCAGGGAGCACTAAAACGAATATATCGATTAACAACTCAAATTCGAAAATTTTGACGAAAACAATTCTTTCTCCATATACATTGTATAGGGTGGAGAATGTAAAAATATGAATTTTAACATATCCAAAGTTTACCAAAATCGGACCATGGGAGCCTCACTAGAATCACGTTTCAAAATGGCGGCTTTTCCCACCATACAAAAATTTTTGAAAAAAGACATTCAATTGCATTTTATATCAATGTTTTTCGAGATATTGACTTTGGACCGCCACCAATCATCGTTGGGTGATTGGTTCTACATTTTGATAGAGTTAACATTTTCGGTTACCATCTTGGATCCGCCATATTGGATATAAATTTTTTTTTTTATGTAAAGATGGTGTTGTGACACATCATTATGGGCCAATATTTTACCTTTAACACAATGCTGAAATCCGTTTTTGAAAATATGCATTCGTTAAAAAGATATGCTCAAATAAAAATTCATCCTTATACATTTCTTATGGACGTTTAATTTTTTTAAGATTTTTTAAGAGTTACGTCTTATATCTCCGGTTCTAACTAGGATATGTAGTTTGGTTTGGTCTTAAATACTCAGTCATTTAATGGCTTTTATATGAGCTATTGATCATTAATATCGGACGACTGCTGGACGAGCTATAAGGCTAAAATCGACACGAAGATCCATTTTTTAGAAATTTGTTTTTTGTCAAAGATGATATAAAAGAACTCATCCTATTTTTGTCAGATTTCAATTATCAATATGTCAAATGAAAGCGAGTGGATCAGCGCGTGTTTCAAAACAAATCCAACTTGCAGGCCATGTTTGGGACTTGAGATATAAATCTTTAAATAACTAGGAGTACGCTTATTCTGCGCGTAATGGGATGAGTGAACTCAGATATTACCAAAGCATTATTACGAGCAACGTGTGTTTGTATTGTTACAAAAGTTCTAAAATAAATGACATTAAGGCCGGCCACACACTGAGGCGACAAAATGTTTTTTGTGTTTTGTTGTTGAGCAGCTGACGAAATGTTCAACAAGCCATGATGGTTTAAATGTTTTTTCCTATTAGAATTCAGCAAATCTAGCTCTACAAAACTATAAGCGGCGAATAAATTATGTTTGCCAAAGGACATGAGAGGGCTCCGCCCCCCCCCCCCGGCCAGACACCAACCCTTTTACTCCGCCTGTGATTAAAAAGCTATGGCGGTTTGAATTCTTTTTTTCACTGTGTAAACCTAGCTCTACGAAACTATGAACCGCTAATAAATTATGTTTGCCAAAGTAAATGGGGGCCTGGCCCCCCGCTCCCCCCATTTACGACACCCATGATTAACGTGCCTTAATGATTTGAGCGTTTCCTTTTTTAATAGTATTGAGTAAACCTTGCTCTACAAGGCTGTGAGCGTCTAATAACATTTACACGCCGAAGCATTTGTATGCAACCCCCCAGATATATATACTCTGCCCATTATTAACATGCCAAGATGGTATGAATGCTTTTTTTATTAGTATTGAGTAAACCTAGCTCTAAATAACTATGAGCGACTAATAACAGTTACACGCCAAAGCAGTTGTTAAAAAGGCCACGGGGGGGCTTCACCCCCTCACACCCCCCTTTAAGCTGCCATGATTGTTTACATGCTTTTTCTCTAATAGTATTAAATAAACCTAGCCCTACAAAAATATCAGCGACTAATTACACGCCAAAGCAGTTGTTTGCAAAAAGAACATGGGGGGCTTCGCCCCCCACACCCTCCCGCCAAAGCAGTTGTTTGCAAAATGACAAGGGTGGGCTTCGCCCCCCCACACCCTCCTCTTTACACTGCCCATGATTATAAAGCCATGATGGTTTAAATGCTTTTTTTCTAATAGTATTAAATAGACTTAGCTCTACATAACTATCGATGGCTCTACAAGCGACTAATTACACGGCAGAGCAGTTGTTTATAAAAGGACGTGGGGGGCTTCGCCCCACACCGCCTCCCGCAAAGCAGATGTTTGCAAAATGACATGCAAAAGGACACCTTCGCCTTTACACTGCCCAACATTAAGAATCCATGATAGTTTGAATGTTTTTTTAATGTATAAATCTAGCTCTACAAGATTATGAGCGACTAATAAGAGTTATACGCCAAAGCAATTGTTTGCAAAGGGACATGGGGGGTTTCGCCCCACCACAACTCTCCTTTACACTGCCCATGATTATAAAGCCATAATGGTTTAAAAGTTTTTTTTTTCTATTAGTATTAAATAATGAACCTAGCTCTACAAAAGTATCAGCAACTAATTGCAACACGCCAAAGCAGTTCTTTTTAAAAAGGTCATTTGGGGGCTTCGCAGCCCCACCCTCCCCTTTAAACCGACCATGATTATAAAGCCATGATTGTTAAAATGCTTTTTTACTAATAGTACTAAATAAACCTAGATCTACAAAACTATCAGCGACTAATTACACGCCAAAGCAGTTGTTTGTAAAAAGAACATGGGGGGGCTTCGCCCCCCACGCCCTCCCGCCAAAGCGGTTGTTTGCAAGAGGACATGGGGGGCTTTACCCCCCCCACGCCCTCCCGCCAAAGCAGTTGTTTGCAAAAAGACATGGGTGGGCTTCGCCCCCACGCCCTCCCGCCAAAGCGGTTGTTTGCAAAAGAACATGGGGTTGTTTGCTACGCCCCCCTACACCACCCTCTTTACACTTCCCATAATTATAAAGCCATGATGGTTTAAATGCTTTTTTTCTAATAGTATTAAATAAACATAGCTTCGCACCCCATGTCCTCCCGCCAAAGCAGGTGTTTGCAAAAGGACATGGAAGGGCTTCGCCCCCCCACACCTTCCCCTTTACACTGCCAATGATTGAGAAGCCATGATAGTTATTTCTAATAGTATTAAATAAACTTAGCTTCGTCCCCCACGTCCTCCCGCCAAAGCAGCTGTTTGCAAAAGGACATGGGGGGGCTTTGGCCCCCATACCTTACCCTTTACACTGCCCATGATTAAGAAGCCATTATAGTTTGAATGCTTTTTTCCTACTGTGTAAATCTAGCTCTACAAGATTATGAGCGACTAATAACAGTTACACGCCAAAGCAGTTGTTTGCAATGTTTGCAAAGAGTCATGGGGGGCTTCGCCCCGCCAAACCCCCCCTTTCCACTACCCATAATTATAAAGCAATGATGGTTTAAATGTTTTTTCTATTAGTATTAAATGAACCTATCTCTACAAAACTATCAGTAACTAATTATAAGCCAAAGCAGTTGTTTTAAAAAGGACATGGGGGGGGCTTCGCCCCCACACAACTCCCCCTTTAAACTGCCCATGATTTTAAAGCCATGATGGTCTACATGTTTTTTTACTAATAGTATTTAAATAAACCTAGCTCTACAAACCTATCAGCGACTAATTACACGCCAAAGCAGTTGTTTGTAAAATGAACAGGGGGGGCTACGCCCTCCCACACCCCCCTCTTTACACTTCCCATCAGTGGCGACGCGTGACATTTTTGAGTGGTCATCGCTGATAGTGTAGAAGTATACGGGACGCACGGGATGCACGGGATGCACCTCAACATGAAAGGGAAGCACGAGTTGGCGAAGCTGATACTGGATGGCGCACTTCGTCTTGCCGGTGGCTACGCAGAACAACAACCGACGACGGCGAGAGTCCCAAAGCCGGAGACAGAGCCGCGCGTCGTGCTGGCGCATCCACACGCCAGCTACAGTGACGCATTGAAGCGAGGCTCCCCTGGTACGAGCCATTCGACGGAGCGGTGTGCGGTGGGTGGCGCTGCGGAATTGCAGGCGTTACCTACAGGCGAGCAGCAACGAAAGACTTTAAATGGACAAGAAAACTTATGTAAATCTTTTTTAGGTCAAATTTCTGTACCCCTGGGGCTAATCAACGAGCCCATCAACTAAATAGGCCCAATAACCAACCTATAGTGAAAAATGAGCTAAAGATTTTACATCAAAATGCACAAATAGCTACTAATAAATTAGATGAATTGTTTTTAGTAACTGATGAACTTAGGCGATCTGTTTTTATCATTTCTGAACATGGTTTTTCTGATAACTGTATTAATTATTTTAAAATTGAAAACTATGAAATTACAGAATCATTTCAACGGAAAAATCATCAAGGCGGGGGTGTTTTAATCTTTGTTAAAAATGGGCTTAAGTTTAAAAATTTGAATCTTAATAATAACTCTTCTGATTTAGATTTCGAAGTAACTGGAATTGAATTAGATGTAAATGGAATAGGAAAGATTTTTTTCGTTGGGCTTTACAGATCCCCCAGTGGTCAATCAGATATATTTTTTAAAAAAATTGAACAACTTTTACAACATTTAGTCACAAATCGTACACACTTTTTAATTGCAGGTGATTTCAATATTGACGTACTTAACAAACATAGTAACTTAACAAAACAGTTTTCCGACTTACTCACATCCTTTTCACTTAAGTGGGCTGTGAACACTCCCACCCGTGTAACAGCTTTTTTTAAAACTGCCATTGACAATGTTGTCACCAACCTGCCTGATAGTCGTGTTAATGTTATCAACACGGCTATATCCGACCACTTTGCGCAGGAAACCGTCATCAGTGGGTGTCTGCCGGATCAAGACCCCCCGTTAGTGAGCATTAAACGGAATCTTTGTCCGTTTAACATAACCATGTTAAGTAAAAGCCTTTCAAATGAAAACTGGGAATTTTTGAATACACTGACATCTGCCGATGAAGCTTTCGAAATATTTAATAACATACTTACACACCACCTTAATATCACTTGTCCTTTTAAAAAAAACTTGCAGCAAACCTAAATTTATGAACAATAGTTGGATCACTCCAGGAATTCTTGTATCAAGGGAAAGAATTAAATTCTACTCAACAATTTTCAAAACAACCACCAGTGAACGTTTCAAAACTTTTTTCCGACAATATAGAAAGATTTATAGAGAAGTCATAAATGCAGCTAAGGCCTATGACGTCAACAACAAAATTAAAAATGCTGAAAACATTTCAAAGGTCACTTGGGACATAATTAACAATACAAAATCCAACTCAAAACCCAAACCCATCACTCTTAACATCAATGGAAATTTAACTCATGATCCGCTCACAGTAGCTGAGGAATTTAATTCATTTTTTTGTCCATCGGAGAAAAGAACGGGAAAAAATGCGTTCCCAGTAATGTGCGTGCAACTTTTCGCAGTCCGGCGGCATCCCTGGTGTTGGGTCCTGCGTGTGAGGCCGAAGTGGCAGCTATAATATACGACCTTCCTGCTAAAAGATCAGACGACGTCAATGGCATGTCAATGTGGCTTGTTAAGCAAATTTATTTGCATATACTTGCTCCATTGACAACAATAATAAATTTAAGCCTTCAATCTGGAATTTTCCCGTCTGCATTAAAAATTTCCAAAGTCATTCCGATTTTCAAAAAAAACGATCCGAACATCCCCAACAATTATCGACCAATTTCAATTTTACCGGTCTTAAGTAAGATTTTTGAAAGAATTTATCTCTCAAGGCTCTACAGTTTTTTTGGAAAAATACAATGTTCTCTCAGAGAACCAATATGGATTTCGACCGGGGAAATCTACTGTAGATGCCATCAATCAATTAATTGAAAACGTCCTCAGTGGACTAGAGAGGCGAAAGAAGACACTCGGGATCTTCATCGACCTCACAAAAGCATTCGATTGCGTGGATCATCAGATCCTTCTCCAAAGGCTTGAACTCTGCGGCATTCGAGGTACCCCCTTACACTGGCTGAGATCTTACTTAAATGGAAGGAGTCAGTATGTGCAAACCTCCTCAGTCAGGTCACAGACTTCACACATCACCCAAGGAGTCCCGCAGGGATCTATCCTGGGCCCGGTTCTTTTTTTGATTTATGTAAATGACATCAGCTCCTTAATTTCAAGTGGGCGAGTCATACAATATGCAGATGACATGACTCTCTGTTTTGAATCAGATTCCCATCAATCACTTGAAATGGAATCATTCATCAACTTGAACACATGCATTAAAAAGTTTCAGTCCGAAAATTTGGATACGAATCACTCCAAAACAAACTTTATAAATTTTTCTTTGCGTCATCGTGATGCTGAGTCAACACCAATTATAATGATGGACGATATTACTCTAGAAGAGGTTGAATCCACTAAGTTTCTAGGGATGCACTTGGATAAAGTGCTGAATTGGCAGGAACACGCTGATGGCGTGAGTTCCAAGATTGCATCAGGCATTTTTGCTCTTCGCAATCTGAAAAAAAATTGCACCTCGGATGTTTTGGTCACGGCCTATTATGGCCTAATTTATCCGCATCTTTCCTATGGAATACGGCTCTGGGGAAGCTGTCCAAAAAGAGAATTTGAGAGGGTGTTTCGACTCCAAAAAAAGCCATTAGAATCATTGCAAATTTACAGCAGAGAGAGTCGTGTAGAACCACTTTCAGGGATCTTGAAATTTTGACCCTATGCTCCCTTTACATACTGGAGACGACCGTGTATTGCCGCTTCCATTGTCAGCCAACGCCTGGCAATGCTATACACAATTACGGCACTAGAGCGAGGAATGGCTTACGCGTTAGCCAGCACAGAACTGCGGCATTTGCGCGCCTCCCTTCTCAGGTCGGGGCCAGGTTCTTCAACAGCCTCCCTAAAAACCTCAAAAGAGAGGAGAATTCCAAAAGGTTTAAAAGAAGATTGAAGCTTGAGTTGACAAATTCAGTCTTCTACACGGAGGAGGAGTTCATGGCCCACCACTGGGGGTAGTAGGACCAAATTTTAATCCCCAGGGGTAATTTTAATTTTAATGTTAATTTTATTTTATAATTTAGGTATTTATAACAACAATTAATTTACGTTTGCTACACAATTGTAATAATTGTATTACTGCAATAAATCATATTCTATTCTATTCTACTGCGCCGGCGCCGCGCAGCGGAACGGCTGTATTGCTATTTATAGAATAGTCCCGACAGACCTGCGCTTGACCGGCCCGGATATCCGTCCCCCAGCGTCATTCATAGACCCCACAACCATAGATAAAAACATCCATGACTCTACTGAAAAGGCGAATGGGAATAATACTGATACTTAAAAGCTCTCGGATGAAAGTTTAACATTGAAAAATGCAGCTAGCTATTTTATTAAGCAGTTTATTATTATTTCATTTGTATAATTTTTTAATCAGTTTAGTTTTATTTTTATAATTGTTTCAGTTGAACAATTATATCACCTTCTCCTTCAGTCATTGTTGTGCTCATCGATTAATAATAAAACATGTTAAAAATTTAATTAAACCACTGCAACTTCACTCATTGAAACTACACAAACACAAGCACAGCGCGCGGCGCGAGAACTGTGCGCATTGGCGCATGCGCGAGTAGCGGAGCAGGTCTCTCTGCACTGTGAAGTGAACTATTTTAGGTCTCTTTGCGCATGCGCGAGTAGCGAAGCAGGTCTCTCTGCACCGTGAAGTAGCACTGACAGAAGTCGAGAGTTGCTCGTTACGTGTACTCCCTTCGGGCGAGTACAGCCGAAGGGAGCCGGACGCCAACCGATTCTCCAGCGACAGAGAATCGCTTGGCCGCCTGTACAACAGCGGTGTGAGTGGTGGGGATGGAGGCGGGGAGGTGGGCGCTCCCCTAGATTGGATTCTCCAAACTTGGAGAATCGGTTCGGATTTAGTCAATAGAGAACTACGGACGCGGTGCATCTGGCGCGCAAAGCAAAACGCCGTGCATACAAATAGCCTGATACTCCGAAAATTTATGATTTTCTTTTGAAAATAATAGACATTTAGGCTTCTAACATTATGTTAGTAGAATACCCGCCACTTGACCGCTAACATGGGCTCTTATGGGGAATATATTTAACATGGGCTCTTATGGGGAATAGATTTAACATGGGCTCTTATGGAGAGTATATTTAACATTGAGTCTTATGGAGTAATAAATTACTTGAAATGTAACAGTATTGTTAGCTATATAGTGTAATAAATGTGTTTTGATCTTATAATTAATTGTAAATGTTGAGTTGTTGTGTCTCAAATGATCCTTTATTATAGTACAAAATACCTTCATAGCAATTTCAATGTATCTTTAACCTTCCTACCTACCTTTAATCAAGTATTAGCATCTCATGTTTTATGTAAACAAAGCAGATGTTTGTAGATTTTAATGCTTTTTAAATGGTAGATATTTTACATTATTTCTCGTTTTCCGGTGAATATCAAGCAATTTCATTATTTTTCCCACCATCATGGAATTGAGACCTTTAATTTGAGCCCTCTCCCATCTTTCTATGACTTGCCAGATGTCTGCAATTTGGATGCAAACAACCGCCTTATGAAGTTAAATATATGATTATTACTACTTGAGGTGAAATTTTCCTGGTTATTGCCTGTATCTTTTTTATACTAAAACCACTAAATTATTTTTATAATTTTTTATAATAAAGTAGACTGATTATAATGAGTGATATATTTTTGTTATTGGATCCAACAAGTGCTAATGAGAACAAGTAGGGTACCCCCCACTTGGGCCCCGGAAACAAGATGGCTGCCGTTTCCCGCCAAAATGTGACGTCACCGGAAACAAGATGGCGGCACCGTTTCCCGCCAAAACACATAACCTCACTTTTTCCCGCCAAAACACATAACCTCACTTTCGGTTGCCGCTAAAATACATAACCTTACTTTTGTTTCCCGCCAAAATGGCGGACATAACCTATACCCATAGAGTATAACCTCCTCACAGTACATAGAGTGTTACGCCAACCCCCTATAGGCATAGAGTATAACCCCATAGAGTGCTATATGTCACGCTACCCCTATTACATATGTATTTGCATATGTACTTCCTATGTCATGCTACCGTGGCGGTGGTGGTGGCGAGTCTTTAAAACAAGCGAGCGAACAACCGAAACACTGCACTAAACACCACATTGCGTTCAAGACTGACTCAGTATTGATTCAGCTATCGACAGGAAGTACGGTATCCTGTTTGGTGGTTTATGGTTGACTGATAAGCTATTTGTTCTTGAAAAGACATACGGGAAGTATGTCGTCATTGTCCCCCGTCCCCCGCCCCCCTGTACTGTAACCAGTGTTGGCAACTGTAGACAGTGAAAACATTCATATTTATAACACTATATGTTATGTCACATTATCCCCCTATAATATAAAGTGTAGTTAATCACATAGAGAATAAAAAGACATGTGTATACTATATGATATACCGGGTATGTTACATTAGTTCTTTGTAATGTTATAATACTATATGAAATTCTACTTAAAATTAAATAACTTTGGAATGGGTTAGTTAATATAGCTAAAATGTGGTACTTAGGTACTTCTTAACCTCTTCTGCCTTTTCCAAAACCTTACACCCCCCTCTTACCCCGCCCTCTCCCTCAATTTGTTCTTTTTCTTCTCAAATTTGACAAAAAATATATAAAATCGTTGATATCTCAAAAACTGCTAGTCCGAATGCAATAAAATTTGGTATTTAGGTACTTCTTAACCTCTTCTACCTTTTCCAAAACCTTACACCCCCCTCTTACCCCGCCCTCTCCCTCAATTTGTTCTTTTTCTTCTTAAATTTGGCTAAAAAAATATAAAAATGCTGATATCTCGAAAACGGTAAGTCCTACGTCATTTTTGAGGCCAAAAATCACCTACTACGTAATGCCCCCCAGGCGGTACTGACACATATGACAGGTCTTAACTAGGATGTTGCGGGTTGCATCTTGAAAAATGAAGGGGCAATTATCATGTAAAAACTTAAAATTTAATAACTCAGGAACTACCGGTCCGAATTTGATAAAACTTGGTATGTGGATACTTGTTAACTTCTGCTACAATTTAAATCATACTTATACCCTTTAATGTGGGTGAGTATCTAGATAATTGAAGGGGCTAGGTTTAAATATTTAATATCTTAAGAACTAGTTGATGGATATTAATTTAACTTGATGTATAGGTACATGTCAACTTATGCTAAGGCTTAAACTGGGTGATGCGGGTTGCATCACAGAAATTGAAGGGGCAAAAAAATAAAATGCTATATCTCAGAAACTAATTATTGAATTTTAATTAAAACTTGTATATGGGTATATTTGAGTCTTTGCTACCTTAGTCTGTACTTTTTTATTATATATTGAGGTATTAAGACATCAATTTAAATATTCATGGGAAAATTAACATTTATTGACCATAAAGGAAAATGGATATTTAATAATTAACTTTGCTCTTGTAGCTTTTAATGGTTGTCCTTTTGATTTGTGTAGTCAGTTTACTAGCATTGACATGTGTAGTTGTTCCTTTGATTTAAGTAGTTAACTTATTAACATGTATAGTTGTTCTTTTGGATTGGGTAGTTAGCCTCCTTGTATTAACATGTACAGTTGTTCTTTTGACTTGTGTAGTTACCGATTTCTGTACGGTACGTACTACCTCATATACCTGTTACCATTAGCTCAGTTTGTCATTCTGCTCTAGACTTCTGTTCAGTGTAGACATTCTTTGCTCTGCTCCTGATATTGAGATAACATACTAACTTTTGAGTTATTATATATAATTTGTAATCTGATTTTATAATTTTTGGTTGGTGTATTTGTCTGATTTTATTAATAGCTGTATTTGTTTTTATTATCTTTAAATAATGCAGTCTGTTTCTAAGATGAGTTCTCCAACTAAGGAACCAATTGTTTTTATTGGCGAAGAACAAACTTATAATCGAAAATTTAGACTGTATGGTCTTAGTACTACTTTTAAGTTTACTAAGCCTCCTAAAGGCGTGAGTGAGTTTGACTGGATACGTAAAGGGCTTGATAAAATAGTTGAAAGGGAGAAATCTAAAGCTTCTCCTACAGACTATCTTGGCTTTAAACTAATGTCTATCAATTTGAAAAGTAAGGAACCGGGGTATACTAACATGCGGCTAGCTTCTGAAGTAACTAGTAATGACATTTGGCAGATTTTCGGGGGAATACTTCAAAGTAACTCTGGAAACATTACTTCATCAGATACTTTTAGAGTAGATGTTTCAAGGGTAAATGTTCCTGTTGGTAGTGGTAGAGTAAGACCTGGTCTCTTTAATACTTTTAAGGAAGAGTGTAAGGCAAGGCGTGGTATAGTTGTCATTAATAACAGAGATAACTTATGTCTCCCTAGAGCTTTAGTGGTAGGTAAGGCTTATGCTAAAAATGATCCCCAATATAGTCTTATCCGTGATGATAAAGGTAGTCGGCAGAAATTTAGAGCTAAAAAACTTATGGCTAAGTCTCAAGTTGAAATACCAGAGGGAGGAGCTGGCATCCCTGAGCTTGAAAAATTTCAGAACCATCTAAAAAAGTACAGAATAACAGTATATAATTATGATAGTAAAGGTAGAGAAGTATATTTTGCCGGTGGAAATGATGATGCAAAATTTAAAATTAACCTATTGTTTCATGATGGTCACTATAATGTAATTACTAATTTAACTGCTGCATTCGTATGTAGATATTTTTGTGAAGCTTGTCATTTTCCCTATGATCATAAGGGTGAGCATAGGTGTACAAATTGCTGTTCTTCCTGTCATTCTATTTCCCCACCTTGTAAGCTTGAACATGGAGGCATAACATGCCGGTTTTGCAAACGTTTTTTCAGAAATGAACGGTGTTTTATAGCTCACCAAGGGCAGATTTGTAAGACTATACAGCTTTGCCAACATTGTAAAAAGCTAGTTTTCCCGACTAAACGCAAAGATGTTCATGTTTGTGGAGAGGTTTATTGTAAGCCATGTGGTGCTTTTAAAGACCCCAAACATCAGTGCTATATACAAGTTGACCGGAGAAGTCCAAAGAACCGAGACTTTCTCTTTATTTTCTTTGATTTTGAAACAAGACAGGATGAGACTTTGGTCTCAGATCCTAGTAAAAATGTTCACAAGGTTAACTTATGTGTTTCTCAGCAGTATTGTTTCAAGTGTATTAATGGAGGAGAGTGTGAAATTTGCTCAGAGAGACAAAAAGTATTTGAAAAAGACCCTGTTAAGGAGTTTATGAACTATGTAATGACAGTGAGGAAACAGTTTAAACATGTTTGTGTAATTGCCCATAATGGACAGGGCTTTGACTTCCAGTTTATTTTAAAGTATATCATAGAAGAAACCAAGTTTACACCAAACATCACTCCCCGGGGAACAAAATTGATACTAATTGAAGTAGATAACGTAAGGTTTGTTGATTCATTGAGTTATTTTCCTATGTCTCTTTCTGCACTCCCTAAAGCTTTTGACCTACCTCCTGAGAGAAAGAAGGGCTACTTCCCACACTTGTTCAACACATTGGCAAATCAAAATTATGTGCGTCCTATGCCTGACAAAAAGTACTATTGCCCTGAAACTATGTTTGAGAAAAATCACAATGACTTTGAGAAATGGTATGATGAAAGAGTAGCTGAAAATTATGTGTTTGATTTTAAAAAAGAAATCTTGGAGTATTGTATCTCAGATGTTGAAATCTTGGCTCAAGCCTGTATTAAATTTAGAGCCTTACTTCTTGAACAGTGTAATGTAGACCCATTTCTAGAATCAATCACTATAGCAAGTGCATGTAACTTGGTTTTTCGCCGTAACTTTTTAAAACCTAATACTATTGGCTTGATCCCTAAAAATGGGTATAGACTAACTGACAATCAATCAGCATTGGCTTTACAGTGGCTGACTTGGGAAGAGGAAAAGCGTGGGGTAAAAATTCAACATGCAGGCAGAGGGAGAGAAGTCAAAATTAAGGGGTTGAAAGTTGATGGGTTTGACGGGAAGAATATTTATGAATTTCATGGGTGCTATTGGCATGGGTGTCCAAAATGTTATCCCTACAACAGAGAGGCTCCTTTGAAGGAGGATCCCTCTGATACATTACATTTGCGTTATGAGAAAACCAAATCTAAAATTGAGAAGCTTGGGGAAGTTGTAGAGATGTGGGAATGTGACTTTAACAATTTAAAGAAGGATCAGAAACTAAATCATTTGGATAAACTTTCTATTCTAAATACTTTACCATTAAATGCTAGAGATGCATTCTTTGGGGGTAGGACAGACAATATAAAATCATATTACAAGTGTAAAGAGGGAGAGACAATCCAGTATGTAGATGTTTGCTCTTTGTACCCATATGTAAATAAATATTGTAAATATCCTGTAGGCCATCCAAAGATTTACATTGGAAATAGAGAATGCTTAGAAAGAGGTCTTGAAGTGGATGGTTTAATGAAATGTAAGATCTTACCTCCTTTCAATCTTTATCATCCTGTACTCCCGGCTAAAATGAATGACAAGTTAATGTTTGTACTATGTAGGACTTGTGAGGAAACTTCAAATCAAGGTGATTGTGTTCATGAGTGTGAGGAGAGAGCTTTAGTGGGTACCTGGACTATGGATGAAATTAGAAAAGCAGTAGAAAAAGGCTATGTAATATTAGACATGTATGAACTGTGGGAGTATCAGATGGTGACTTTTGAGGAAGCAGGGTTGTTCACTGATTTTATAAATAAATTTCTAAAGTTAAAACAAGAGGCATCAGGGTTTCCAGAATGGTGTAAAACTGAAGAAGACAAAGACTTGTATGTTTCCAAGTTCTTAGAGCATGAAGGGATTCAATTGGAAAAGGACAAAATTATTAAGAATTTTATTTTATTTTATTTTATTTTATTTTATTTACATGCTTCAAAACAGGTACAACCCAATTATAAAGAAGCAGTTCACTTATAAATTAACATATATTGATTTTTGAGGTCGAGTCTCTTTTAGTCTTTGATCTTCCACTTTCAAGAACAAATTTTGAACCAGCACTGAACATATAAATGCAATGTTTAAATATACCAATAATAACATTAATAAATAATTTCAAAACATAACAACAAATAAATAAATTAATAGTAAATTGATCTGAATAACAATAATAACATTAATAAATAATTTCAAAACATAACAATAAATAAATACATTAATAGTAAATTGATCTGTATAAATAAATAAGTAAATAAATAAACAGAAAGAATAACAACAATAAAAAGCAAAAAATCTACAGTGAACTGAAAAGTTGGTAACATTTTCTTTTAAAAACTGCCAAAGAATCTGAGAAAATATCAATATTTGTGTCTCTTGTTAAGAGGGTGTTATAAAGCCTCATCACCCGGTACAATGGCGAGGAAGCATGTGCCTGAGTTCTAGCATGTGGTAAAGTAAAAAGAAATTTATTTCTGGAGTTAAAGTTAGGCACTCGATAACTCAGCACCTCCACACTTGTAGGATCATCCACCTCACCCCGGACCAACTTGTAAAGGAAAACCAATCCCATTACCTTTCTTCGTGTACTTAGGGTCACAAAATTAAAAATTTTTAACAAATCCTTGTACGGGATATCGAAAGTGTACACATTAAATAGCTTAAAATATAAATATCTTAGAAATCTTTTTTGAACCTTTTCCAGAGCTTCCTCATGCACTACATGGATTGGGTCCCATATAAAAGCCGCACTCTCGAGCCTCGACCTGACCAAGGATTCGTACAGTAAGACCAAAGTCCCTACATTATTGAAGTTGACGCCTTGCCTTATAATTAGACCCATTATTTTATTTGCAGAGGAAATACATTTTTCAATATGATAATTAAAACTAAAATTTGAGTCAAAAGTTACCCCAAGATCTTTGATTCTTTCTATTCTTGTTAAAATTATCCCATTTAAAAAATAATCATACATTTGTGGGTTGCTGGATCTTGTAAAAGTTAAAGTATGGCATTTTGATACATTAAAAGACATTTTATTTTCAACACTCCATCTATAAATATTATCTAAATCTACTTGTAAATTAACAGCATCTTCAAATCTGAAAACGTGTAAAAATAGCTTTAGATCATCGGCAAAAAGTAAGGCTTTTGCTGACTTTATACATTCATATAAGTCATTTATCATAATAGAAAATAAACAAGGTCCAAGGTTCGAACCTTGAGGAACTCCTGACTGCACAATAAATTTTGAAGAGCAAAACCCATTATAATTAACATACTGACTTCTATCAACAATATAAGACCGAAAGAATTCAAGCAAATTAAATGAAACCCCAATATAGTGTAATTTCTTTAATAAAATTTCATGATCCACCTTATCGAATGCCTTGGCCAGGTCCAGGAACACAGCGTCCGTCTGAACTGATAAATCCAACCCTGCAGAAACATAACTTTGAAAATTTAATAAGTTTGTAGTTACAGACCGACCAGGAATGAATCCATGCTGGATTGGAGAGATGTATTTTTTGAAATGATTAAACAAATATTTACAGATTATCATCTCGAATATTTTAGCTGGCACAGACAACACAGCTACTGGTCTGTAGTTACTGATTAGTGACTCCCTACCACTCTTAAAAATCGGTGTAACTTTCGTAGTTTTCCACGAATCTGGGAAATGTTTGCAAGTTAAACTTAAATTATATAAAAATGTCAACGGCTTTGAAAAAATGTCTAAACACCCTTTAAAAAGATATTGAGGAAGCAGGTCAGGCCCCGATGTAGTTTTTGACTTCAAATTTCTAATTGCATCCCGTACATCAGTCTCAGAAACCCGGTCCAGGGTGAGGCAGGACACCCCCTCCATGACAGGCCCCTCCACCGCCGCTGCTGTTGTTGGCTGGTTCATATATTTTGTATAAACTGAGCCAAAGTACTCCCCAAAAGCACCAGCAATCGCCATACCATTATCTAAGCTTTCCCCATTATATTCCATAACTAATGCCCTGTTATTATTAGATTTCTTATTTTTTATAAACTGCCAAAATATACTACTGTCAGATGAAATATTACTTTCTACTTTTGCAACATACAAAGCATATGCAGTTCTTATATCTTGTTTTGTGGTAGATCTTAAATTTTTAAACCTATTATAATACTCAACACTACCAGACTTTTTATATTTTTTTCTAAATTTTTCTTTTAGTTTGAGACTGGAAATTATCTGTGGGGTAAACCAAAATGGATACTTTTGCTTATTTTTCTTTTTTAAAGGGCAGGTTTCATTCAACACAGTATATATATTTTTGTAGAAAATATCTACAGCATTATTTAAATTATTGGAAGCGTACATTTGAGTCCAGTCAATTTTATACAATTGCCGATAAACCTCAAGGAAATCAGCGCGGCGATAACAGTAGCCCATTGCCGGGGGAGCGCTAGGCCGATAAGATAAAGGTGCCGAGATAACGATCCTCGCCTCTAGCGCCGGATGATAAGGGTCTTCAGGCAGTAAAGGTTCATCAGAATGGGGGCTTGAGATCACTTGCGAAGCTTATGCTAAATTCATTTTGGGGAAAATTTGGACAAAGAGAGAACATGGAAAAAACTTCACTTGTTAGAAACTCTAAGGATTTATTTGCATTGTTTACTCAGCTTGGAAGTGTAGTTAGATTTATTGAAGCTATTAATGAAGAAGTAGTATTAGTCAACTGGAAAAACTTAGATGAGGCTAGGGAGACATTGAAAACTGTTAATGTTGTAATTGCAGCCTACACTACAGCTCATGCCAGATTGAAATTATATGAATATTTAGAAGCTTTAGGAGACCAGGTCTTATACTATGATACCGACAGTTGTATTTATTACTTCCGGGAAGGTTTGTACAGAGTTCCTACAGGAGATTACCTTGGGGAAATGACAGATGAACTTGTAGAGTATGGCCCAGGTTAATATATAACTGAGTTTGTCTCTGGGGGACCTAAAACCTATGCCTATCTTGTCTGGTCAACTAACAAGCAAGCCCTTGTCTCAGTCTGTAAAATAAAGGGTTTAACATTGAATTTAAAAACCTCTAAATTACTAAACTTTAAGACATTGAAAGATATGGTTCTCAGTGAAGTTCCTCAAATTATAGAAGTTCATGAGAGTAGAATCAGGAGAACTAAAGACAAAAATGTTGTAACTACCAATGAAACAAAAATGTTTAAAATTACTGGTTCAAAAAGGAAATTAGTTGATGGATATGATACAGTGCCTTATGGATATAAAAAACAAAGAATACAGTAACATAAACCAGGCATGTACACCACCAAACATAGAGCTCATATACCTCTTAACACATGCTCCAAAATGTTAGTCTGCTTTTAGCTGTGGTACTGAGCGGATGTACTAGAGCTGCTCTGTTGCTATAATAATATACTTGTATTTGCCATGGCAGTCTTTTTGAAATTTTTGTCCAAGACAAAGCTAAAGGAAAACTCTAAATTTTGTTTGACCTGTACAGAATATAAGTTTCAGTTAACAGGTTCAATAGATGTTTTTGAATGGCCTTTGACATTTTCAGAACAAATAGTATGTCATATAACACAGAATTTGACATCTAAAGCTTTTATACAAATAACAATCAACCATGGTGATACCTCAGGAAATATTCCATTTTTACAGCTAAACAAACTAACACAGGCAGTTTTTGATTATCATTTTGAAAAAATATTTTCTCAAGTTAAGACACTATCAGATATTATAACTTTGGAAGTAACTGTTGTTACTGTTCCTAGCTGCTACCTTACACCTTAGATGAGTGCGGTAACCCTTAAATGTAATGTATAAACATCTTGTTCTCAATACTGAGGTCATTCTGTCTTGGACAGTGCTCCTGAGCAGACGTGTTGACAAGGTATTAACAGTTTAAGTGTCTCCTTAATTGTTTTATAATGTCTGCTAAATATTGTAATCTTAATGAACATTTAGTCTTGGTATTGTTTGATAGTGAAGGTAACCCTTGGTTTAAAGCTAAGGATATAGCTAAAGCCTTGGGGCATCTTGAGGTTATACGGGGGATTAAATCTTCTTTAAATGGTAACAGTATAAAGATTTTTAAAGATTTTCCAGAAACCCAAAAACAAGGACTCAAAAAACATGATGGTAGAACCTATTTTGTTGATGAATTTGGATTACTAACTTTGATTTTACGTTCTCCTAATCCTGAAGCAAGAGAGCTGGTAAAAAGACTGTTTCCAAAGAGGTTTTATCTTCCATTTATCGATATTAAAGATTCAAAGTTATCTTAAACAGATCTAATGTATCCCACTGTATGAGTGTGAGTGTGTATGTGAGAAGTTAGTAAGGCTTAGTCTTGAAAGCTTCTGTTCTGTGGACAGACACCCACATTTTGGCTGGGCTAACCCCTGGTAAGTCCATATGTGGATGGCGGGTTGGCTTAGTTGCCGTAGAAAATGATTTCCCGCGTCTGCCAAAGACAAGGGCCTAGTAGATTGTGGCGCCTAGATCCGAGGAGGATCTAGGCTACACCTTTGAACAGCCCGGTGTGAATGTGATGAAGGGCCTAGTAGACTGTGGCGCCTAGATCTGAGGAGGGTCTAGGCTACACCTTTGAACAGCCCGGTGTGTATGGAGGTCACTGGCGCGGCGTAAAAGCCCGTAAACCTTGAATGAAGGTCCCTGGCGCGGTGTAAAAACCCGTAAACCTGAATGGTGTGTGAATGTGGTGGGCAAAGTTAATAGTTTGGCTCAGAACTTTAAAAATTCTGGGTCATTCAATTAATATGCCCGGTGGGATATTTTTAGATTTCAAAGATAATGAGTAGCTCTCTTACTAAGCTTTGTTAGGTTTATAGAATGTAAAATCAATTGTTTGAGTCAAAAAATATAAAGATCCTCTGTTGGTCTCAGTAAATGGAGAGAGATACGGGTAGAGGACAAAGTCACTACCTTAAACCTCATACACAATGAACGGACCAACAGAGGGCAAAAAAATATATAAAAATATAAAATACAAAAAAGATATATTTCGGAGGCAGCAAATTGTTATGGAATGGCTGTCACGACTCACTGCGTTGGATGGGGCAGTGGGTTAAACAAGTGAGACTAGGCCTACTGGGGAACTCACTATAATAAAAAACGCGCCGGCGTCCATACGGCCTGGTTACGACCTACCGTAGTGTGGAAACTGGACGTTCAAAATTTTCAACATTACCGTGAGAGATAGAACTAATGGTTCTATCCTCATCCCAGAGGTTAGGCCTACAGGGGATGCTCTGGGTTAACAAAAAGAGTGCGCCGAGGCCCCTACGGCATAGCCATAAAGGCTTACCGTGGTGTGGAAACGTGGGCCCTAAAAATTTGTTGACTTAGAAGAGTTCAGTTAAAGTTATTGTGGGATGGCTTTAGATATTGCTTTTCTGAAAAGAGCACTGAAACGGTGCTCTCTTCAGTGAGCGTTTGCATATGCGTTTGCGTTTGCATGTTTGTTTGCGTTCGCATATGTGTTTGCATTGCGTTTGTTTTGTGTATGCTTTACGTTTTTATTGTGTTTGCTTTATGTATGGTTTATGTATGATTTGTGTATGCTTTATGGATACTTTGTGTTTGCATTGCGATTGTATGTGCGTTTGCGTTTGCGTGATGTGTTTGTATATGCTTTGCGTTTGCGTTTGCATGTTTGCGTTCGCATATGCGTTTGCATGTGTGTTTATGTTTGCATTTGAGTTTGCATATGTGTGTGTTTGCGATTACATATGTGTTTGAATATGCGTTTGTATGTGCGTTTGCGTTTGCGTGATGCGTTTGTGTATGCTTTACGTTTATTTTTACCTAACTTGACCATGAAAACCCCGTCTATCAGACGGGGTTGAGAGATAGGTTTGACCGACCGCCGCCGTCAAACCTAACTTAACCTGACCTATTTTAAACCTAACTCAACCTGACCTCTTTTAACCTAACTTAACCTGACCTATTTTAACCTAACTTAACCTGGCCTATTTTACCCTAACTTAACCTGACTATTGTATTTTATTTAAAACATTTATTTATTATAGATAAATTCTTTTATACTATACTTCTTAGAGGCAAAACTCCATTGGTAGATAGACTCATATGAGCCAGGTTCTTTAGCAAGTACTATATAAGATTAGATATTCAAAGAGAGCACCGAATCGGTGCTCTCTACCTCCGGTCCATACGAAACACAATGACTACCGGTTGGCCGGCATGACATAACCCGAGTTAGACACAAACTCGTACGGAGATTACCGAACTTACACGAACTCGGATCATAACGAGTCAACAAGTCGGAAAACTGCAACCCTATTGGTTCAGTTCGAGTCAGAAACGAACTCGTCTGGGGATAGATGAAAACATTAAGTGACAACACAAATAAGGCCCATTAATAAATAAATATATTTGATAGTTTAAAGGGGAATGATATTTTTCTCCTTTACATAATCATAAACTGACAATAGACAATTTTTCATTATCTCTCAACCCCGTCTGATAGACGGGGTTTTCATGGTCAAGTTAGGTAAAAATAAACGTAAAGCATACACAAACGCATCACGCAAACGCAAACGCACATACAAACGCATATTCAAACACATATGTAATCGCAAACACACACATATGCAAACTCAAATGCAAACATAAACACACATGCAAACGCATATGCGAACGCAAACATGCAAACGCAAACGCAAAGCATATACAAACACATCACGCAAACGCAAACGCACATACAATCGCAATGCAAACACAAAGTATACATAAAGCATACACAAATCATACATAAACCATACATAAAGCAAACACAATAAAAACGTAAAGCATACACAAAGCAAACGCAATGCAAACACATATGCGAACGCAAACAAACATGCAAACGCAAACGCATATGCAAACGCTCACTGAAGAGAGCACCGTTTCAGTGCTCTTTTCAGAAAAGCAATATCTAAAGCCATCCCACAATAACTTTAACTGAACTCTTCTAAGTCAACAAATTTTTAGGGCCCACGTTTCCACACCACGGTAAGCCTTTATGGCTATGCCGTAGGGGCCTCGGCGCACTCTTTTTGTTAACCCAGAGCATCCCCTGTAGGCCTAACCTCTGGGGTGAGGATAGAACCATTAGTTCTATCTCTCACGGTAATGTTGAAAATTTTGAACGTCCAGTTTCCACACTACGGTAGGTCGTAACCAGGCCGTATGGACGCTGGCGCGTTTTTTATTATAGTGAGTTCCCCAGTAGGCCTAGTCTCACTTGTTTAACCCACTGCCCCATCCAACGCAGTGAGTCGTGACAGCCATTCCATAACAATTTGCTGCCTCCGAAATATATCTTTTTTGTATTTTATATTTTTATATATTTTTTTGCCCTCTGTTGGTCCGTTCATTGTGTATGAGGTTTAAGGTAGTGACTTTGTCCTCTACCCGTATCTCTCTCCATTTACTGAGACCAACAGAGGATCTTTATATTTTTTGACTCAAACAATTGATTTTACATTCTATAAACCTAACAAAGCTTAGTAAGAGAGCTACTCATTATCTTTGAAATCTAAAAATATCCCACCGGGCATATTAATTGAATGACCCAGAATTTTTAAAGTTCTGAGCCAAACTATTAACTTTGCCCACCACATTCACACACCATTCAGGTTTACGGGTTTTTACACCGCGCCAGGGACCTTCATTCAAGGTTTACGGGCTTTTACGCCGCGCCAGTGACCTCCATACACACCGGGCTGTTCAAAGGTGTAGCCTAGACCCTCCTCAGATCTAGGCGCCACAGTCTACTAGGCCCTTCATCACATTCACACCGGGCTGTTCAAAGGTGTAGCCTAGATCCTCCTCGGATCTAGGCGCCACAATCTACTAGGCCCTTGTCTGTGGCAGACGCGGGAAATCATTTTCTACGGCAACTAAGCCAACCCGCCATCCACATATGGACTTACCAGGGGTTAGCCCAGCCAAAATGTGGGTGTCTGTCCACAGAACAGAAGCTTTCAAGACTAAGCCTTACTAACTTCTCACATACACACTCACACTCATACAGTGGGATACATTAGATCTGTTTAAGATAACTTTGAATCTTTAATATCGATAAATGGAAGATAAAACTTCTTTGGAAACAGTCTTTTTACCAGCTCTCTTGCTTCAGGATTAGGAGAACGTAAAATCAAAGTTAGTAATCCAAATTCATCAACAAAATAGGTTCTACCATCATGTTTTTTGAGTCCTTGTTTTTGGGTTTCTGGAAAATCTTTAAAAATCTTTATACTGTTACCATTTAAAGAAGATTTAATCCCCCGTATAACCTCAAGGCTTTAGCTATATCCTTAGCTTTAAACCAAGGGTTACCTTCACTATCAAACAATACCAAGACTAAATGTTCATTAAGATTACAATATTTAGCAGACATTATAAAACAATTAAGGAGACACTTAAACTGTTAATACCTTGTCAACACGTCTGCTCAGGAGCACTGTCCAAGACAGAATGACCTCAGTATTGAGAACAAGATGTTTATACATTACATTTAAGGGTTACCGCACTCATCTAAGGTGTAAGGTAGCAGCTAGGAACAGTAACAACAGTTACTTCCAAAGTTATAATATCTGATAGTGTCTTAACTTGAGAAAATATTTTTTCAAAATGATAATCAAAAACTGCCTGTGTTAGTTTGTTTAGCTGTAAAAATGGAATATTTCCTGAGGTATCACCATGGTTGATTGTTATTTGTATAAAAGCTTTAGATGTCAAATTCTGTGTTATATGACATACTATTTGTTCTGAAAATGTCAAAGGCCATTCAAAAACATCTATTGAACCTGTTAACTGAAACTTATATTCTGTACAGGTCAAACAAAATTTAGAGTTTTCCTTTAGCTTTGTCTTGGACAAAAATTTCAAAAAGACTGCCATGGCAAATACAAGTATATTATTATAGCAACAGAGCAGCTCTAGTACATCCGCTCAGTACCACAGCTAAAAGCAGACTAACATTTTGGAGCATGTGTTAAGAGGTATATGAGCTCTATGTTTGGTGGTGTACATGCCTGGTTTATGTTACTGTATTCTTTGTTTTTTATATCCATAAGGCACTGTATCATATCCATCAACTAATTTCCTTTTTGAACCAGTAATTTTAAACATTTTTGTTTCATTGGTAGTTACAACATTTTTGTCTTTAGTTCTCCTGATTCTACTCTCATGAACTTCTATAATTTGAGGAACTTCACTGAGAACCATATATTTCAATGTCTTAAAGTTTAGTAATTTAGAGGTTTTTAAATTCAATGTTAAACCCTTTATTTTACAGACTGAGACAAGGGCTTGCTTGTTAGTTGACCAGACAAGATAGGCATAGGTTTTAGGTCCCCCAGAGACAAACTCAGTTATATATTAACCTGGGCCATACTCTACAAGTTCATCTGTCATTTCCCCAAGGTAATCTCCTGTAGGAACTCTGTACAAACTTTCCCGGAAGTAATAAATACAACTGTCGGTATCATAGTATAAGACCTGGTCTCCTAAAGCTTCTAAATATTCATATAATTTCAATCTGGCATGAGCTGTAGTGTAGGCTGCAATTACAACATTAACAGTTTTCAATGTCTCCCTAGCCTCATCTAAGTTTTTCCAGTTGACTAATACTACTTCTTCATTAATAGCTTCAATAAATCTAACTACACTTCCAAGCTGAGTAAACAATGCAAATAAATCCTTAGAGTTTCTAACAAGTGAAGTTTTTTCCATGTTCTCTCTTTGTCCAAATTTTCCCCAAAATGAATTTAGCATAAGCTTCGCAAGTGATCTCAAGCCCCCATTCTTAATAATTTTGTCCTTTTCCAATTGAATCCCTTCATGCTCTAAGAACTTGGAAACATACAAGTCTTTGTCTTCTTCAGTTTTACACCATTCTGGAAACCCTGATGCCTCTTGTTTTAACTTTAGAAATTTATTTATAAAATCAGTGAACAACCCTGCTTCCTCAAAAGTCACCATCTGATACTCCCACAGTTCATACATGTCTAATATTACATAGCCTTTTTCTACTGCTTTTCTAATTTCATCCATAGTCCAGGTACCCACTAAAGCTCTCTCCTCACACTCATGAACACAATCACCTTGATTTGAAGTTTCCTCACAAGTCCTACATAGTACAAACATTAACTTGTCATTCATTTTAGCCGGGAGTACAGGATGATAAAGATTGAAAGGAGGTAAGATCTTACATTTCATTAAACCATCCACTTCAAGACCTCTTTCTAAGCATTCTTTATTTCCAATGTAAATCTTTGGATGGCCTACAGGATATTTACAATATTTATTTACATATGGGTACAAAGAGCAAACATCTACATACTGGATTGTCTCTCCCTCTTTACACTTGTAATATGATTTTATATTGTCTGTCCTACCCCCAAAGAATGCATCTCTAGCATTTAATGGTAAAGTATTTAGAATAGAAAGTTTATCCAAATGATTTAGTTTCTGATCCTTCTTTAAATTGTTAAAGTCACACTCCCACATCTCTACAACTTCCCCAAGCTTCTCAATTTTAGATTTGGTTTTCTCATAACGCAAATGTAATGTATCAGAGGGATCCTCCTTCAAAGGAGCCTCTCTGTTGTAGGGATAACATTTTGGACACCCATGCCAATAGCACCCATGAAATTCATAAATATTCTTCCCGTCAAACCCATCAACTTTCAACCCCTTAATTTTGACTTCTCTCCCTCTGCCTGCATGTTGAATTTTTACCCCACGCTTTTCCTCTTCCCAAGTCAGCCACTGTAAAGCCAATGCTGATTGATTGTCAGTTAGTCTATACCCATTTTTAGGGATCAAGCCAATAGTATTAGGTTTTAAAAAGTTACGGCGAAAAACCAAGTTACATGCACTTGCTATAGTGATTGATTCTAGAAATGGGTCTACATTACACTGTTCAAGAAGTAAGGCTCTAAATTTAATACAGGCTTGAGCCAAGATTTCAACATCTGAGATACAATACTCCAAGATTTCTTTTTTAAAATCAAACACATAATTTTCAGCTACTCTTTCATCATACCATTTCTCAAAGTCATTGTGATTTTTCTCAAACATAGTTTCAGGGCAATAGTACTTTTTGTCAGGCATAGGACCCACATAATTTTGATTTGCCAATGTGTTGAACAAGTGTGGGAAGTAGCCCTTCTTTCTCTCAGGAGGTAGGTCAAAAGCTTTAGGGAGTGCAGAAAGAGACATAGGAAAATAACTCAATGAATCAACAAACCTTACGTTATCTACTTCAATTAGTATCAATTTTGTTCCCCGGGGAGTGATGTTTGGTGTAAACTTGGTTTCTTCTATGATATACTTTAAAATAAACTGGAAGTCAAAGCCCTGTCCATTATGGGCAATTACACAAACATGTTTAAACTGTTTCCTCACTGTCATTACATAGTTCATAAACTCCTTAACAGGGTCTTTTTCAAATACTTTTTGTCTCTCTGAGCAAATTTCACACTCTCCTCCATTAATACACTTGAAACAATACTGCTGAGAAACACATAAGTTAACCTTGTGAACATTTTTACTAGGATCTGAGACCAAAGTCTCATCCTGTCTTGTTTCAAAATCAAAGAAAATAAAGAGAAAGTCTCGGTTCTTTGGACTTCTCCGGTCAACTTGTATATAGCACTGATGTTTGGGGTCTTTAAAAGCACCACATGGCTTACAATAAACCTCTCCACAAACATGAACATCTTTGCGTTTAGTCGGGAAAACTAGCTTTTTACAATGTTGGCAAAGCTGTATAGTCTTACAAATCTGCCCTTGGTGAGCTATAAAACACCGTTCATTTCTGAAAAAACGTTTGCAAAACCGGCATGTTATGCCTCCATGTTCAAGCTTACAAGGTGGGGAAATAGAATGACAGGAAGAACAGCAATTTGTACACCTATGCTCACCCTTATGATCATAGGGAAAATGACAAGCTTCACAAAAATATCTACATACGAATGCAGCAGTTAAATTAGTAATTACATTATAGTGACCATCATGAAACAATAGGTTAATTTTAAATTTTGCATCATCATTTCCACCGGCAAAATATACTTCTCTACCTTTACTATCATAATTATATACTGTTATTCTGTACTTTTTTAGATGGTTCTGAAATTTTTCAAGCTCAGGGATGCCAGCTCCTCCCTCTGGTATTTCAACTTGAGACTTAGCCATAAGTTTTTTAGCTCTAAATTTCTGCCGACTACCTTTATCATCACGGATAAGACTATATTGGGGATCATTTTTAGCATAAGCCTTACCTACCACTAAAGCTCTAGGGAGACATAAGTTATCTCTGTTATTAATGACAACTATACCACGCCTTGCCTTACACTCTTCCTTAAAAGTATTAAAGAGACCAGGTCTTACTCTACCACTACCAACAGGAACATTTACCCTTGAAACATCTACTCTAAAAGTATCTGATGAAGTAATGTTTCCAGAGTTACTTTGAAGTATTCCCCCGAAAATCTGCCAAATGTCATTACTAGTTACTTCAGAAGCTAGCCGCATGTTAGTATACCCCGGTTCCTTACTTTTCAAATTGATAGACATTAGTTTAAAGCCAAGATAGTCTGTAGGAGAAGCTTTAGATTTCTCCCTTTCAACTATTTTATCAAGCCCTTTACGTATCCAGTCAAACTCACTCACGCCTTTAGGAGGCTTAGTAAACTTAAAAGTAGTACTAAGACCATACAGTCTAAATTTTCGATTATAAGTTTGTTCTTCGCCAATAAAAACAATTGGTTCCTTAGTTGGAGAACTCATCTTAGAAACAGACTGCATTATTTAAAGATAATAAAAACAAATACAGCTATTAATAAAATCAGACAAATACACCAACCAAAAATTATAAAATCAGATTACAAATTATATATAATAACTCAAAAGTTAGTATGTTATCTCAATATCAGGAGCAGAGCAAAGAATGTCTACACTGAACAGAAGTCTAGAGCAGAATGACAAACTGAGCTAATGGTAACAGGTATATGAGGTAGTACGTACCGTACAGAAATCGGTAACTACACAAGTCAAAAGAACAACTGTACATGTTAATACAAGGAGGCTAACTACCCAATCCAAAAGAACAACTATACATGTTAATAAGTTAACTACTTAAATCAAAGGAACAACTACACATGTCAATGCTAGTAAACTGACTACACAAATCAAAAGGACAACCATTAAAAGCTACAAGAGCAAAGTTAATTATTAAATATCCATTTTCCTTTATGGTCAATAAATGTTAATTTTCCCATGAATATTTAAATTGATGTCTTAATACCTCAATATATAATAAAAAAGTACAGACTAAGGTAGCAAAGACTCAAATATACCCATATACAAGTTTTAATTAAAATTCAATAATTAGTTTCTGAGATATAGCATTTTATTTTTTTGCCCCTTCAATTTCTGTGATGCAACCCGCATCACCCAGTTTAAGCCTTAGCATAAGTTGACATGTACCTATACATCAAGTTAAATTAATATCCATCAACTAGTTCTTAAGATATTAAATATTTAAACCTAGCCCCTTCAATTATCTAGATACTCACCCACATTAAAGGGTATAAGTATGATTTAAATTGTAGCAGAAGTTAACAAGTATCCACATACCAAGTTTTATCAAATTCGGACCGGTAGTTCCTGAGTTATTAAATTTTAAGTTTTTACATGATAATTGCCCCTTCATTTTTCAAGATGCAACCCGCAACATCCTAGTTAAGACCTGTCATATGTGTCAGTACCGCCTGGGGGGCACTACGTAGTAGGTGATTTTTGGCCTCAAAAATGACGTAGGACTTACCGTTTTCGAGATATCAGCATTTTTATATATTTTTAGCCAAATTTAAGAAGAAAAAGAACAAATTGAGGGAGAGGGCGGGGTAAGAGGGGGGTGTAAGGTTTTGGAAAAGGTAGAAGAGGTTAAGAAGTACCTAATACCAAATTTTATTGCATTCGGACTAGCAGTTTTTGAGATATCGACGATTTTATATATTTTTTGTCAAATTTGAGAAGAAAAAGAACAAATTGAGGGAGAGGGCGGGGTAAGAGGGGGGTGTAAGGTTTTGGAAAAGGCAGAAGAGGTTAAGAAGTACCTAAGTACCACATTTTAGCTATATTAACTAACCCATTCCAAAGTTATTTAATTTTAAGTAGAATTTCATATAGTATTATAACATTACAAAGAACTAATGTAACATACCCGGTATATCATATAGTATACACATGTCTTTTTATTCTCTATGTGATTAACTACACTTTATATTATAGGGGGATAATGTGACATAACATATAGTGTTATAAATATGAATGTTTTCACTGTCTACAGTTGCCAACACTGGTTACAGTACAGGGGGGCGGGGGACGGGGGACAATGACGACATACTTCCCGTATGTCTTTTCAAGAACAAATAGCTTATCAGTCAACCATAAACCACCAAACAGGATACCGTACTTCCTGTCGATAGCTGAATCAATACTGAGTCAGTCTTGAACGCAATGTGGTGTTTAGTGCAGTGTTTCGGTTGTTCGCTCGCTTGTTTTAAAGACTCGCCACCACCACCGCCACGGTAGCATGACATAGGAAGTACATATGCAAATACATATGTAATAGGGGTAGCGTGACATATAGCACTCTATGGGGTTATACTCTATGCCTATAGGGGGTTGGCGTAACACTCTATGTACTGTGAGGAGGTTATACTCTATGGGTATAGGTTATGTCCGCCATTTTGGCGGGAAACAAAAGTAAGGTTATGTATTTTAGCGGCAACCGAAAGTGAGGTTATGTGTTTTGGCGGGAAAAAGTGAGGTTATGTGTTTTGGCGGGAAACGGTGCCGCCATCTTGTTTCCGGTGACGTCACATTTTGGCGGGAAACGGCAGCCATCTTGTTTCCGGGGCCCAAGTGGGGGGTACCCTACTTGTTCTCATTAGCACTTGTTGGATCCAATAACAAAAATATATCACTCATTATAATCAGTCTACTTTATTATAAAAAATTATAAAAATAATTTAGTGGTTTTAGTATAAAAAAGATACAGGCAATAACCAGGAAAATTTCACCTCAAGTAGTAATAATCATATATTTAACTTCATAAGGCGGTTGTTTGCATCCAAATTGCAGACATCTGGCAAGTCATAGAAAGATGGGAGAGGGCTCAAATTAAAGGTCTCAATTCCATGATGGTGGGAAAAATAATGAAATTGCTTGATATTCACCGGAAAACGAGAAATAATGTAAAATATCTACCATTTAAAAAGCATTAAAATCTACAAACATCTGCTTTGTTTACATAAAACATGAGATGCTAATACTTGATTAAAGGTAGGTAGGAAGGTTAAAGGTACATTGAAATTGCTATGAAGGTATTTTGTACTATAATAAAGGATCATTTGAGACACAACAACTCAACATTTACAATTAATTATAAGATCAAAACACATTTATTACACTATATAGCTAACAATACTGTTACATTTCAAGTAATTTATTACTCCATAAGACTCAATGTTAAATATACTCTCCATAAGAGCCCATGTTAAATCTATTCCCCATAAGAGCCCATGTTAAATCTATTCCCCATAAGAGCCCATGTTAGCGGTCAAGTGGCGGGTATTCTACTTATGTTATTTGTAGTTTTATCTAAAATATTTACTTTTAAAATTGAGTTAGTCATCGGCGAATCTGTTGATGACCGCACGTCTCGCCACTGCTTCCCATAATTATAAAGCCATGATGGTTTAAATTCTTTTTTTCTAATAGTATTAAATAAACATAGCTTCGCCCCCCACGTCCTCCCACCAAAGCAGGTGTTTGCAAAAGGGCATGGGGGGGGCTTCGCCCCCCACACCTTCCCCTTTACACTGCCCATGATTAAGAAGCCATTATAGTTTGAATGCTTTTTTCCTACTGTGTAAATCTAGCTCTACAAGATTATGAGCGACTAATAACAGTTACACGCCAAAGCAATTATTTGCAAAGAGTCATGGGGGGCTTCGCCCCGCCAAACGCCCCCTTTCCACTACCCATAATTATAAAGCCATGATGGTTTAAATGTTTTTTCTATTAGTATTAAATGAACCTAGCTCTACTAATTACAAGCCAAAGCAGTTGTTTTAAAAAGGACATGGGGGGGCTTCGCCCCCTTTAAACCCCCCGCTTTAAACTGCCTATGATTTTAAAGCCATGATGGTCTACATGCTTTTTTACTAATAGTATTTAAATAAACCTTGCTCTACAAACCTATCACACGCCAAAGCAGTTGTTTGTAAAAAGAACATGGGGGGGCTTCGCCCCCACGCCCTCCCGCCAAAGCGGTTGTTTGCAAAAGGACATGGGTGGGCTTCGCCCCCACGCCCTCCCGCCAAAGCGGTTGTTTGCAAAAGAACATGAGGGGGCTTCGCCCCCCACGCCCTCTCGTCAAAGCAGTTGTTTGCAAAAGGACATGGGGGGGGCTTCATACCCCCCCTTACGCTTCCCATGATTAAAAAGCCATGATGATTTGAATGTTTTTTTTCTACCGTGTAAACCAGCATCTATATATTAATACGCAAGCGGTTTTCTTTTCACAGTCCAACCGCAATAACGGCTGGATGGATTTTAACGTTTGAGGTGTCAAATTAAAGGGATTGTTGTGTAGATTTGTCATCAAGTCTCAGAATTTTAAAAAAGGGCGTCACAAAAGTACAGTAAAGGGCTGAATTTTCGGAACAGTAGCTCTATTCATGGACATTGAAGCAAGCTCAGTTTAATTTGTTTATAAACTGAACATATGGCCAAGCTCTGAAATAGTTCTACAGGTAAATTTATTTTTACAGCTGGTTTGGTTTTGTTTTCAACAGTTTTCTTTTTTTAAAGATTTATTATGTAATTTAGGTTATGTTATGAAGTTTTTAAAGCTGTTAATCATTGCAGTTACCAGTTTTACAATGTAGTTTGCGATATCTCATAGTGTTTTTTGAAGTTACATTAATCTGAGCAAATCTTTTTTTGGATTTGTTGCATTTATAATGCCACCGATAAGAAGACGAACATTGACCGGTCGGAGGTCTGCCGACATAGATTCCTAAAAATTGGGGAAAGCGAATATGTCTGCCGAAGAACTACCATTCTCACTAGAAAATATGGAATTACTTTGTAATCATTGCAGAGGAAAACACTTTAAGGTGAAAAAACTGGTTCGTTAAGGACATTTAATCTGTGTTGCCATAAAAGTGAAGTGAATTTAGAAGAATACACCCAATAAAAATGTACTAAACATCTCATTGACGGACTGAGAACATAGCTGGGAAATTACTGGGAAACAAAAAAAGAGATAAAAACTACCTCAACAATATCAGATCCTACAACTCCGCATTTGCGATGGTGCATTCTGAAGCAAATATAGATTAATCCATCGTAGGAGGTGTATATAACTTTCCAATTCACGTTATTTTTTATAATCGGATTGAGACTTTACAGAAAACCATCAATTTAAGTAATTCAGGTATATTTATATAACGTTATTACACTTCCAAATGGAGATAGGTAGGTTTAGACATGCAGGCATGTAGGTTTGAAACATGCTCAAGGAACCTTTGTGGTACGCAACCACATGTTGCAGTATTCCTCTTTTCGACTTGCTGTACGGGATTTTTTTTGTATTCTGCATAGGTCCGAAAATCTTCTTTTACATTGGGTGATTAATATGTATGTGAGGATAGAAGGCTCTCGACTTGGCTTTAATTCGGAATCATCCAACTGCGTGTAGATATGTTTTAAATGGACTTTGTCAAACAGCAAGCTAACCACTAAAACTGACGTATTTGAGGTAATTGGGTAATCCTCCCTTCGACATTTATAGGATCACCACAAAATATGAACTAAAACTACCTGGACGTAATAGCTATCGTTCAACGGTTTGGGATACCTTTTTTTATTCTTAACAACGACATGTAATCTTAAGTGGTCTGAAATTTGGAACCTGGAGCTCGGCACATTTTCAACCTGACTTAATAGCAAGAGTTTTTCACAGCGAGTTAAAGGAGCTAATACCAGGAATAAAAAAACACTTATTTGGAAATGCTAATTTTTTGTGTATGATGCTGATATACAAAATATAGTTTCAGAAACGTGGATTACGACATGCACGTATTTTATTAACTTTACATGAACAAGACTGAATCTATGAAGTCGATGGTATCGATCATGTCCATGCACAACTTCCTAATCTTGAAGCACTATCATTAACTTAATAACTGCAAATAAATATATTAATTACTAATATTGATCCTATCAGTACCTAAATATTTCTCGATTTCGAGCAACAGGCTACCTAGTTTGTTTTAATTATGCGACAATTTTACTTTTGAAAAATACCATTTACATTTGTTTAATTTCTAAAATCACTACAGGTTACCGTTTAGGGTACTTAAAGAAAGAAGGAAGCGAACCATCTAACCCCGTGAGCGTTGTCACGGACATATTCATCACCCAGGAGGCGGGGGACAATAAAGTAGTCATTGACATTGAATGAATCCACAGTAAATCTGGATCTGCCGAGGGCATATTTTCCGTCCAGCAAGGATAACAACCCCATTCGTAATCAGCTTCGTATATACAATTTTAGAGGCGCAGATATCCGGGTTGTTATCCTTTTGGATCCTCGCCTTTTCGACCGCCTTTTCGGTTTTATTAAGCTTCTGCTTATTCTTTGCCTTGGCCTACGGAAGCTCCTAGAGCTCTCGCTCGGGTTCTTGATCCGCTTGTGTGGTGCGGAATAACTGGTCACGAGGACGGCGCCAATGATGAGCCGTCCATGGATCCGCGACCTAATCCTGTTATTTTTGAATCTGGCTATCCTGAATTTATTATTATAAAACTAATTAAACTACTATATATGCAAAATTAATTATTATTTTTGTGAATTTCGTGCTTGATTATGTATAATAAAATTATGTAGGAAACAAATCATTAATCTATACAACTACAACATCCTACATTCTCAATTTAATTTCATACACATTTAATTTGTCTTAATATAACTGATCGCATGCATCCTTCTTGGTACAAAGCTTTGTTATTAATACGATTTGCGCTATAAAAATATATTTTTTATCGCAACTTTATACAAAAATTGCGTTTGCTGGGATAAAATTCACATTTGTTTCATCAATGTACTTTTATATATGCAATAGTATCTTTACTCATTGTTTTTAGCAAATTTCCCCTATAGGGAAGAAGCTGTTACCGTAGTACTCATGGTAAGACCTAAGCCCGAGACCATGATAACTTTTCGTTTTGGGGCCCCCAGAAGAAAAAAACACTATTCGTTCATTTTCATACATGTATAAATGTCTTTAAGCACGATAGCGGCCGTAAAAATAATCCAATCTCAATGAAATTTGGCACAGACGTGTAAAGTAGTAATTATTCGGACGAGTTCGAAAACCAGTCTGATCGGACCACCGGAAGGGGGGGTAAAAGGGGGGTAAAGCCCCCCCAAAATGGGTATTTTGAGTTTTTTACATAGAAAAATAAAAATAAACGAATTTTTGTTGGCACCATTGAATTCAGCTCAAAAAAAACAATTTAGTATTTTGAATCACTGCTCTATGTCCATTTGTTACCGAGATATTGAAAGTGGTAAACACAGTACGTTGTTCCAATGTTAACCTTATGGGGAATAAGAAAAATTCTATATCTCGCTTATATCTCAACATATCTTGATAAAACTTGGTAAATGGCTTCTTCTAGTTCAGATCTACTAAATATTGAATTAAAACCACCCAGTTTTAATATACCCGTAGCAGCCAACCTGCACACTCATTTCCCATGATATTCTTATGGAGCTTTCAAAAAACATGTAAAATCTCTCTATTTTGGATTGAAATATGTTGTTTTGCATTTGAAATTCGCTGAGTATGCAGGTCTGCTGCAACGGGGGTATTTAACGTTTTATTAATTTTACCTAAAAGAAACAAACAATAAATATTTTCTCTTAAATATATGGAATCAGCTGTTAGTAAAAGGAACATGACGATGTGTTCCTATTGGTTCCATCTAGCGTCATTCATATAAACTATCTGGACTACGGCAACAAAACAGAAATGATCTATCTGAATTTTTTTATTTCTAGACATTGTTTTTTTCAATAATAAACATTATACCGTAGACTTAAAAACTAACAATTGATAGGTATGTAGCATGTCATTTAAGTGTTTCGTGAAATATTTTTTTCTAAATTCCACTGTTATTTTCCTTTTATTTTGAAACAATCTTTATTTGTATCCCGTAGTTTACTAAAGTAAATTATTGCCCAATATTAAAATTATGATGATTTTTTGCAAGTTAAAATATTAAATTACTCAAAAAATCCTAAACCAATATGCTTCATAATTTAATGGTATATTCCCTGTGAGATACTTAACGTTTGAGCGAAATTTGGAAATGATTAGTGTAGCGGTTTTTGAGTTACCGCGTTACGTACACACACACTCACACACACAGTGACGGACAACGAATCTTCAACTCCGCTGATACATAGACTCGTTCACTTCGTTCACTCATCGATTATGACATTTTGAAAAAAAATGTTTATGTTGGTTTGAGGTCTATATCTCACCTCAAACTCAACCGATTTAAATGATTGAGAGCTTAAATGAAAGCCCATAATGTACTGAATTAATTAAAACATAAAACTGTTTCGAATCTATGTTAGTTTTCTATGTGTTAGTCATTAATTACATACAATTTACGAAAGTGAACAGATTTTATGGTAAATGAAGGTTCATAACTCAAATTAAGTAAGTCCGATTTTAATGAGCCATAGCTCATATGAAAGCCCAAAATCTTCTGAGTAATTTGAGGGGAGAACGAGCTTTTTAATCCATTTAGGACCTGCACTATGAATCTTTGACAAAAAACAAACTTCTAAAAAGCGGATTTTCGTGTCGATTTTAGCCTTATAGCTCGTCCAGCAGTCGTCCGATTTTAATGATCAATAGTTTATATAAAAGCCGTTAAACGACTGAGTATTTTAAGACCAAAACGAACTACAAGAGGTAATTCTTAAAAAGATCTTTAAAAAAAATTAAACGTCTATAAGAAATGTAGAGGGATGAATTTTTATTTGAGCATATCTTTATAAAGAATGCATATTTTCAAAAACGGATTTCTACATTGTGTTCAGGGTAAAAATCTAGTCTATAATGATGCGTCACAACACCATCTTTACATTTGAAAAAAATATTTATATCCAATATGGCGAATCCAAGATGGTGGCCGAAAATGTAAACTCTGTCAGAATTTAAAACTAATCACCCAACGATGAATGGTGGTGGTCCAAAGTCAATATCTCGAAAAACATTGACACAAAATGCAGTTGAATGTCTTTTTTCAAAAATTTTTGTATGATAGGAAAAGCCATAGAGTAATAATGAACATCGTAAATAGATGGCACTCCGATGTTAACTCGGTGGTAAGGGAACAGCAGCGCTATCTGAATGAAGTGCTACGAACTAAAAGGATCGATGCGATATATCGATCGTTGTCGATGCGATGTATCGATCGTCGTCGTCGTCGTCTGCTTTGTTTATATTTTCGTTTTCTTGTTTTGTTTGCTAGACTTTCAATTTTAATGACTTTACCGATTTGTTTTGATTAAGTACGTTTGCCGCTAGTGCAAGTTGTTTCGCGAAATACTGTACTGAGTGATTCTTATTGTGCTTAAAGCGATTGATAGATATTAAATACGTAGATTTTTACATAAAAGCACCTAGTAAAAATTAACTTACTAAGTTAATTTTTATTAAGTGCTTTTATGTAAACATCTACGTATTTATTTTCCATCAATAGCTTTAAGCACAATATGAATCACGCAGAACGGTATTTCGCGAAACAACTTACACTAGAACAACTTTCTGCAAACGTACTTTAGGTATTTTCCCACACTCAAATTATTTCCAACTCGTTATGGTTGTGTACACGTCGCGTCATGACAGAAAATCAGGGGAAAGGGAATAGGAAGTTAGCAGATCGTTATCGTCGTTCTGATTGGCTGAATCAGTGAAGAAGAAGAAAGCCATGTTTTTACAACGCTATCTGAATAAAGTGCATCGAACTATCCCGCTCTAATAAGCTTACCACTTGGCTCCATTTAAGTGTCGGACCAGTGGAAAAGCCGCCATTTTGAAATGTGATTTTAGTGAGGTTCCCATGATCCGATTTTGGTAAACTTTGTATATGTTAAAATTCATATTTTTTAAAGTAGAATTCCATCAAAAATGTTTTCTTGCAGTTTTTTTGAGGTCATCACGTAAATTGACTGGACTAAACTGAAACTAAGAATAGAAACGAGGCTGAAGAAGTTACTCATCTCTGCAAAACAAGTCATGTCACGTAAATGTTGTAACTACTATTCTTTGTAAAACATAGTATACTCCGTTTAGTTGTAGCTAGGAATCCTTTTCCTTGGTCCATCGTAGACCTGTACAACGTTTTGTGAGGAATTTTTGGGGACAGCCAATTGGACCAGGGACAGGGGCCTAGTTTAGTACGGATTTACTTATGCATGGTCTGGCGCAGGCCTAGTCCTGGGCCTAGCCTCGGGGGGCCCCTGACGAGACGCTTGAAAACCAAATGAAACCGAATCAAAATAACACAAATAAAGGACATTTAAGTTAGTTAATACACGTTTTTCAGACTATAATTTTTATGTATTTTCTAATATTTCATTTAATATTAGTCTTCTTCATTTAAATACCCTAATTTTTAATAATCCACAAAAAATATATAGTAGGCCTACTCAAAATGTGGTCCCCATCCTTTTGTGTCCCGGGGCAATCTACCCCCTTTGCCCCCCCTCTCGGCGGCCCAGCACTGAATTTATATGCGTAGACCACGCTTGAATCATCATTAAAATGGTTACCGAGATACTTTCCAAAGGTTTTATTTTAAATCTCCATTGCTTCAGCAAAATTTTGAGGAGAATCATTCTGTTCTTTTTTTGCGACTTCTAAAATGAAATGTTATCAAAGTTAATTATATTTACATGAAGATTCAAATGTTGAAAAAGTGATATGCTTCTGGCAGATGTATGTTTTTTTATTTATATTTAACCTAGGTTGACAATAGGGCCAGATTTAACATTTGGGCGCCCCTAGGCCTAATTCATTTTTGCGCTCTTAGGTTTTGAGGGTGGTAGTCCGTAAATACTTCCTAATTAAGATTTATGTTTCATGTCACTTGTCAAGGGAAAAATAGGTATACAATATTTTTATTCTAAAAGGTTCCCGGGCATAGACAATTTGACACTAAAACACACTTATTGAACTTTGAACCTTCTGAAAACGATCCATGTAAGTGACCCGGTAAACGCCGACCAATCACCGGGTTTGTACTTTGAACAATGTGAAGGTTCCTTGAGTGCCGGCAAACGCCACCATAAAACACATGTTTCAAAAGTAACAGCTTGTGTCGGTTCCTCCCCATGTTGCTCACGGGCTTTACACCAGCATTGGGTTTAAAATGCTTAAGTGTTAAAAAAAATGTTATTTTAGCTTTGAAGTACGCCCTCAGGCAACTTGCGCTTCTAGGCCCGGGCCTACTGGCCTATTGGGGAATTCAGCCCTGGTTGAGACCAGAAAAAGTGAATGCAATGTCATCAACAAACATTGTAAGCATCTTAAAAGCGATTGATACAGGCAGACTATTTATGTTCAAGTTAAAAATCACAGGACCCAAAAATGAGCCTTATAACCCAACTAGCAGTTCCCGTGGCTTCGCTCACGAAAAACACTATAGTATGACCTTGATTTGTCGAATCTGAAAGGACTAAATGAAAAAAGGTTATTTTAAGGAATATGTAATGAAGAGGTCTGTTTACGTGATGTGGCGTTATATAGGTTTAAAAACCAGTTGAACTTGTATTACTGTCGATAGTGTAGGTTTTCTTTTCACAGTCATAACTCTAAAACGGTAAGACAGATTTTAACCTTAAATATGTCAATTTTAAGGTATTTGTATGCATATTTGCCAATACAGCTCAGAATTGTCAAATAGGGTATCAATAAAGTACTATAAAGAGCTGAATGTTTGGACCAGTGGCGCTATCCGTTGATGGTGTTTCAAACTCGATTCACTTAGCTTACAGCTTAACATACATTGCATATATGGGCGATTTTAAATATATTTTGAAAGGTCAACTACAGATTGCAGCACTTATTTTTCCCCGTGCAAAGCCAGGACACCCTCGAATTAGATGAAAAAGGAATTCGCCAAACAGTTTTAGGGGATGAATACGTTAAGGACGCCCTAAGGGAAAAACTATAACTCCCGCTGCCTAAATAAAGATTGCGCCACATTTTATGATTAAACAGATAAGGTACGGAAACTGGTGATGGATTAAACCATAACTAAATGTAACTTTTGTATAGTGCATATGCCCTAAATAAATAGACAAAACAACCATAAAACCATTATGCAAAGAATCAAATTATAAACCATCTGAAACAACGTATCCGTTTGTGAACCATTTAGCGTAAACAGAAGATTATCCATTACACTTGTATGGTGGTATTTTAATACTTGACTCAGCTAACAGACCCTTAAAACTTTGAGATTTTTATAATTGTTCTATATAAATAGATCAAATAATTAGATTATTACAGTACAGGCTGTCGGTGACTAAATAAACCTTCGTATCCCTCTCTTTCAATCTTACCGGGATTTAGTTTCAAGACTCAACCACTAAAGGCAGCACGCTCTTCAGGCTTTAAACCATAGAGGTCGAATTAGAATTATCGCCATATCAACGTAACAGGCATAATTACAACTCCCGATGCCGAAATAGAGATGGAGATTATATTAAGTTTATGATTAAACATATTAGGTACTAAAATTAAACTAAATGGAAGTTTTATATAGTACATAATTATGTCCCGTAAAATAAATAAACAAAAATCATAACACCGAGATGAAAGAAAGCAAATTCTAAACAGCTGTGACAGCGTATTTTATACATTTGTGAAGATAACTCCCAGCTGCTTGATTGAATGAACATTGAAAATGTAAACAAAAGATCGTCCATAACACTTTTATATGGGAAAATTTGAAAAATTCGACCTTGCCAAAAACCTTTGAACCTTAGAATTATGTAAAATCCTTTCTTAGCGGATGCCTACGCCCTAAAAGGAACGTCCACGCAAAATTTCAAAATCCTAGGTCATATAGTTTGGGCTGTGCGATGATAGGTGAGTCGTATTTGACAAATATATAGTAGATATTGGGTGAAGTGAATAAAACCTAGCACTTACTAGGTAGTACGTACTACGTAGTTCTAGCACTTTCTCAAATCGAGGTGAATAAAAATTGGCTAGAACTAGGTAGTAACTACTACCGGTTTTCCTGAATGATGTAGTATCTACTAGCCTAGTACGTACTACCCCCCTAGTAGTTACTAAGGTGATTCGCATTTCATGAAATAACAATTCTAGTGGTTATATGTCATTCCTCCCTGTGAAAGTGATCTTCTCAGTCGTGATTTTGGTGTTCTTGTTATTAAAACTGTGCTATGGCGTCCGATAAAGATTTTGATGTAAGTGGGGAGCAAGAAAGTGTTTCAAAAGTAGAGAGGGCCTTGATAATTAAGGTTTTAAAAACTAACTCGGTGACTTCTGAGAAGTCCTACATATCAAGGATACCAAGAAAAATACGTAGTGCTTACAAACTTCTAAAATAAACGAAACCCTACCCTTTTACTTATACTTTTGAATGATAAAAAAGCAAATAAATAAAACTAAACTAAAAACAAAACAAAACAAATAACATTTTTATGGAGGTCTGTTAGTTAGTGTGAGTACTCATATGTTGTTGTTAGCAATTGCGTATATGTGAGTGAGTGAGTGTGAGTGTGAGTGAGTGAGTGTGACTGTGAGAATGAGACTATGCTTATGTGGGTTTAGGTGTGCATAACGGTCTGTGCGTGTACGGGAGTATGTTTTGGGTAACGTGTGTGTGGACGATGGTGTACGTGCTTGTATGATGGCGAAGGTGGTCATATGAAAGCGTGGTCACATGTGTGCGTAAATAAATGCATTTTTCCTAGGAGTATGTGCATAGCGTTGCGTGTATTGCGTACCTGTATGTTATTGTTAACATGTGGAGGAGTGATATAATTTTAATTTTAATATTTATTCACAGATCTGATATATATATTATATATATAATAAAAAATAATAGGCCAAATCTTGAGCAGCTACAAATTTACAAATATATTAATGAACACAATATTCCTAACGGGCATGCTGAAATAAGACGTGTTAATCTTTGTCCAAATATTCTTTTCGAATTAATTTTAGACGTATAAATAAACAATTAACAAAACCGTAACATTTTTTTATTGAACCAAAAAAGATAAAATTTTAAAATTAGCTCATTACACAAAGGTTTTAACCATTCTTTAAACTATCAAACACGAACTATGTTTTGCTACTTTTCGGGCCACTGAGATCCTGTTACAGGTTTCTTATCAATTCTATGCATAAAAATTATTTCCAATGCTCTGGGCAGCTCGGTTTGATATTATTATTTTATTATTCCGTTCGATTTGGTAAAAAGTAAAGTGTGCGTGAATAAATGCATTTTTCCTATGACTATGTGCATAGCGTTGCGTGTATTGCGTATATGTGAATGAAATTAAAAAATATGTTTTTAGAGCGCTGTTTGTACTTTTTAAATATTTATGGAAATAACAATCAATTAAACTGTTAACTTTAAATTAAATGTAATTTTTTCCATACTGAACTCTGAATTATAAGGAACTAGCTGATTATCCCTATTTCACTGTTGGAAAACACTTCCTTAGATTCATATTTAATTTATCGTACTTTATTAGGTTGTCATGACAATTTCATAAGCTTCCCTCATTAGTAAAAAACCAAAATTTTCATCATCAAACCTCAGCAGTTATTTACAGTCGACTATAGTTTTCGTTCGAGGTATGTATTCATGTTACAAACTGAAAAGAACGTCGCCATCTTGACAACTGACAAAAGTTAAGCATGCCCTCGAGCAGACTAGGAAAAAGTGAAGTACTTACTATACGGATCGGGATCACTTTTTATTCACTGGAAAAGCCTAGTACATACTAGGTTTCCCTGAATGATGTAGTACGTACTAGGGTAGTACGAACTAGCGTTTTATTCACCTCCAAGGCGAAGTATGTACTAGGAGGCTAGTACGAACTAGCATTTTTATTCACCGGAAACCTAGTAAATACTCGAAAAAAGCCTAGTTCTAGCAAGTACTACTTTTTATTCACCTCACCCAATTAAAGAACTGCCAATGCTACGGCTGGTGCCCTTCTGATAGGCACCACTGCTAACTGTGCGAAGATAAGACCTTAGCCATCTCAGCATCTGAGTGATAAACTCCATACAATGCAAGGATTCCTATAACGTTTTTTATCTGGACACGTCAGGTAAAAAATATATTTAAATACCCCCGCCGCAGCAAACCTGCATACTCAGCGTATTTCCAAAAATAAGAAAAACAATAAAATATTATAAAAAACAAATGAAAAGAGTGATATATTTATGTATTAAAATAAAATTACGTCGATGGCTTTACATAGTCTATGTCAAAAATAATTAACACAGTAAATAAGCTTAATTAAAAAAATATACATCTCTTTTAAATAATAGGCTAGATTGTTATTTTTTAGTTGAAAATGCAAAATCCTATTGAAGATACTTTTGATAAACTCATAAAAAATACTCTGCAGGTTTCGTTGAAACAAAGTTTCATTGGACGACACTCTGCTGCTCTGATACTAAAATACATGGAAAAAACGTGAAATGGAAATAACTCGAAGGCCAGTGGACTTATAGCAATGATTCAAAATACCAAATTGTTTGTTTTTCCAAGCTGAATCCGAAGGTGAAAAATATAATTTGATTACTTTAATTTTTCAATTTGAAAAAGCCAACAACCCCTTTTTTAAGGAGTAAAAGCAGCCTTTACCCCACTTTGGTCATGTCGATCTAGCCAGTTTACGAACTCGTCCAAGAGAACCTAGTTTTACATGTGTGTACTGAATTTTGTTCCGATCGGACGATTTTTACGAGAGTTATCGTGCTTACAGACACTCAAAAAATGAAAATTCCTTTCCCTAAATAAGCCCATGTTAAATTTTGAAACAAATCGTGATTTTTCAGGTAAAAATGCATATCCTCGAAAAAACTCATTTTATATCCAGAAAGTAGACATAAAAAGCTATCAATTGATATAAAAATTAAAATGATTGCTGAGGTTACCCTGAACGGATATTTTTTGTCCATTCTGTTAAAACGACGGTAATAGCTTATTTCTAAGGAAATTCGCTAAAAATATTGAGAAAAACTTTTAATTAGTTATCTATGTTTGATTTATTTGTAATTATGTCTCAGTTTCCTCTACTGATAAGCTGATTCGAGAGAATTATATTCTCTGGACTAAGATTTCTGGTGTTATTTGGAATGTAGATTGAATTATGTTCCTCCAGCTCTAAGCAATAGTCTGGGCATACAGATTGGCAACCCAATGCATTTTTTCGTGCCTGTTTTTCCGGGGGCGTTAAGTTTGTTAGGCTGTTTTGCTGCCCATATTGCATTGGTATCAAGGATGATTTCGTCAATACCCACATAGCACGGAATATTCTGGTGACGTCAAATGAATATTCCGAAGGTCAAACAATGTCAAATCAAATTTTTGATATTCGTTTGGCGTCAGTTTGATGTCAAAATGCCAAACTCAAATTATGTCAAATCATGAACATATTCCAAATATCAAAAAACAAATTTTCCAAAAACTTATAAATAATGAAACTGTGATAAATTTGATATTTTCTTATAAATTCAGTGTAGTTTGTTGACTCTGTGAATCTTTTTTTTTTTTGAATGTCAATCATTTGACATTATTTGACATTTATTTGATATTCACAGATGTCAAAGTTATGACATTCATACTTATTAGAAATGAACAAGATGTAGTTTGTACCTGTGTATGGTCCGAGGACTACATTTAATTTTCAGATTTTTCGAATTAAAAATTTTTGACACAGTTTGAATTTAATTTGATACTTACTGATAGTTGAATCAGATTAGTTGTTATTTCAAATTTAATTACACAAATTAATCAATTGTATCTACATTTAATAAGCAAATTTATAAGTATTTACTTTAATTAAATCACATTTGTATTAAAATTTACTAAAATAGGTTTAAATACTTTGTTTCTCACTTTTGTTATATTATAAAGTTTGTGAATTTTTTAAATGTAAATTAATGAGATTATTTGATAATTATTTATTACACGGATTTCTGTATTTTACAACTACCATTGACTTTAAATACTGAAGAAAGTAGGTAAACATCACTAGATTAACTTTGTTACAGTATTTATATTGATAGTTATTTATTATTGGATAAATAGAAGCACTTCACATGTTATTCTCAACTAGCACGGTGGCTAAAGGAGTTAGGGCGCTAGGGCATTGCACTGATGAGTCTGAGGTCGTGGGTTCAAATCTCACTGGTGGCATATATTTGTATATCAAAATTTGTATACAAAATTTATTTATTACAGTTGAAATAGTGATAATATAGTTAAATTTTCATAAAAATACTTTTTATGTATTTTTAATCAATTTTTTTAGGAATGTTAGAAATTTGATATTTTGATTATCAATAGAATATCAAATTTGAATATTCCATGAATGTCATAACGCGTGACGTTTGAACCAAGAATTAACGTTAGATTTACGTCAAAGAATATTCGGGAATATCAATTTGATATTCGAATATATCAAAATTTTGATATTCATATGACGTCAAAGGAATATTGGGTGCTATGCGGGTATCAAATCTTTAGGTCCTAAAGATTAGAGAAAGCTAATAATAAATTTAATACCAGTGCAATTTGGGTGGCATAGCAGCACAGCAAACTTGACGCCGCTAGATAAGACGGGCACAAAAAAATGAATTAGGTTGCCAATCTGTATAACTATTCATCTGTGGTATAGTAATCATTTCAACTTTTGTATCTCTTTTATCAATATTAGTCATTGCCCAGTCTAGTAGAGACTCACGCCTAGTTACATGGTTTACTCTGGTCGAGGTAGTCACAAGTTGCCTTAATTATTACAACCAATTATATTTTTGATCTCAGATAACAATGGAGTAGGCGTCAACCGGTCAATACTCATGACTCATACGGTTAAAGATAATTCAGTATTTCTGTACAGTACAAAAGATTCTAAAAAAATTATTTAAGTTATATTTAAAAGATTCGATACAACCCTTAGGAGAGCGATAAATACTAAATATATTTAATGAAAAATCAATTTTAAAAACCTCTGCTCCCGTTAATACAACACGTAACTCTTCACAAAAGGATGTCAGGTTAATAGAACTAAATTTGAAGGTATTTTTAAAACAAATCAAAACCCCCACCCCACTAATGTCATACTCAGGTCAACGGTTAACTAATTTTACGTTAGGTAAAACAAACTGTTGTACCGAGCAATTTTTAAAAAGTCGTTATCAAACTTCGTGCGATAGACATTTTCAGGTAAACATTTTGAAATCGAAAGCGCACACATTCGTGGAATATTAACGAACAAAGTTTGAGTTCAGGTGTGTATCGCATATTTTCATTTCGCTAGAAAGCCAATAAAACCACTTCAAAGAGAAATGTTACATGTAACTGTGCATCATGCAGCTCGGCGTGGGTATGAGGAGCATAGCCCTTTGTGGCTCTAACGCATTGCTAAACGTGCAAATCAGAAAGCGGAAATTACCAAATACAGTCTATGTTTTAAGCCATTTAAATTCCCTGCATTTGTAACGTTTTAATAGGGCATGATTATATTAATGATATTACTTAACAATTAAGACATTTTTAAATTATGGCTATTTTAACTCACTGGTTCGTATAAAGTAAGTTAGTCCTTAATACCATCGCTGAATAGATATTCCTATCCATATAAAAAACCAAATACCATTGAATGATTGACTGATTGATTGAATCATCACAGATTATCAACAACTTCTATAAGAAACTTGGTTGGTTCTACATATATTCTTTATAGACTCTCTATACACGTAAAGGAAGGGTTTCCTTAAAAAACCTGAAATAACGGGTCTAAAACGATTCAAAATAATCGCCTTTTAAATTTGTAAGGCTTATGTTGAAAGCTACAAACAAAAGCAAAACCACAAAACAAAACACAAAACAAAACTTAAAACAAAACACAAAACAAAACACAAAACAAAACACAAAACAAAACACAAAACAAAACAAAACACAAAACAAAATGTTGAAAGTCTGAGTTCATTTGCGAGTCAACAAGACATATAGAGGCCTAAAACTTGGCATTTGCATTTCTCTTCGGGTGTAACTTACTTACTTTGACTTGATACAAACATTTATTTAATAAATTCAATAATATATCAGCCCTGAACCTGATTATAGTGATATTATTAATACAATTTACCTTAAGTTTATCGGCATCATTAAACGTTTCAACAATGTTAAATCTGGTAAGAATATGTCACGCTAACTAATAACGGTAGTTAAACTATTTCATTAAAATAATAGTGCAACCCGGGGAAGTAGCTTTGTTGGCAATGCTAGTAATTCGGTGAGGCAAACCCAGGGGCCACTTCATTAACCATGCCAACTCGTTCAACAGAATATGTAACCTAACCAAACATGCCACAGCTAGTGCTCTGACCTACTGTTAATAATATACCAATTTTAAAGTTTAAATTTCTACGGTGTAATACATTATCCCATGTTTCTTTTTTAGACTCACAAAGCTTAAATTAATTTAGAATACATCCAAATAGTTTAAAATTGAAATATCCTTAAAACAACCCTAAAATATTGAAAAAACATATTCACGCTTTGATTACAATAATTTAGGTAACTGATGCATCCATTAAAAAAAATAATTAAAAGGAAATGCATCCCATTTGCTTCTTTACTAATACACCACTTTATCATTTTACCTATGTAATATTTTCCAAAGAGAGTCCTTAGAAAGACTTAGAAATAGTCATACTGGATAGAATATTATATCTGGCAATTATTCAGGCCTCATAAATGATTTCAACCGCCTGATTATTAAAATTGATTGACGATTGGTGTATAATATACATTCATGCCAACCAGATGCTTATATTTCCCGCATAAAAATTTTACTAAACAAGGGTTACACAGTTAGCCCGAATATTGAGTGAACTTTTATTTATGTTTAAGTTTCTGAGAAAACATTAGCCAACGGAAATCAAATTTGATCAGTAGGATTAGAGGACCCGGTTGAATAATCAGACGCTCTTTGTCAGTCTGAAGGCTGCTCAATCTCATTCATTTTACAATTATGAATCATTTATCACTTGAAATGCGACGCTCTTAATGGGTTTGGAGTTTTAGAGGCTATTCGGTGGTTAATGGTATGTACTATAATATATTTTCAAATACTGTTTAATATGTTGAGCAGCGCCTCATGATGGAGTCACAAGGACACCCGTGGCTGGATGGGCTGGAGACGCCGTACCTCTGGAGACCCTCGGAGCTGCTGGATCCCCGCGAGCGAACCTGCCTCCTGCCCCGCCTGCAGGACTCGGACCGGGAGTCCAGGGACACCAACAAACTTCTCACGTTCAATAAGTTAATCTCTATTCCAACGGCCATGGCACCCAAGGAATAGGGAGACCGCGCTTACTAGAGCCAGGGTCCACTAATTCGTCAGGTGCCACGGCTGTTGAAATAGAGAATAGTAGTTGCAATCGTTTCTACGATCATTACGAAATTAGAGCCAGGAGTTAGATTACAGAGGTTTCTTAAATTGTGTTTTAACGCATTGAGTTTACTTTTCTAGTCAATTATACTAGAAAACTATTTTAGAATGGAAAAAATCACCAGAAAATTAATGTTTTAGGAATTAACGAGTTTTGTATTGCTAAGCATAAAGATAAAGATATAACCTACGGTAGTACAAAACTTTGGTAGAGTGAATTTAGTTTTTCATTTCTAAGTATTTGTTAAACAGAAATTCAGACTGTGTACTGTTCTTTTCATCCATACTATATTAACATGATTTTTACTGTAGGACACGTGTTACTCAGCAGCTTTTATGATTTTGTTTATGGTCTGCTGAAAATTAATATTAAATAAAATTAGCTACTCTTCGAAATTCCTGCTCAAATATTACAAGTTATAGACAATTTCGAAAATTTGAGTATGTAGAGCTCTTATCATTAGTCTATCCTACACACATTTTATACGTTGCTCAAGAAGCGTTGGACAAGAAGCTCCTTCCAACAACAACAAAATTATGACAACCGGGGCAGAACTGTAGGAAGAATAATTAATTGTTCTCAGTTTCGTGGTGGGGCTGGTGCTGGGGTACGAGCTGTGGGCCACGGCGGCGGCCTCGGCCACGCTGGACCAGCTGTGTCATTGTTCTCAGTTTCGTGGTGGGGCTGATGCTGGGGTACGAGCTGTGGGCCACGGCGGCGGCCTCGGCCACGCTGGACCAGCTGTGTCATTGTTCTCAGTTTCGTGGTGGGGCTGGTGCTGGGGTACGAGCTGTGGGCAACGGCGGCGGCCTCGGCCACGCTGGACCCGCTGTGTCATTGTTCTCAGTTTTGTGGTGGGGCTGGTGCTGGGGTACGAGCTGTGGGCCACGGCGGCGGCCTCGGCCACGCTGGACCGGTTGTGTCATTGTTCTCAGTTTCGTGGTGGGGCTGGTGCTGGGGTACGAGCTGTGGGCCACGGCGGGCGACGCGGCGGCGGCCTCGGCCACGCTGGACCGGCTGTGTCATTGTTCTCAGTTTCGTGGTGGGGCTGGTGCTGGGGTACGAGCTGTGGGCCACGGCGGCGGCCTCGGCCACGCTGGACCGGCTGTGTCATTGTTCTCAGTTTCGTGGTGGGGCTGATGCTGGGTACGAGCTGTGGGCCACGGCGGCGGCCTCGGCCACTCTGGACCGGCTGTGTCATTGTTCTCAGTTTTGTGGTGGGGCTGGTGCTGGGGTACGAGCTGTGGGCCACGGCGGGCAACGCGGCGGCGGCCTCGGCCACGCTGGACCGGCTGTGTCATTGTTCTCAGTTTCGTGGTGGGGCTGGTGCTGGGGTACGAGCTGTGGGCCACGGCGGGCGACGCGGCGGCGGCCTCGGCCACGCTGGACCGGCTGTGTCATTGTTCTCAGTTTCGTGGTGGGGCTGGTGCTGGGGTACGAGCTGTGGGCCACGGCGGGCGACGCGGCGGCGGCCTCGGCCACGCTGGACCGGCTGTGTCATTGTGCTCAGTTTTGTGGTGGGGCTGGTGCTGGGGTACGAGCTGTGGGCCACGGCGGCGGCCTCGGCCACTCTGGAACGCCTGTGTCATTGTTCTCAGTTTCGTGGTGGGGCTGGTGCTGGGGTACGAGCTGTGGGCCACGGCGGGCGACGCGGCGGCGGCCTCGGCCACGCTGGACCGGCTGTGTCATTGTTCTCAGTTTTGTGGTGGGGCTGGTGCTGGGGTACGAGCTGTGGGCCACGGCGGCGGCCTCGGCCACGCTGGACCGGCTGTGTCATTGTTCTCAGTTTTGTGGTGGGGCTGGTGCTGGGGTACGAGCTGTGGGCCACGGCGGCGGCCTCGGCCACACTGGACCGGCTGTGTCATTGTTCTCAGTTTTGTGGTGGGGCTGGTGCTGGGGTACGAGCTGTGGGCCACGGCGGCGGCCTCGGCCACGCTGGACCGGCTGTGTCATTGTTCTCAGTTTCGTGGTGGGGCTGGTGCTGGGGTACGAGCTGTGGGCCACGGCGGCGGCCTCGGCCACGCTGGACCGGCTGTGTCATTGTTCTCAGTTTTGTGGTGGGGCTGGTGCTGGGGTACGAGCTGTGGGCCACGGCGGCGGCCTCGGCCACGCTGGACCGGCTGTGTCATTGTTCTCAGTTTTGTGGTGGGGCTGGTGCTGGGGTACGAGCTGTGGGCCACGGCGGCGGCCTCGGCCACACTGGACCGGCTGTGTCATTGTTCTCAGTTTTGTGGTGGGGCTGGTGCTGGGGTACGAGCTGTGGGCCACGGCGGCGGCCTCGGCCACGCTGGACCGGCTGTGTCATTGTTCTCAGTTTCGTGGTGGGGCTGGTGCTGGGGTACGAGCTGTGGGCCACGGCGGCGGCCTCGGCCACGCTGGACCGGCTGTGTCATTGTTCTCAGTTTTGTGGTGGGGCTGGTGCTGGGGTACGAGCTGTGGGCCACGGCGGCGGCCTCGGCCACGCTGGACCGGCTGTGTCATTGTTCTCAGTTTCGTGGTGGGGCTGGTGCTGGGGTACGAGCTGTGGGGCCACGGCGGCGGCCTCGGCCACGCTGGACCGGCTGTGTCATTGTTCTCAGTTTCGTGGTGGGGCTGGTGCTGGGGTACGAGCTGTGGGGCCACGGCGGCGGCCTCGGCCACGCTGGACCGGCTGTGTCATTGTTCTCAGTTTCGTGGTGGGGCTGGTGCTGGGGTACGAGCTGTGGGGCCACGGCGGGCGACGCGGCGGCGGCCTCGGCCACGCTGGACCGGCTGTGTCATTGTTCTCAGTTTCGTGGTGGGGCTGGTGCTGGGGTACGAGCTGTGGGCCACGGCGGGCGACGCGGCGGCGGCCTCGGCCACGCTGGACCGGCTGTGTCATTGTTCTCAGTTTCTTGGTGGGGCTGATGCTGGGGTACGAGCTGTGGGCCACGGCGGCGGCCTCGGCCACTCTGGACCGGCTGTGTCATTGTTCTCAGTTTTGTGGTGGGGCTGGTGCTGGGGTACGAGCTGTGGGCCACGGCGGGCGACGCGGCGGCGGCCTCGGCCACGCTGGACCGGTTGTGTCATTGTTCTCAGTTTCGTGGTGGGGCTGGTGCTGGGGTACGAGCTGTGGGCCACGGCGGGCGACGCGGCGACGGCCTCGGCCACGCTGGACCGGCTGTGTCATTGTTCTCAGTTTCGTGGTGGGGCTGGTGCTGGGGTACGAGCTGTGGGCCACGGCGGGCGACGCGGCGGCGGCCTCGGCCACGCTGGACCGGCTGTGTCATTGTTCTCAGTTTCGTGGTGGGGCTGGTGCTGGGGTACGAGCTGTGGGCCACGGCGGGCGACGCGGCGGCGGCCTCGGCCACGCTGGACCGGCTGGAGATGGACCTGTTCGCCCTGGACATCGTCAGCAACTGCTCCTTCTACCGGCGGGTCCGCCGCGCCCAGTGGCACACTCTGCTGGCCAGCCGCGCGGCGCTGCTGGCGGCCGAGGGGCGGCTCGACCGCTCCAGGCAGGTGGGCAGACGAAATAATTAGTTAATATTTAAAATAAAAACAGAGAAAACTGAGGTAAGGTGAAAGTGAATACTAGATCAAAGTATTTAGTATGAGTATTAGATACAGAGTAGACTTGACATAATTATCAGCAATAAATGTGGTATTTCAATACTTTGAGATTAAAATTAAAGAAATCAATTAAATTTCTAAAAATGCGTGATAAAATGGTTTTTTTATTTCACAGTGTATTGAAAATAAAAAATAAAAAAACAGGATTAAAGTTATAATACTACATTTTATTTTTTTGCTTTGCTTAGGTAGTGCGAGAAAATTTTGATCCAGTTTCAGTTTTCGATCCAGCAGAGAAATCCGCAATCCTCGGTATTAAAAGTAGGACTTATCTGGAGTACGGACCAACGGCGTGGCCTGAAGCCATGCGATTGGCTAGAGAAGCAATAAGAAAAGACCCTAAAGAGGCAGAATGGCATTTTCTCGCTGGTAAAGCTTTGGGTAAGCGAGTACAAGCAAATTTAAACTAATAAAGCCTTATAATAACAGAGAACCTTCTGCCAGTGCGATCAGAGAGGGTTTGGTAATTCCCTAAAAGGAATTAATTAAGAAAACAATTGATACTGTTTAAGAAATTGAAGAGTATATTACATATGGTTACTACAATAAAAAAAGGACAAATTAGTAACGTCATATTTGTAGAATGTTGGCTCGAGCGGCTAAGAAATGTAATTAAGTCCACAGACAATACAAAAATTAGTACCTCTAAAAGTTGGTGGTCTATTTTAATGTCATTGATTGTTCCTGTCATTGATTGGTACTGGTTGTTAGGGGAAATGCATTGGACCGTTGGAATAAAATCGTATTAAATCATCCACTGATCAGTAATGATAATCTTGGGTGGGCATAAAAATACAGCTTGAAAATGTACATTAAATTTGTATTTGTATTAACTCAGATTAAGCTTCTAATCCTAATTTTCAGTTTGAGAATTTCTTTTGAGTGATTCAATATATCAATTCCCAATTATTAATTTCAAAACTTTATAAGTACAACAAACACCAAAAATAACAATTAAAAAAGGTTATTCTAACGGTACATTAATTGCAATCCCACGCATCCTAGCCTACTAAATATGACTTACATTTTCTAATGAAAACCTATAGACCAAACATTTCAACATAACCACAAAATTAATTTATATTTAAGATCAAATTGACCAAAGAAAATAGTAAGTACATTCATATCAACTCACCCAAAAAAACCATCGTGAGAATGTTTTTTCTTTATTCAATGCTAAAACTAGTAATGTGACTCTATAAACACAAAAGGCAATTTTAAGCCCTTACAAAAAGTAAGGACCATTATAAAAGGCGTTGCTTAAGAAATGTGTATTTAGTATATGCAATGAAGCATTGTATTCCATATCTTCTCTATAATCATATTTTTAAACAATGCCAGTGTCAGTGAAGATTTTTTTTTGTTTGAATAAAGTGAATATTGTGTTAAACATGATGTTAAAATTTCATTTTCATTAAATTTCATCTAAGTTACCAAGTAGCTTCTTACTATTTATATGAAAATCTTCCTTATGATTTACTATTAGTTTGCCTTTTCGGTAGTATATATCTTTTTTATTTTAATAAGAAATAAATCAATAGGAATATCGGAAGGTATTTATTTTGTGTTTTTTGTCCGATACTGCCTGAGAGTAATATTACGGGCGGCTTTAGGAGCAGTCTACTGTGCGAGAGTGTAATTAAAATCTGAGCGTCATCTTGTTGCCTCCATTCTCTAAACCTCTTAATCGAAAATGCTTCAAATAGTAAGGGATTGAAAGGAATGTATTTGAATCCAGAGAATTCTTTCATTTTGATTTGTCTTAGTTCTAATGTAATCTATAAGAATCAAAATCAAAGTATCTTCATTCATTGTAATATATACATTTCTGTACGATGCATGGAGTCACTAGACAATAGATAAAGATATAAAAAAGCCATTGTAAAGTACAAAACAAAATCCATTCCAGTTCAATATGTTTGGATGTTTACCTGTAATTGCGATAATTTGATTCTATTTCTGAAATAGAAAGTAAAAAACGTAATAAATTTAAAATGGTAGGTTTTGTAGCTGATAGCTTATAACCATTTGATATAAAATTAGCAATGTATGTAATAAATGGAAATAATTATTTCAAATTTAAATCATATTAATATCATTATGTCTGGTTTGTTAATGAAATGTCCTTAGATTACTTTTTATAACCAGTTTGTAGTAAAAAACAGTATTCCTGTTTGGGAACATTAGCCTACATGAATTAAACATGAGACTAACAACGTATTTTATTTGTGTTACTGTCTTTAATGGATGAAACCTTTTAGGTACGCTGTGTAAAGGAAAAAATATTCACATTAAAAATATTAATATTTACAAGACGGTGTTTGTAGCATTGACAAATAAATTCCATTTCTAGAAATAATTCAATTTTTCCTTAGAAAGTTTCATACTTCGAGGGTGCATCAGGAAAAACATCAATAAGTTGAAGTTTTTTTTTCATTACTTTGGTCAAGGACAACCTGCATACCATTTGTTAAAAATTATTGAATTGATTCATGTTACTGTCTAGAACACACCCGAGTAGTCGCTGGGGGCCTCTTCAAAATACCGAAGGAGGAAATAAATAATTTTGAGAGGGCTATAGCTCTAGGTGGGAGAGTACATCATATGATTCACCTAGCAAACGTATATGACCGTTTAACATACCAAACCCAAAATGAAAGCCTTGAAAACGAAACAATGGAATCAGTAAAAAATTTTACAAATCGAAGCCTTGAGCTTTTCAAGTAAGTTAAAATCGTTAAACATTAGTATTACTTCCATCTTAAAACGATTTTTGAAAAATAAAACAACTTGCATTTTTTAGAAAAAATGTACATACGCCATTTCATTGAGTTTGGAATAATATGATCTTTTATAAACACTAACACTAATAGTATGAGTGTAGTAGCTGGGGCGTAGAGCGTACTTACCCACAAACCCTCCCCCCACTTGTATATTCCATTTCCTATAATCCAATTTCTGTGGGTCGGATCTCTACGGAGCTGACCTTTAAACTTATCTTTAATTGAATAAATATAATAATTAAGTCCACCTATGAATTCAGAATTCTTAAGACTCGTTCGTAGAACTGATGATAATTGAAATATTAATAATAGCATTTTTACTAAACACCTTCTCTTCATATTGATTATTTAAAAGAGTGATACTCTGTAATATTTTTTATGATGCACAATAAAAAACCAACGAGCACTCTCACAGCACGCTGACATGATGTAGCGAAGTTAAATTTTTGGGCTTAAATTGTCCATTTTAGACCCAAAAACACCAAATTTTGGGCTTTTTGTCCCCTTAAATTGGGAATGTGGGATTCCGGTATATCAGCTCAGCTCAATATATTATACCAAATTTAAAGTAGACTGGATGATAATTGCGGCAAATAGAGTGCAAAATCCCCTCAAGAAAACCTATTGTCTTTAACTGTCACAATTTGTTAATGAATCGGTTAATGTTGATGATATAACATTGGGATAGGGCTTAAATTTTTTCACTTTCTTAAATTTACATCTGGGGTTTGTATTACCCTTTTTGGGCACAAAACCCCCAAATTTGTGGCATTTATCCTCCAAAACTGGGGTTAAAGATGCTCCAACTTTATTTTCCCAACGAGATTTACCTAGATATTATAAAAAAGGAATGGTTTTATGCCATAACAATTTAAAAGTAGGGAATATCAGGCCATCAAAAATTACCTCTCAGCTAAGTGGGACATATACCAAATTTTATTCAGATAGGTTGATAAAAAAGCAAAGTATAAATATTTATTTATTTCCCTAAATTTAAGTAATATTGGATACTTTGCAGGATTTTGGGCGTTGACAAAAATAATCCACCAAAAAGTATATTTAAATTGATATTTCCTTTATCCTTATGAAATTCAAAAACTGTTGGTAAAGTCGCAAACCAAACGCTCAAGCGGTTACAATATGAAGTGCTGTCAAATACAACTAACTTTTTGTGGACATACATTTTTAAGGAAAAAATTGATTTTTAGACAACTTTTTCTCATTCACACTCTAAAGTTTTGCAGCAAATAATTGCTAAATCTCTTTTAAATTTAATATTTTGTCTAGTTACGAAGGGTGTTTCAAAATATCTTGTGAAATATTTCAATGTAGAGGCCGAAACGTCGAATAGGCACACTGAACAAACATATTTTTACTTAAAAATAGAAAAGAAAATGGATGAGTTTAGGACCGAAATATGTTGTAGTTTTGACCCAAAGGGTCAAAGAATTAGCCATATCCTGAAATTTGTCAGTGTTCCCGTGAATCACTCCATATAACGAATACATTAAAACAGTAACAACAGAACATAACATTTTCAAGGAGCCATTTAAAAAGGCAAATCATTTATGAGTAATACATTTTTAGGTTCGCGATACAAAATGCAAATAACAATACCAAAATAAAACTCCGTTGTTTAAAAGGGCTGCTTAGGCGCCCTCACAGAACTCTAGTCAAGGAAGAAGTTGAAGAGTTCATGAAACAACTATTTCGAGAGCCTAAGAAGATTAAAATGTTCTTTAATGTTGCTGGAAAATATTATTTAAAACTTGAAAGGGTAAGGTAACTTAACACAAACTACCTATTTCTAGATTTTTGTGACTAGATATTTCGAGATTATTTGGTTTATTTAAATTGATTTATCGATTGTTATTGTATTTTATTTGGTGATTTTATGATTAGCCACATTTTCTTCTTCACACAGATACCTATAGTTTTGTCACAATGCAGTATCTACATTTATGAAAGAAGTACTCTTTTTTTACACAAATTCTTTTTTAGAAACACGGTTAAAACAGACTAGAGCTTGATATGGCTTGGTTAAAAATATTAGTAAAGAGTTTGGGCGGAGAAAATTAGATGACAATTAACTACAGAAGATAAAAAAAGATAAAAGAAGAATTTGTAAACTAAAACTGAACAGGAAATTGTTGCTATTATGTTTAAAACCAGTTAAGATTTATTGTTGTATCCATGGATGTACGAGATTGCATGTGAAGGTGTTTCCTTTAAATGTTAGTTTTAACAATGATTTATTTCTGATGGCATAATATCTTAGTCAACAAGGCTATATCGGCCTTATTAAATATATAATTTGTTGTCTATCGTTGCCTATAATAGATGCCAATCAATATACCAATCTATAATAATTGATTACTAATTCCTACTACTTCTTGGGCTACTCTCACCTTTTATTTTAATTTGCGTAAACCACTCGCTCAGTCAATCTTTTTTGTTGAAATCCAAATTTAAAACACGTCACAACTACTTTCTAAATACACTTACACACAGACACATGTTTTAAACATATTTACAAACATAGTCTACTCACTCCCGATATTTCGTGGAACCCGTTATTTCTACGCTACTTAAAATGAAAGGTGAGAGTAGCCCAAGAAGTAGTGGGAATTAGGAATAATTGCCTCACCTAAAGTAAAAATAATGTCATTTAAAACTAATGATTGACCAACCGACAAACCTAAAACATATATAAATAACAATCTAAAACTTAATCGATGGTTTGGGAAACATTCAATTCATAATAAACATCATTGTCTCCAAATTAGTATCAGCTTTTTGTATAGCTAAATTTAAAAACTACTTAATGTTTCTTATAATCAATATATCAGCATAGAATACTGAATTGAATTGTGCTCCATGTACTATGTGCGCGTACACATATTTCTATTTTGACCTTCAAAGTTTCCTCCTTGTTAATATTTATAATGATCTCACTATCTTGTAAGTAGTACAGAATGGTGCAAAAAAGGTAACAAAAAGTGAAAATCAAAGTTGTTTCAACAAATTCTCATAATTGGGCTAATAGTTATTAATAATGTGCTCTATAGGTCCACGTTTATATGCTGCATCATCTTCCAAGCTGATCAATAAGCCATGTGACCATTCTGGTAGGTTAAATCTTCCTTAAACTAGTTCCCCAATTTTTTCAGATAATTTAGCTTCTTTGACCCGTGCAGACAATATTTTAATTACTAATTTTATTATTTACAAATAATCTGTCATGTTACCAAGATGTTTTCGTCTTTTAGTCGGAGATGATTTTTGGTGAGGTTTGATTTTCCGGAGCCGTATTTTTCGTTTTGTAAGGTCTAAAGGAAAGAAGATTTCCTTCAACGTGTTTTGTGAAACATTTTTAACTCATTAGTGTTCTGCTATGGTCTGGTTAACCGTATCCCCTTCATAGGTTTTGTTGCAGGGCATGTAGAACATTAATGAATAACTGGCCAATTGTACAGTTTATGTATACTCGCGCAAAAAGTTAGCTAATAAATAAACTCACTTTACTGATAGGATGAGCAAAAAGCGATTCAGTACTTCGAAAGAGGAAGTGAGCTCGGAGACTTCGCTTGTTCCGTAAACTACCTCCGTCTGCGCCACGAGCGTGGGCAAGTGGACGATATCGAGGGAGCTCTGCGCCTCCTGGTGGCGAGGTTCAGGAACACGAGGCACTACGGGGAGGCGCTATGTCACCTCGGCGCGTGGCTGCTGCTGGGCAAGCGAGACCTCGGCGCGGCTCTGGGCGCCGTCACCTCCGCGCTCGAGCTCAGCCCGGTGGAGGCGTGCAGGGCTCTGATGGTGAGTGGTGGCGAGGTACAGGACACGAGGCACCACGGGGAGGCGCTGTGTCAGCTTCGCGCTCTAGCTCAGCCCCGCGGCGGCGTGCAGGGCTCTGACGGTGAGTGGTGGCGAGGTACAGGACACGAGGCACCACGGGGAGGCGCTGTGTCAGCTCCGCGCTCTAGCTCAGCCCCGCGGTGGCGTGCAGGGCTCTGACGGTGAGTGGTGGCGAGCTACAGGACACGAGGCACCACGGGGAGGCGCTGTGTCACCTCCGCGCTCTAGCTCAGCCCGGCGGCGGCGTGCAGGGCTCTGACGGTGAGTGGTGGTGAGGTACAGGACACGAGGCACCACGGGGAGGCGCTGTGTCAGCTCCGCGCCCTAGCTCAGCCCCGCGGCGGCGTGCAGGGCTCTGAGGGTGAGTGGTGGTGAGGTACATGACACGAGGCACCACGGGGAGGCGCTGTGTCAGCTCCGCGCTCTAGGTCAGCCCGGCGGTGGCGTGCGGGGCTCTGACAGTGAGTGGTGGTGAGGTACATGACACGAGGCACCACGGGGAGGCGCTGTGTCAGCTCCGCGCTCTTGCTCAGCCCCGCGGCGGCGTGCAGGGCTCTGACGGTGAGTGGTGGCGAGGTAAAGGACACGAGGCACCACGGGGAGGCGCTGTGTCAGCTCCGCGCTCTAGCTCAGCCCGGCGGCGGCGTGCAGGGCTCTGACGGTGAGTGGTGGTGAGGTACAGGACACGAGGCACCACGGGGAGGCGCTGTGTCAGCTCCGCGCTCTAGCTCAGCCCCGCGGCGGCGAGCAGGGCTCTGACAGTGAGTGGTGGTGAGGTACAGGACACGAGGAACCACGGGGAGGCGCTGTCAGCTCCGCGCTCTAGCTCAGCCCCGCGGCGGCGAGCAGGGCTCTGACAGTGAGTGGTGGTGAGGTACATGACACGAGGCACCACGGGGAGGCGCTGTGTCAGCTCCGCGCTCTAGCTTAGCCCCGCGGCGGCGTGCAGGGCTCTGAAGGTGAGTGGTGGCGAGGTAAATGACACGAGGCACCACGGGGAGGCGCTGTGTCAGCTCCGCGCTCTAGCTCAGCCCCGCGGCGGCGTGCAGGGCTCTGACGGTGAGTGGTTGTGAGGTACATGACACGAGGCACCACGGGGAGGCGCTGTGTCAGCTCCGCGCTCTAGCTCAGCCCCGCGGCGGCGAGCAGGGCTCTGACAGTGAGTGGTGGTGAGGTACAGGACACGAGGAACCACGGGGAGGCGCTGTGTCAGCTCCGCGCTCTAGCTCAGCCCCGCGGCGGCGAGCAGGGCTCTGACAGTGAGTGGTGGTGAGGTACATGACACGAGGCACCACGGGGAGGCGCTGTGTCAGCTCCGCGCTCTAGCTCAGCCCGGCGGCGGCGTGCAGGGCTCTGACGGTGAGTGGTTGTGAGGTACATGACACGAGGCACCACGGGGAGGCGCTGTGTCAGCTCCGCGCTCTAGCTCAGCCCGGCGGCGGCGTGCGGGGCTCTGACGGTGAGTGGTGGTGAGGTACATGACACGAGGCACCACGGGGAGGCGCTGTGTCAGCTCCGCGCTCTTGCTCAGCCCCGCGGCGGCGTGCAGGGCTCTGACGGTGAGTGGTGGCGAGGTAAAGGACACGAGGCACCACGGGGAGGCGCTGTGTCAGCTCCGCGCTCTAGCTCAGCCCGGCGGCGGCGTGCAGGGCTCTGACGGTGAGTGGTGGTGAGGTACAGGACACGAGGCACCACGGGGAGGCGCTGTGTCAGCTCCGCGCTCTAGCTCAGCCCCGCGGCGGCGAGCAGGGCTCTGACAGTGAGTGGTGGTGAGGTACAGGACACGAGGAACCACGGGGAGGCGCTGTGTCAGCTCCGCGCTCTAGCTCAGCCCCGCGGCGGCGAGCAGGGCTCTGACAGTGAGTGGTGGTGAGGTACAGGACACGAGGAACCACGGGGAGGCGCTGTGTCAGCTCCGCGCTCTAGCTCAGCCCCGCGGCGGCGAGCAGGGCTCTGACAGTGAGTTTTGGTGAGGTACAGGACACGAGGCACCACGGGGAGGCGCTGTGTCAGCTTCGCGCTCTAGCTCAGCCCGGCGGTGGCGTGCAGGGCTCTGACGGTGAGTGGTGGACAGGTACAGGACACGAGGCACCACGGGGAGGTGCTGTGTCAGCTCCTAGCTAGAGCGCGGAGCTGACACAGAGCCTCCCCGTGGTGCCTCGTGTCATGTAC